>CM037784.1:4719087-4769087 GCA_021229015.1 Solen grandis | reverse complement strand
CATGGACAGTTCTGTCTCCTTTACTTTCACTTCCCATTACATCAGCCAGTAACAAATCTAGGTAAGTACATATGGTCGGATCGTATGTACAGAGATTACGCAACAACTGTATAGAAAAATCGTAAAACCTGCTTGCTTCCAAATCATCATTTATAGATGCATGGCAGTTTCCAAAGAAATATAGCATAAAGGACGACCAGATGTTTGTATTTTCCGGAACATATGAATACTTGGCTTGCAATGTTGCGTTCTTCCATGCATTATCATGCAGGTGTTTCATCCAAAGTAGATCTGCAATATCTCTAGGGGCTCTGGTTATATCTGTGTGTAGTGATGATATTTCTTGCTGTATATTAGAGGCAAGAGCCAACACCTCCATCGAATCCTTGAATTTCCCAATAGCTTGCATTGCTGAGCCCAAATATAGGAGTGAGTTTGCTGTTCGTCTGTGGTTTCCAAGTGTTTTGTTGAACATTTCATATGACTTTTTAAACAGATCTATTGCATTAAGAACATGGAAACCACCCATCTTTGAGTAAACATATCCAAGGTTGAAGAATGCAGCTGCCAAAATAGGATGGTCTACATTACCATAAACGCGTTTTAATAGTTCTAAAGCATTTTCATACTCATCTTTGCCTTTCTTCTCTAGATTTGCATGCATTTTGATAAGTCCTTTGGATGACAAGACATCAGCTAAAAACAAATCATTATCAGTCTCGGAAAATAAATTTAAAGCTACCTCCACCATCCATAGACCTTCCTTGATATTTTCCAAATGTTTTGTCCTGTTTGAAACCCCCGACAAAGCAGCGTAGAGAGCAAACGTTCGGCCAAACACCGCATAACAGCAAGCCTGTTCAAACTTCGACACAATACCATTACATGACGATTTGTTTTCAAAAACTTCTTGAATCTCTTCAGTCAATGCTAATGATTTGTCATACTTGTCTAAATGATTGAACGCATATATGTCTCCGCGATCTCCTTGAGCAAAGAGTAACGCCATTAGCTCACCAAGCCCATGTATTCTTGCTTTGACAGCTGCCTGATAGTAAACATATCGAGAAAATATTGTGTCGTAAACATTAAGTTTAAACATTTCAGACGTGCTTATCAGCATATCAAAGAAATTATCCCCCAACGTATCCGTGAGTCCCATTTCAAACATTTTCTTTAAGTTACTGCTTTCCAAAAACAATGTTCGAGATGTCTGTGTCCAGGAGTCTAAAAACTGCGGACTGATAAATAGATTCGCCAGTTTAGCTGCTAGTATGGTGTACTTTTCGCTGAAAAACATTTGCTTTTCTTTACACAAGCTTGTTCCCTTATCATGACACACAGTTTCCGTAGCAACGCTGAAAAGAGGATGTTTCCAAAATTGCATCTTGCCATCGAGGTCTTCAATTCTTGATACTGTTCCAAGTGAATGCAAAGAGTCAAAAATCGTGTCTACGTCTTGGTCATAGCTTTTGAACGACACGGGAGAGAATGTATTTGGAAACAAAGATGCAAAGTATAGAAGTCTTTGCTGGTTTTGGTCAAGCAAGGAAATGTAGATCTTTATCTTATTTACTATATCTGCTTCGGTTTCAATACTGTTGTTTGCATCTTTCAATCTCTCATGGATGCGTTTCACATTATCTCCATTGACTGCAATGAGTGAACTAAATAAATGAATTAGAAGCGGAACACCATCACATTTTAGGATTAGTTCAGCTACCTCATCAGCGGCTGTATCTGGAGTCTTTACAGTCACTAAACTTCGAGAATGTTCTGGTGAAAGCCTGGAAATATGTATGTTTTTACCTTAAACTGAACAAAATAAATCGGGTGTTCACTAGTCATAATGAATTGTATGTGTCTATTCCAGTCAAGGCGTCTGTAATTAATCTTTCAATATCATGCTTTACTGGAGAATGAAACAATTCATGTATACCGTCGAGTATGATAACCATACGTTTCTGTATAAATTTCGTCATCACAACCTTGTACATATTTGAAACATTTTGCTCTGAATCGAAAAAAAATGACTTCAGTATTTTCTGCTGAAACCCGTATACATCTTTAATATTAAATAAAGAAACATAGCACACAGTATACCATGGAAAGGGCCACCAAAGTCCGGTTAATGTTTCACCGATGGCTAAGCTCGTAGACCTTTTACCAATACCTGGTATACCATTCAGTGCTACAACTCGACTGTCACTAAGGATTGCGTCAACAGCCTGATTGACTTCTCGTCTGGCTATGAATGGCCGTGGGATCTGTTCTCGCGGAAAGTAAGTTGGTGGCGCTCGTGGCACAGTGTGTAGATACAAAAACATTACTATTGCTGAGAGGCAAATTATCATTGTTATTATTAAAACATTGATTTTCATTTCCCTTAATTTTCGCCTTTTCATGTTTTCTTTCTCATTATTTACTTCTTCTTGGAGATTCTTTATCACTGTACTTGGTAATACAGTCTGCTTGATTGATTTCAACTCCGTTATCTGATGGCTACATAGTGGTACGAAGTTAGAAAATGAGGATTTTATTCCAGTGTATATCCTCTTGAAATCAACATCTGAAATCTCTGGACTCTCCTTATGCATTACTTCGTTTCTGAACTTTCTTAAATTATCTATTGCAGAGTAGACAAAACTCTTCGTGCCTCAGATTTAATGGTTTCGAGAAAATCAAACTGTAGCATAACAGAGTAACGTCCCATGTAGCCCTGTTTCCATTAGTAGTCATCATATTGTTATAATTTGTCATGGATCGGAGGTTTGGGGATTCCCTGATATCAAACTCACGGAGACTGCGGACGTCATCCATCCAGGGTATTGTTGGATAAAGAAGATCCCATTCCGATTTAAACACTTTTCTCATCACCTCGGAAACAAGGTTCATGACGATGTACACTAGTCTAAAGTAGTTGTGGTTTTCTTTCGTTTCCATCACCTGAAATAAATTTCTAAAAAAAATGTATAGGCCTGTACATTAACGCAATTTGTCGCAACTTTGCGTATTACTTTAGCGTGCCCCCTTTTTTCTTGCTATCTATGCTTACAATTCTGAAGGAAAGATACGATATTTTTTCCAACTTTAACAGCTAAATCAATGTGTATATTGCCAAAATTACTAATAATATCCATGTATCCATATTAATTCGTGTACATGTATGAAGAAAATCATAGATTGTAATACAGTCACGAAATAACACTGAAAAACACTGACTACATCGGAAACATGATTCTCGAGACTTGGCATGTACCATATGTATGTCAAACTTTATAATAGGGGAGTTGCATGCATTCCAGATAGTTTAGGTTTAAAATATATTGTAAATATTTACTTCTCAAGATACATAGAGTTTGAGAATTCCAAAAGATTAATGTACCATAATATAGTCCGATTTGGTTTCAATCTCAGACAGATATATTATTAATAGTCAACAAGTATAGCTTTGATCTACTTAAATTCCAGTGACTCGGTACAACTATCAGTGGGGAAAAGCTCTGTCACAATGATTTGATTCTAATATTATGCTATGTTTTTTTCTTCTTCGATATCTTGCTTTATCATTCTACCTTTATAAAAAGATTATATATTTTGTGAACATATGAGTATGAAACACTTGAAAAAGTTGTGTTTATACAATACGCTGTATTTAATATATGGAATTGCAATAGATCTCAGAAAAAATGTTTAGTAATTGGTTGAATGGCATAAGGAAAATAAAGAAAATGCGGACGTTCACAATAATACTTCCCAAAATGGAAAGGCTAAGGCTTCAGCCTATATAATATTTGATGCAAATACAACCACGACAGAACGAAACAAGTTGGGGCGAATCGACCGAGGCGGATCTATATTGATACACGATTATCTTTCCCATATCTGTCACATTGGCATTTTTATTATCAAAATAAGACGCACACTTGTAACAGTTCTTTGTATAAAACGAAAATCAACTAATAGAAAAGTATGTGAATCGACAAAATTGTAAAAGGTCCTTTACTATCAAAGACCTATGTTACTATTTTATAAAATTCGGTCGCATATATATCATCTTGTGCAGCACTGGATTTCTAGGACTTAAAACATCTGCAAAAAAAAAATATCTGTTATAGAATTACCCCATCAATACCAAGGTAAAATAAAGTGATATGTTCTTCACAGTTGAAAACGAAAGTAGGTATTTACGGTGGCAACCGCACCGGAAGCTAAACAAAATTATTCGACCTTTACACAATCCGTACCAGAAATTAATCTATGTATAGAAATATGTACTTGATTACACATGCACATGCAATTATAGGGACGAAGTTCCATTGTACGAACCGGTGACGAGTAGTTTTCACTTTTGAAATGCAAAATTTCCTCATATTTACTGGATACTATTTTTATTTTTCATTCAATATTGAAATCGAAAGGACGGAATGTGTGTTACGAGAAAAGCGCATTTTATGAAAAAATACCAAAGTATATGGTGGTTCCCAATTTATTATTTATTATTTTCATTATTAATATCATTATTATTTAATTTGATTTTAATAGTTTTGACAGTGAACATGATGAAAAACTAGAAATGTGTAAGAACTAACGTGCACACCAATCAAACTAGCATTTATATTTTTTAACAGTTATTTTTTGTTGCAAAGGGTCGTAACACTATCAATATTTGATGGATTGTAACTTTAATCACTTGTCTTGTTTGTTTGTTGTTTGTTGTTGTTTTATACACTTCTAAGAAACAGTAATGAACTAAAATCAAGTTATAAACCGGAAACTGAAAAAAGACCCTAAAATATCTCAATAATAGCGTCATAAAGTTCTACGCAAATAATTTGTGGATAGCAATCAAAATTTAACGTGGCTTGTATTTTGATAATCATATTAATATACTTACACACAAAATTTGAATTATATCCATTGAGTCTTTGAAAAGTTATTGATCGGAAACTATAATTATGTAAAATTCAAGAAAGGGTCATAGCTCAGGTAATATTAAATAGATGATAACCAAAGTCGAACTTGACCAGTATTTTGATACAATACGAGTACTTATGAACCAAATGTGAATTAAATCCCTTCAATCCTCCCAAAGTTATTGATCGGAAACGCAAAATCCACGGACGGACACTCAGACGGACATGCTAATTATTGCCTTTCACCATTCTTCGAAGAGCGAGGGCATGATAAATCACTTAGCGGAATATAGTCTCCATTGTTTCTGTCAAATGAACATTTGAAAATTGGTCAAACATCTATAATTAGTATTACTGATATTCGTATGATGGGTTGAGGGTTTTCACAGGTCCGGGGAAACTCCATGTTTGATAAAAGAAGATGTTATCCAAAACCTGCTGGAACTTTCATACGCACGAGGGTATTGTGCGTAATTGGCGCAACGGCGTTAAAAGCAATGGTCACTTGAACAAAAAGAAATAAAAAATATATTTCAAGACTGATTGCAAAACTGTTTTAATTATTTATTTATATAATCAAATGGTTGAATCATTTAGCGACCAGTTAAAATATTATAGAAATTAATCTGTTCAACAAATACATGTTTCAATAATTATCGAAAGCGGCATAAAGCTACATCAGTTAATTTAAATAGCTGATGAGAAGAAAAAAATATTCGCTGCGAGCAGGGTTCGAACCTGCGCGGGCAATGCCCATTGGATTTCAAGTCCAACGCCTTAACCACTCGGCCATCACAGCAGACATGGTGAAAGCGAATTTTACTACAATCTTATTTAGTTGTCAAGTACATAGCTTTACACTCACAGCTCATAGAAGTTTTGAATGTGTATGTTAGCCGTGTATGTTGATGTCTATAAGCTGATTTAATCATTTTAATAAGTTTTCATATCAAATATTTATACGAAACATTTACAGAACGCGTAGAAACTAATATCCAAATAGTTTGAAGATAATGTCCGATATATTCCGATTGTGAATACCGGAAATAGTTTTTACCTGTGTGCATGCGCAATTTCGAAAAAAGGTGCAGGTGAACATATTTACCTGTAAATAGACAAGCAATTTTCTGATAGATATTTCCGACAAAATTTTAACATAGATCCAAAAAGGAAGATTTCAGTGACTTGTGATGATTATTAAGTCGTGATTAAACCACTGATTGTACATAGCAAGTTATTATTTTTCCCAGGTGAGTCACTACACTAGTTTACGTCAAAGACGATTTGTTTATAGATTTCTGCTGCGCATTTTTAAATGGAAAAAAAAGAAAAAAAAGGATTAGTTTAATTATATGTTTTATTCATTTCAAATTGATTCAGAACATTTAAAATAATAATTTGTTTTTGTTTTTTGGATGAAAAATACCATATTTATTTTTTCACTCTCTATTTCCGGTTTGACTATATGTCTTGCACATATATTTGCACTATATTGATATGGAGAGATAATATTCCTTAGAATGTTTTTAAGAGCCGCACACTTGTCAGTATCATACTCATAATTTTCATCACACTATGTTAAACTCAAATAGTTGGTTATCCCATCTCAACACTGTAGAGCCAATAAATATTATTATTAATTTGGATTTAAGTTTTTGAAAAGCAGCTTTATTCTTAGTGATATAATTAAGCCATAGCTTATCGATTTTACTATTTTGACATTTCCTTGATTCGCATATCTGTTGAAAGTAAAAATGTTAAAAATCAGTCTATTAAATGTTGAGATTATGGGTCTTTTCGCCCCAATTCCCTTTCGCCCTATACCCTTTCGCCCTAATTCACTTTCGCCCTATACCCTTTCGCCCTAAAAGTGAGTCTGTTCGCCCTATTGTTATTTTGGTGGATTTGAATGAAATAATATATAAATGTATGTGTATTCGGTTGTATTATTTTTTGCATGTATGATTGAATGAGTATGTATTCATATGCAGATGTCACAAGATACGGCATGTTGACGTGGACGGACTTCTGTTGCACAAGCAATACATAAAGAAACGTCCATCTCGGAGTGACAGTTTCACAATTTTTTGCATCTTATATACCCTAGTATTGGCGGTTTATTTATAATTAAAGAAATAAATAAATTCACTGTTTGATTCGTTTTTATCACTTATTTTATTCATTTCCATCCCTACTTATCATAAATGAAACAGACCGGGTGTAAAAAATAAGTATGTTAAATGAGACAATACTAACGCCGAAAATACTGTTGTTTGTACACAATTAACTAATTATCTGCAAAGTTGCTATAAATTGACAATATATATGAAAGAACTATGCAAACTGATTATATAATTGCTTTTATTACCAATTATTTCTTTAATTAGTATGTATATGTGTCAGTATGTGTTTGCAAAGTATCAAATATCTTAAAACTTTTGTTTCCTTAATTAGTCATTTGGATCATTTCGCTATGTCTTTTTTAGTACATATTATTAAACACTTTTGATGCGTGTTAATTACATCTAACCCTGTTCTAGCATGTGTTCACACCTACGGCACGTGTGTGTTTTCAGAAGGAAGATGTCACCTTTAATATAATCATTACACCTATATACTTTGTACTTTAAACCTATACTTGTTGAATTAATAAAAATTAGCGCACTATTCACGCAATTACAAATAAATACTAAACGATATCCATCACCATTTTGTTTATTAATATAATTTTACTAGGGCGAATGAACCCACATTGTAGGGCGAATGAACCCACATTGTAGGGCGAACTGACTCGGGCGAAATGACTCGGGCGAAAGTGTACTTGGGGCGAATGAACCCGATACCAAATGTTGAAGGGGAATTATGATATGCGAAGGCTTATTTATAGGACTACTTCATTCTTATCAAAACAAGTTTGGCACTGAAATCTGCAAGTGTGCTCATTATTCCTTGTCAGACGTATAACATTATTTACGCATGACATCTGGTTTAATTGCTGCCTCAAATAAAGATGTGGGCTAGAAATAGATCAGGATTTGGGAGTAATTGGCCCTCAAATTAACTTGACGCCAACATAGGTATAGCCACACCCCAACTGTTTGTCGGAGGTTGTTGAAATATGGTAACTATTGAAAGCAAGATTCACGTGCATTTGTTTGTCGGAGGATTGTACAGCTTTTCACTGGTTAAACCAATATGCATATTCATTTCAGGGCGTTTTGGTGTCATGTTAATTACGAATCAGGCCTGGCTATTGTGTGATGTGTCTTGCTTTTTCCAACTTGCAGGTCTCACTAAAATATGTTGGCATAAATAAATCGCTACTGAGATCCGCTCCGGTTATTTATTTTTCATATTGGCCTTCACTGGGTAGACCAATACAAAAAAAATAACCGAATCAGATCTCAGTAGAGATTAGTGATAAATCACCACAGGCTTGCCCGGTATGACTAAAACACGAAAGGGACGAAAGGAACTAACAAAAAACATGAAAGTGATTTTTTATCACTACAAAAATATAATACTTAAGTTTTTGATCTATGAAATATGAAAAGCCATCACGTTTAATAAAATTCGATGATTAAATGTTATTTTTGAGCTATTATTACAAATATTAGATATGCCTGCTGTATCCCTTTCGCTACGAAAGGAACTCAATATTGAACTACTGAAGAAGGCTTGTGTATTTTTTGTAACTGTTGTCGTCAAATGCGATATATTTTACTTAAACACTTATCTTATTGTAATATTTGGCAAAGTAATGAAAAAGTAAGCGTGATACATGAAAAAGATAAACGCCTAGAATAATGTACTGGAAGAAAAACATTCCTTTCGCATGCCGCATGTCTTATAAATTATATATTAACAAAAGTTGAACAATACTGGACTTAAAGTTTACGAATTTTATAAATATTATTTAGTATTTTAACAATCCACAATAAAAAAATGACTATTAACAATTTTCTCTTGAAAATACCATTTTAATAAGTTCCTTTCGTTCCTTTCGTGTTTTAGTCATACCCCAGGCTTGCCTCCAGTTCTCAAATGCATAAAAGGTTGACCTGATCAAAATTGAAATGATTCAGAATCGACCAGCTAGATATGTTTTGAATAGACACGGCAACAGTTCAAGTTTTTCAGATATTTTAGATTATCAAAATTGGAAGTCATGAGAACCTTGCAGAAAACAGGCTATTTCAACATTGATGTATAGGATTGATAATGAACTCATGGCTATTACCAAAGGAAACCATCTTATTAAAAGTACATCAACACTTTAGAGGCCTGTATGATAAGTCATTTCAGGTGCCATCCTGTAAGAATAACTTTAGAGTGGGATCTTTCTTTCCAAGGACGATTTGGAATTAGACAAGCTGCTACATGACAAAATAATATCAGTGGGGTCGTGTTGAGTCCTTCACAGCTCATCAGGCTAGATACTTCAATTCAAACTGTACCGGGTACGTTGCTGCCCATTAAAAAAAAAATTCAATGACCTTATATATAATAAGAAGGTAGGTAACTTCTTCCACTGAAAACGTACATCATGTTGTTTCAATTGCTGTTACTCCTGTGAAATTTGGTGGATTTTCATAAAATTGATATTATTTTGCATGGAAGGGATGAATAAAGACAATTGGGTACAAAAAATAGAAAAATTAAAGCCGCAATATCAGTGTTGAATTGTATGGACAGATATACTGATGAAAGAAACAAATATACCTGAAATGAACACTGGTGCTGACTTGAAATCCATTGTTTTGAGAAGATTTTTACTAAATCGCAAACAAAACTACATCAGCGATGTCACCGAGACACTCGATAGAAACTGTAGAGAATCAGCAGTTCAAACGTATGATCATCGGCCAAGGTTGAATTGGATGAATTTTTAAAAAGGCAGAAAAAAGGCTGAATAAGATGAAAAATGAAATAACAAGTATTCATTTTTGGTTTATTTGTTTCTTTTATCAGCATCTGTCCATACAATTCAATTTTACACGGGAGAGATTGGCCAGATTCCGTCAGTCAGATCTCTTCCGACCAAACACGTTTTCAACTTTGTGAACTGTTGTAGCGTGATTCCTTTGGCAAGGGGATGTTTTTTGTACTTGATTGTCTTTATTCATCCCTTCCATGCAAAATAATATGAGTTTTATGAAAATTCACCAAATTTCAAAGGAGTTACGGCAATTGAAACAACATGATGTATGTTTTCAGTGAGAGAAGTTACCTACCTTCTTATTATATATAAGGTCATTGATTATTTTTTATTTTTTTTAATGGGCAGCAACGTACTGGGTACCTTTGCTTCATGTTGCAGTTAATAACATAAAAAACTTTTTAGCACACACCCAAAGTATGGCAGCATTATTAATATGTTGATTGAGGCCATCAACAGGCAGAAGTATAGTCATAGCTTTAACCCTTTCCCTCATATAGACTCATTTGGACGCCCTCAATAGGTACCACATAAAGCCTGATCTGCAGAAAACCACAGTTAAACCTTACCAAATTTAATTATAAAGTCCTCATTACCAGACCACTGAGGAGTAGCGAACAGCATAAAACCTGATCAGCCTGCGAGTTACTCGCACGTTGATCTGGTTTTATGCTGTTCGCATAGGTCTTTTCATGGTTTCCTCTATGAGGGAAAGGGTTAAAAGCTGGACCTCAACTCCATAAGAAAAAAGGGGTAAAAGTAGTGATATAAGGCAAGTATAATACGTGCAAGTTGTAGCTTTCATGTGATTAGGTAACTTGCTATTCCAAACAAGATAAGTTCTGCAACATCAGTCCTTGGATAGGTGATTGCTGGTATCGCTATATCGATAAAGGAAAGTTACAGCAAAATTCTCTGTCAGGTCCTTTACTGGATTACATTCCTATACTGGTGAATTTCTTTCGCTCAAACAAAATTGAATTGGCTGTGCACATACAAATTATTTTTATCCCATGTTTGTATATTTATAGAATGATGTTATTTTCCTGTTGATCCCCTGTACTTGTTTCACTGAGTTAATCGCTAGCTGTGTAAGCCAGTTTGCACTTTAGATATTAATTTCATGTACATAAAATTAAAATTGATATTTCTGGGATTTTTTTTTGCCTTATCTCTATTGATATTTAGGTCAATTTACATTGATTTTCAAGCTGCTATTTCATTTTAAAAACTCACTGCAGTAAAATATTTGCACAAATAATAAAAATGATGTCACTCAATGACCGAAATCTGAACAACATTTAATATAAATCATAATAAAATTCCATTGTTTCAGGTGATCAGTGATGTCAAAAGTTTCACAGCCCGCATTCACCCCAACTGGGAGTGATATCTACAGTTTGTCCACATCCAAACAAGTACTGGTCACTAAGGATCCAGTGTTTGTCCGCAAAGATGTGGTCAATGGACACTACATTGGAAGGAAGCCACAGGACTACATGATTCTCTCGTTGATTATCACTATCCTGAACCCACTTTGTGGACCAATTGCATTGGTTTTCTCTAGTAAGTACCAGTACTGTCCTGCTTCTTTCAGCAGATAATGCATGTGTTCTAAGAATCTTTTCTTGTTAATTTTTCTTGTGATTATATTAAAGACATGTTTTGATTCCTGGCTATTCTATTAATGTTTTTAATTTCTACAATAAATTTTGTACATTTAATTTCCATATCACAACCAGTAAACCTTTTAACAAATAGCTATTAATTTTTTTTAATTAATTTAAATAGTATATAATTAATTTAAAACCATTATAACTTGTGAATATTTATGTAGAAGTTTATGACTTGATGAATATTAATTTACTGTTATAAACCATTATCACTTGTGAATATTTATGTAGAAGTTTATGACTTGATGAATATTAATGTAGAAGTTTATGACTTGATGAATATTTATGTAGAAGTTTATACTTGATGAATATTATGTAGAAGTTTATGACTTGATGAATATTGATTTACTGAACTTATTAAGGCAGCTTGTTTTCATCAATATATAAATTAAAAAAAAAATCTACTCTCCCTCTTTAATGTTGCTGAATTTTTTTTAAGTCTTTGTTTCCAGATGAATAAACTCTGAAAGTGTAGGTCACATTTCACAGGAAAACACTGTTTTGTATATGTAACTTCAATGAAATCCGTTAAATTTAGAACAAGATATCCCAAAGGACACATTCTGCAGCATGGCGTCTTAACCAGTTAAGGGAAACGATTTTGTAAGTTCATCCTATGAAGTTAGTACATGCAGAAAATGTGAATGAATCTAAATAAAGGTTTTATCAGTCTAAATATAGTTTCAGTAGTGTCCTTTGAAATTCAAGTTTTTAGTCAGTGACCATCTGTGAACAAGCTGTTTTAATTTACTGAACTTACAGAGGTATAAAATATTGTAAAACATAATTCTAGTATGACTCTCATCTCTCTCTATACAGAAAGATTCAAGGACCAATTTGATAATAATATATCAATAATGATAATTTGATTCATAATCACTTCATTTGAACAGTATGTGTTATTTCTATGTGTAGAACTAATTAAACAGATGTGTATAAGTAAATTTTCATAGAAAGAAACATCACTCAGCTCAGTATATATCACTTGGCTCATACAAGTTTCATAATTCCTATTTGTGCTATGATAGAGATTGTCATTGCATTTAATTGAATTTTTGGAAAAAGTCAGTTAAGTTTTGACATGTATATTTAATATTTGACTTACTTACCTATATTTTATTTTTTGATTCTTTTCAGTAATGTCAAGCAGAGCTTACAGTAAAGGTGATGTACGGTACGCACACAAGTGGGCAGACTACGCATTCACCGCCTGCATGATGACCTTCATCTTCTCCGTCATTCTCTATATCGCAATTGGCTTCGCTCTCAGTCCCATAGGAGTGAGAGGCGGGCATGTGTATTGAGCCAGTCCGCAAAGTGTCCAGGAACCCTACACACCATGTATCGTCTTACCATTTTATACACAGTCTGTTCAGGAATAGCATATGTAGATTTTAATGAAAGATTTCTTAAATCTTCTTCCTTAATTCATCTAAGCATAATCTGTCACAGTGATCATAGACACTAAGACTTTGGTACTAACTGAAAGTAAAACTGATATATAGACAGTAAATGCTTATGAGCTTGCTTTGCTTCATATTTAGTAATTGTTAAAGAACTAAAGGTATTTTTGTTATTTGTTATACTATGTAATGATCAGAAACTAGACATTATGTAATTTTTTACTCAATTATTGTTTTGTTTCTTGAATCTGAGAATAGAAGCATAGATTTAAAACGATATATGAAAGACTGGTAAATACTGCATGAAGAATATTATAATATTCTCTTCATAAAACTTCTGCAGAAATTTAAGGATCTACTTATTTTATGGTTTTGTAAGTATTTTCATAGAATAATAAGTCAGCATGCATGTGTACGTGATTGATGATTTCTTGATCATGGTTATCCCAATTAGTTTACTCATTTTTACTCATCTAAGATGACGATTTCTAAGATAGAATTTTTTTTTATAAAATCTATGCAATATTGCAGGAAATTAAGAAATATTTATACAAATAATGTTGTTTTTTCTCCACTGGTTAACAGAAATCATATCCGTTTTAAGGTGTCATAGTTTCGTAGTTCAGTTTTGATACTGATTGTGGTATTCTGAATAGAAATTCATCCTATCATTGCCCTTTATTCAACATCATTATGCCTGTATTAGGTTATGCCTCAATAGCCACATTTAATTGGTCAATCTTCAAATATTTAATTAAAAGATGAAGTGTAGATCTAGAAGATATCATATAATATTATGTTATTAAGGTGATAAACTGGGGCATATTTTTTGTGTAAAATCTGTCGATAAAAAACATTTTTGTACTTTGAAATATAACAAAAAATCTGATTTTAACAAAAAAAGTTGTATGTACTGGTATTGATGAGAGATTTTGCTGCTTTAATGTCAGTTTTGTCTGTAGTCATACAGTATTTGATTGGTCTTGTTTTGTCTTAAAAATGGTCTGCTGTGTTAGTCATATTTGCTGTAGGTTTTATCAGGTTTTGCATAGTTTCTGGTATTTAAATACATGTAGTAGATTTTGTTTTTTAAATAAATATAAATCCTGTAGTGACTTACATTCAGAACTGACCAATCAGAATCTGGAGTATGTGATATCTTACTGGAGCTGACCAATCAAAACCATGGAAGGTATTGCTGAAAGTACTGGATGACCTAATGCAGTGGAATTTTCCTTGAAATTTTAAGATACACATCCTCATTTCTTGAAGTTATAGACCGCATTACATTGTAGTAATATGTTGTATATATGCTCTCTTTTTTGCTGGTACATTAGTACCTAAACCATTTTGTATATAGGACATCTCTTTTGTATATATCTTTTACACAATTTTATCATTTATTATTATAATGTTAAATCATGCACTCAAAATATAAAGAAAAATTAACATGTCAAAATAATAGGTAACATAAAGTTGTTATTAAGAAAACTACATGCATTTCTGATTTCACTGTTTGTCAAAAAAGTATAAAAAATGGAATAGTTTTTTATCAGCAAGAAATCTGTAAAATTACGCATTCCGTTTAAAGGTTTTAACATTTTACGGTCTTCAATATTTATTTTAGATCCATTTTTTCCTTTTACGTAAGGTTTTATTTTTTATTAATTAAAACATATTAATATTTATAACATTGTTTTATATGTATTTTCTGTGTAATAGTATAGATTTGTTATGGTATATACAAGAATACATTCCAGGAAATAAAGGTTTATATACTGAAAACTTTCTGCTTCCTGAATTCTCAAACCATTCAAGTCCTGCTGTAAGTGAAAAAAAATGGACCATTCCAGAGTTGACAAAACCTTCAAATGTAGTGAATATCTTGTGATTGATGTCCAATCTAGTTTATATGAAAGATTGTGGTGCAAGCAGTTGACTTAGTCAGGAATGGAAAATTACCCCTCTTAAATTGGGTAAAAATGGGGCTTATATTTTGAGAGCAGTCTGGGAAATATAATTATTTGGCCATGTTGTTATTGGTTTTTTTAGGTGTTTCCACTTTGCCAACTTTCTACATTCTGGTACTAGAATGAAAGTTGGCAAAGTGGGAATTTGACCAGGTAGTGAAAAGGTGTTAAATGTGTGCGGTGTCATAGTAAAAAATCACTGTTACGTTTTCAACTTGGAAATAATTTCGTCAATGTACAAGTTGGATTTAAACAAATAAAATCAAGTTGATAAGTATAATTAAGTGATAAATTTTATTGGTTTTCAAACAATGTTATCAATTTTGTGATAAATTGTATGTGTTTAAACAGTACACACTAACACACTTTTTTAAAAAATAAATAATCATTGATTTTTTATCAATTTTTAAATTGCATGATTTCATACAATATATTCACCTTGACCATTGTGTTGATCTGCCCGATGTCAGAAACAAGTAGCTAGTACTGTTGACTACTTGATTTGTAATCACAGCTGTAATTGCACTCTAATACTATGTGTGTCCTAGATATTGTTGAATTCTTAGATTATTGCCCTATTTATTTCAGCAGCTTATGTACAAAAATGTACTTACTACTGCTAACAATACAATTAAAAAAATAATATGGGATGAATCCAATAGCTTCCTAAAAAATGTTAATAAATTAACACCTAGATATGCAGTATAAATGATGACGGACTGACTTCAGAAAATTGTTCTTTTGATGAATGTATGCATATCTGTTTTTTTATTATTAATTTTATTTTATTATTATTTTTTATGACATATCATAATTGTTTTGTACAACGGCAATGAAACATTAAACATAAGTCTTGTTGGTTTGATAACTTAAAGGATGATATTTTCAATGCGAAACGAAACAGTAATATATGTGATGAAAATAAATCATGACTGATAAAAATAATTCAAGAAAACTAAGTGAAGAGCAAAGGCCATATAATAAAGAAAAATATAAGCTAGCATCAGTGAGTAAGAGTCCTCAGAATTTTAAAAATAATATTTAAATTTGATAAACTTAAGATTTCATGTTATGTACTCTGAAAAGGTCTACTCATCGAAATATATTAAAACATATCCTAGCATGTGATAATACATTGAACATCGATCAGCTGGGCTGCCCTATTTCCATACATGAAATTTCGAAGGCAGTTAAAACTTTGAACCGTCATAAATCACGTGATTATGATAATTACCTGGATGATTTTTCATTGAGCAAATGAGTTTATTTTTCCATACGTGTGTACACTATTCAGTATAAATATGCCATAATGGGGATTATCCAAATCATGGTTATTGTGTTTATATATAAAAAGAAAATACAAACGACGCGGAAAATTACAGATGTTACGGCCAGAATTTTCTCACTTATAAATAAATGGTGTAAATGATGTGTTTAATGAATGTCAATTTATTGTTATTATCTGTATGTTTGCTTTTTTTAATCTATTATAATAATGAAATTGTAAAATCTTAGTTTGTTGTCTTTCTATAAATGTTCTCTTGCAAAATTCTTCAAAAATGGAATAACAAAAACAATACGTAAAAAAGTCTAAATTTGGATCGTATTATCTGTATCACACTAATTAAATGATCAGGGTAATTTGTTTAGGGAACATTGTTTAGCATCACCAACACACTTGACTGCATACAGGTAACATTTGGCCAACAATTTAAAAGTTAGCAAAGTGAGAATAGTAAAAGGTGTGAAGTTAGCAAAATGGGAACAAACCGGTTTTTTTTGTCCCCAACTGTAAGCAGAGGTGACACAAAGGAATCACTTCTCTGTTGTCTGTCAATCACCCCAAGGTGACACATATACCAAGCAACATTCTTGTTCAGCTGTGCTATTTTGAAGTTTAAGGAGAGCTATTGCCCTCCTGAGCGTTAGCGTAGCCAAAGTTTAAATGCAAATTTTGGCACATTTTGGATTAAGATATTTTGGTTAAAATATGCATGCTGCCACTTTATCTCAACAATAAGTTATGTGCTTTATAGTGTTCAGGGCAATTAGACCACAATCCAGTTTGATAACTTTTGAATTAGCTTATAAGTGATTTTGGTAAATGTTTAAGAGTTTTGCATGAAAAAAAAAATTACTATAATAACGGTACTTAATTTTTTGAAACCATCATTACTAATTGATTTAATACTTCACTAAGGTACCAACTGGGTATACATGCATTTAAAAAACTAATGAGACAGACTAGTCAAGAATGATCTTGTAAACAATTCTTAGTTCCAGGACTGGTTGGTCGGTGTCAGGATAATGCGACTCGGTAAAGTATCATGCCACATGTCTTCGGTGCGATACTGCAGTGTCAAGTAGACATAGTCTCCAAATGACTGAAATACTGTCGCTAGGACATTAAAGCAAACAACAAACATCTCTTGTTTGACTTGAAAACCTATATCCAAGCAGGCATTCATCCTGTTTATTAGCATGGAGATGCTACCATTTGGGTTGTACAATTTTGAAGCAATAATGGTATATTTCAGTGTAAATGTGGTATTTTGTATGCAAATGATATATTTTCACTTTCCCTAACAAACTGGTGTAAGCCTTCAAGGGGGAGATAACTGATAATCAGTCTTAAGGCAGATTCAAAGGATAGATTAAAAAAATACATTTAGTTTCATCATTTTTTATTTTCATTAAAAATCAACACATATTGTACAATATAATGAATAATGGGACAATGTCATTTCAACAAATTCATTTCAACAATTCAAAAGACAATACTGTGTACATATCGTAAAAATAAATAATAACCATAAAAATATATACAAAAAATATTATGTTCAATTAACTTTTGCACATGCCTCTAGGTAAAAAAAAACAAACCATTTAGACAGAAAAAAAGAGCAAATTTCCATAATTCCTTACTTTTGTAAGACATTAGTGTATGACTTGAAGCCTGGTTAAACAATTTGATTTTTAAAATAAAATTAGTTTAATATGACCTACACTAACAACCAATGCTATTTTCACACACAAACATGTTAAATACAAAAGAAGAATCTAAAAATGTCATTTGTTTCATATATTGAAATTCCTTTTATGACAATGAATGTGAAGTATTCTTGCATTTTTGTCATATTTTGAGTCAAAATAGCTCTACCTTTCAGTAAGATCTCTATCTCATGGTTCAACAAAAGTTGAGGGACAAATTTAAGGATATCTCAAGAGATTTTGAAGACCTCAACAAATTTTAAGACCTGTCAATGCTCTCTATTTAACCACACATGGCAAGAACCCCACCCAATATTTCTGATTTTAAATGAGTTTAATTGGAAAAATCACAACTTAATAAAGGGATTTTCAAGGACTTTAGCCAGTTTTCAATGGCTTTTAAGTTTTCAATACAATTGAACATTTTGAACAAATGATATATGACAGGAAACTTCTAAGCACAATTTTAACAAAAAGTCAACACACAGCAGAAAATGTCAAGTGTCACAAAAGATGAATTTGTTACTGCTCATAGGAATAAAACATCTTTATCTTTTATTATGTACCTAGAGAAAACACACAATTAATGAAAAATATTTTTATGTGATTGAGCAAATGTGTATTAGGTAATTAGATGAATAAATTACACATGAAGGAATACAGGTATATGGCATCATCCTCTCATTCTAAAGTTTATATCTGGTACATCTCTGGAAATTTATTCCACCAGTAAGTACACATGTACTCGAGATTGTAAGTTAGAAACATTGTCCTTAAATGACATAAACAGGATTTAAATTCAAAACATTTGCTAATTATCAAATATTTCAGCATTTTTTTAGTTAAAGTACTGATGTCAACAAGAAAAAAAAAGGGGAGGGTATTTTAATTTGGAATATCAGCTCCAAAAAGAAAAACTTTATAAATTGACGTCTGCTTGAATTTCAAAAACACACAGTGGTGGAATTAAGAACTGTAGAAAAAGGTGAGTGAATTTAAATTTTAAAAAAAAAACTATTATGCACTTCCAGATATGAAAAAAAAACACACACAAAAAAAAAAACACTTAAGATTGAGCACTTCATTTTTCTTATAAATGCAGAAATATATTGTAATAAGCTTTATGTCACCAGGACTTTTTCGGCCAATATCGGGTGACACTTTGGTAAATTTTAGAACATTTTTCAAAAATAGGGGTGGGAGAGGATGTGACTAAGTCAATTTAAGATATACTGAAAAAGATTAAGCTAGTGCTGTAACAGATTTGACAATGCTTTTTGTTTTTTATGAATGGTTCATATTACGTTATCAAGAAACACAATTTTAATCTAATTTGGGGGAAAATAATTTGGAGAATACTTTTAATAATTGGAAAGTAACTTACTACAGACCTCAACTATATAAGCAGAAAAGGCCCTGGTGACACTATGCATTAAACAAACCCATGACTGAAAATGATTCATACTCAATCAATACCACTTTGTTGTAGCAGTATTTACAATCTCTCTATATGACATAAAAATTCATTAAGAAAAACATGATAAATATGCTTGATACAAACTAAAGCCCATCTGCAGCATTTCTGACTGAAAATAAAATTAACACACAACTCAGCTCTCACTGGATTAATTTCCCCAACTACTCCATACCTCATTAATCAACATTAAAAAGTTGTGTAATGCAGAAATTTCCTACAGGTAGGTAAAAATGGGTCATTATTATGAAAAACTTCTGAGAAAGCCTTTTAATGGAGAGGGATCATTTGTCAGTGAGTGTGAAATGTCATTACTGTTCCCCACAGGAATCCCAAGATATTGAACAATTTGTAAAACAGGCAGGTATGATGCAATGAGAATATACTCCAATATGGTCCCTCCACTCCATTTTGTGAAGTGAGGGCAAACATATCTACATACTCTCAGATCCAATTCACAATAAAGAGAATATTCAAATAAGCTTACAATGTGAAAGTAGAACAACAAATCTTTACATGGAAGGACTTCATACAATTTGGCACCACTTTAAATATATACATCCCGATTATCTGAAGTTGTACTTCTTCAACGGAGTGCTATGTGCAATATTCCTGCTACTTCTCATTTGAATATAACTTTGCTGACCTTAAATATACCTTGGGTATTCAGCAATTGGTATATTGTATCTGTAGAGTGAGCACTTTTTTCTCTGTAAATTTGTCCAAAGACATGATGAAAAGTGTAATATAATTAAACTTTGATACATTTTTAATTTCTACTATTTGAGGAAAGGTTTAACCTTAGGCATACATTAGTGCCATTTTTCAATATGAATTATAAATTAAATGCAATCATCATAAAAACCTAGAATAATCACAGATTTTTCTTATATTTCTAATCTGCAATGCCTGAAATTTTAATTGTAAATTGTAACAATCATTTGCATCAAATGTTCCTCATTTCATAACTATGAACAACTATGTTGAAAGTGCTGGAATCACATCAACCCTTTACCGCTCTGATATACTGTTTAACTTCATATCTAACAACAGTCAACCAGAATCAGACTGCAAACATCTCCTCTGTTACTTCCTCTGATGTGTAGTGACAAGCCTAAACCCAGGTCAGCCTGCAAGCAATTCACAGACTGACCTGGCTTCACACTGTCCTCATCACTTATGTCCCTGGCTGATCTTCACTCACAGATAAAGGGTCAACTATGGTCAGCAACATATACTGTTATCTCACTTCGTGGCGCCCTTCGTCTGACAAACCAGTGGCCATGGTGGTCAAACGTTCATATCTAGCCAGGTCTGCACCAGCTCTCTGCATTATAGACAAGGCAATCTCACCTGGAATAGATTAACATATAAGTTGACGGACTGAATAACTCATTATTGTACTGAATAATCAATTAACTGTTTGATTCTGCATGTATTCAGACTAATACTGAGAAATATGATTCGTGTTTCTCTAATGTGTTTCTCTCATGAAAACACCTAATATTTCAGTTCTTAACGAGTTCTAAATAAGTGTCCTTAGTCCATAAGGTCAGTACTTAGTAGTGTTAAGTAGTCATTTACTTATAAAGTTTGTGAAACATGACCGGTGGAACATGTTCCTGCATTCTTTTAGACTTAAATAACTTAGCACCAAGTATTTTTGGTGATATTCAAGCTAAGTTTTATACTGTTCACACCTCTTTAGTTCTTTTGAAATGAGAAATCAATCATAAAGATCAGAATTTGTGAGATTTGGTTTTGATAGGGTTTCACATGAATTAGGTAGCTTTTGCCAAACTCAAAACTGATACCTTCAAAACCTTGGTAGCAGAAAAATAAATACTGTAAACAGAGTCATGTTGTTAAAACCATGGCCATGACACTACACATGGTGATCTATCCTTGTCACAGCACCAGAACATCACATGTCAGGGCTTTTTTTTTGTGTTTTAGGGAAAGGCGGCAGGTCCTTTCAGGAGGGGAAAATATGTTGATCAGGGGAAAATTTACTATGAAGAAAGCTTTAAAAAAAAAAACACCAAAAAAACCCCACTAATTATGCTTAACTAAAACACTATAGTAATACATTTAAACTGCTGGTACAGTTTCAAACTGCATTTACTCATTTACATACACTGTCGTCATTAAATAGCATGTCATTTATTTTAAAAATGAAAATATGTTTTTGCCAGGGGAATTTTTAGATTGAATTGGGGGAAAAAAATATACTTTTCTATGAGGGGAATGGGGCCTAATATTGGCCCCAAATTTGGCACAAAAAAAGACCTGCATGTTGTCTTATGGCCAAGATTTCAACATCGCAAAAGAGGTTGTGCTGGAGTAAAATTGTTGCTGTAACAGTATTTCAATCATAAATCATTGTCCAGATATTACATGCCCAGGAGGACCCCTGGTGAACGTAGGATCCTGGGTTGAACCACATCCAACAGCAAACTATTTGGGAGATTTCCTTACCATCCAAGTGACCCTGCCAGGACTTGAACCCACATCAATCAGGGGATTAGTGACAGTAAGTCAGGGACTATAACCACTCCCCCATGGAGGTCTAAACCCTTAAAATGTTGTGGGCAGTTGTGACTGCTTTGCACCAGTGCAGACCAAGGTCATGATCGGCACTGTTCACTATTCAATTTTCAGCAAGCAACCTCATAAACAAACAATGGTACGGTCCAAAATGAAGGAAGAACAAGTACCAATTAAGATATTTAGCATGGTAAGGGTTAGGAAGTAAACTAGGAAGTCTAACATACTAGCACTCTGTTTTCCATCTCCTCCTTTTGCCTTCATGTCAGACATCACTGTTATTGGGGAAAGTCTCCCTAGGTCAGCTTCCACTAAGGTTTCCTTGGATATGCTCACTTCCATGCGATCCTGGGGGTAAAGGTTATTAGCAAGGGCAAGGGCTTGCCTTGCCCTGCTGAGCACTTGTTCCTCATGCAGTGTAGGAATCAGACCTTCCAACCCCTTTTTACTGTCTATATCCATATGGTGACTGCTCATATCTTTTGAACTTATCAGTTCATCTGGAAGGGCACTGTCGTCAAAGTTCAATCTTGAAGGTTCCATTGTTTTTGGTGTATCTGAATCTCCTGCGTCTTCCTCATCTGAGAAGAACAATTTCTGTGAAAAGAGGTTCTTTCGAGGGAACTGCTGTTTAGATTTTGAGATGTTTTCAGGTTTATAAGAACGGCTTTCCATTTCCTCGTCAACAAGAGAGGAAAACTGCTGGGTCAGATTTAAAATTGGTGCAGTCTTTTCTTGGTTAATCACAGCAAGGCTTGTGTTTTGAAATAGTGCATCTTGATTTGTCACATTGAAAGGCATTGAGCTAAACTGATTGGTCAGATTTGTGTGGAGGGATACTGATTCCTGATTGGTTGATTGTAGACTAGCTGTCTGGTACCCAGTATCTTGACTGGAGGAGTTGGTTCCCAGGTGGGTTTCATCAGTGAAGTCCACATGGGAGGAATAGTCCCTAGTGTCACATAAACTAGAGGTGAGGATATTGTCCTCTCTCACACTGTCTTTCGACTCAAAATCCATAGCTGTGTGAGCCAGTTCTGAACAGCTGAAATAAGAAATGTACATAACATTGTAAATTAAATACATTAAATGTGGCTTACAGCAGAAAAGGGGGTCATAATGGCATTGGATTACTAACCTGAGTACCATTAGCCTAAATAAAACTAAACTGGCTTAATTCCACCATCCCTACTGTAATAGCTCTGTCACACTGATACACTGAACTCATTTATCATTCTAGTTTCATTCTTAAATTAACAGATACCCCCCAAATATTTAATTTCTGAACACTTTTGGTTATGAAAGTAATAATTTATGACAAATTAGTCGTGTACTTTCTTTAAACAGGAATGGTGGAATATGTTTCAACAAAAGTTAAGTATTAATGCAAGTACAATATTGTACTTAATAGCACTAAGTATTGTTGGTGGAATTTGAGCCTGGTCACTTCAGATTTGACTGTCAGTTTCTGAATGAAGATTTCTGATTTTTATCATAAGAATAAGGAAAATAGGCCTGGGTGAACTGTAAAAACGTATGGTATTCAGGTTTACTACAACAATGAGGACTACACTAACACCATCAGAAGTGCAAACGAGAAGATTTTTTATAAAGAATGTCTCTTAAAAATCTTACAGAGGGCTTCTTCAGGTTGGTAACTAACACTGGATGAACAGTATATAACATAATGATATTACCTGTGTGATTTAGATATGAAAGCAGCCATCTTGGACCGAGGTGTTCTGTGTCGGGGACTCATGACTGGAGTGTTGGATTCCCGTTGCAGACGAGGGTTTTCCGAGACAGGCGTCACAGACTCCGTCTCATCCCCACTGGAACAATTATCCTCTGAAACAATGGAAATCGAAACTTTATACGTATACACGAAAACCTGATAAGGTTTCAGTTTAATACATTTATTTTCAACATTTGTCAATTCTTTTTAATAATCATTAGGGATTTAAAAGTAAGGAAGACCATTAAAAGGATGCGTCTTAAAGTGTTTATTAAACTTAAGCAATTTTTTGCAGCAGTTTAAGATAAAGCTGAAACTGCAACTTCATTTTTAAGGTGACCATGTTTAAATTTGGTAAGAGACGTAACATTGTAAATTACACATGAACTATTAATAGATCAATACCCCATCACCACTGCCAACATAAAATCCATTACAGCTATAAATATCAACTTCTTTTAAAGAAACAGTGAAAATATCAAATAAACGTTTGTGACTTTTGTTAAAACAAGTAACTGATGTTGCACACAACACCTGAGTCCCCTACCAGTGATGTGTATAATTTTCCCCATTACCAAAGCAACCAGAATTTTGGTCCAAGAAAAAAAAAAAACAAAGTGACATGCAGAATTTCCATACTGCCATCTATTCATATACCAAGTTTCATAATATTATCTTAAGCGGTTTATAAGTTTTTGCGTGATCCAGATTTCCAGACAGACAGACAGATGAAGGGCAAACCTATAGTCCCCTCTGGTGTAAATACCAGTAGGGGACTAATAAAGAACCATTCATTGTAACTGATATTAAAGTTAAGGGGGACTAGCTTCACAATATTTAGTTTTTTCTAAGCAATACAACACACATGATTCCTATATAGAAGCAAGCACAGATAATATCTTGCTACAGTATTGCCATGTTTGCAGTACCAGTAAGGGTCCACTTACCCTGAATGTAGGATTCCTCTTGACTTTTCCTCAGAATCTTTCGGATTGGAGTCTTTGGTGGGCGAATAGGCGAGAAGCCCGGGCTGTCTACAAATTTTGGACGCATGGACTCATCACCCATCTCGTCTGGTGAGATTACAGAGAATGGAATAGGAGAACCCGGGCTACGCTGGTGTCTATTTATGTCATCATCTTGACCCACTGGGCTTAAGTCAAAACTAGCATGGTGGGGCTCAAATATATCAGATGATCTGGACACTTTTATAGACCCTAAAAACAAAGAAAGATATTTCATTTGTTGTTCAAAATATTAGTTTTCTTTACAAAAAAATATGAAATGTGCAGTGAGTGTCAACATGTAGAGTCCAACATGGGCAATATTTTTTCATGGCACAAATTGCTTGTTTTACTTTATATAGGTATTTAACCTTTTCCCTCATATAGACTCATTTTGACGCACCCAATAGGTACCACATAAAGCCTGATCTGCAGAAGGCAAACTCAAACCTTACCAAATTTAATTGTAAAATCCTCATTACCAGACCACTGAGGAGCAGCGAACAGCATAAAACCTGATCAGCCTGCGAGTTACTCGCAGGCTGATCTGGTTTTATGCTGTTCTCATAGGTCTTTTCATGGTATCCTCTATGAGGGAAAGGGTTAAGAGAAGAATTGTATTCATGAATACTAAAATACTATTCTAAATATCTGCTTCACTTTTTTATTTAAGTTCCCACCCCCTTTATATTCAGAGCATGTTCTTCCCATCAAACTCTCTCTTCCTCAAACTTTCTCACACATTCTCCATCTCTTTTTTCTTTCACTCTTAATTTCTCTTATTCCCTCTATCTCAAACCTACATTTACACTCCATCTCTCTTTCAATCTTCTTTCACTTTCCATCTCTCTTCTTCCTCTCTATCTTAACATCTTATTCATATTATCCATCTCTCTCTCTCTCCCCCAAATTCTCTCAAAATCCACCCCCTCACTCCTACTGATTCCTCTCTCAGACTATACATACTGGTGTGTCCACCATGTACAATGGGAGACAACTCAGGAGAGGCCAGGAACTCTGGATCCGATGAGCAGCGTCTACACTGGGGAGTGCCAGCACTCTTGATTGGACTAGACGAAAACTGAAACATCATCCAGCAAAATCCAATGATCAGTGGTATACAGCAGGATATTTATCATATCTCATAACGTGAATCAATTTGCCTTGCCATCAGCTGGTAATATTTAAGAATATCTGAACCCTTCATCATAAATGAACACACTATTCCTTCACCCAGCTGGTTCACAAGCAATGCAATCAAGCCATCTCCAACTAAAATGTACAACAACAGCTGTCAGAGGACACCACGCTAGACTTTTCAAAATGCTTATTGGTAAATCAAATGAAATTTATTTCAATTCTTGCCCTTCACATGATACCCTGTATATAATGAGAGTCAAAAATGATATACAGTCGACTCTCGTTGTCTCGATATCGTCGCGACTGTCAAAATTAAGTCGACATATCAGTTTGTCGAGATATCAGTAACTGGGATACTTTTGGGTATTTTGTTATTTACCTCAACATTCAGCAATAGGGTTGTTCCTTGTTTCTTTTCTTCTCATCGTTGATTTAAAAACAACTGACATTGAACTTAGTATTTATATATTTCCAGCTGTTTGTTCCCTGTGAGTTGTATAAGTTTTCTGGCAGTAAATCCTTCATTTTTCATATGTCATGTCGTTTTTGGGCTTTTAGGCACACTTAATTCAAAGGGGAGTTACTCTGCTTATTAGAGCACCGGAAAATTTCACTTCGTGAGAATTGCAAATGGTTGCAAACAACTGAGATTCAAAGTCGATCCAGATATCCTCCCGGGTTGGATACTGGGCCCTTCTCTGGATTGTTCGACAGGCGTTTTGGATTCTAACATTTCAGACATACATGTAGCCGTAAAAGTCATGGAAATTGACGTTGGTTTAAAAATCAGAACTCTATTTATACACTTTGTAGAATTGCTCAAATTTTGACACAAGACAAATAACATTTTTATTACATAAACACCTTTTGTTTGTTAAGCTTGGGTATGGACACAAACAACTTTGAGTAATTAACGACACTCGCTTATGGCATCAGTTTACGACACCAATTAATAGAGAGTGACTATCAGCGTGCGGTGTTATTCACACCTCTCGCGGTCTCCACAGAAAATTTCTCAAGTCGACATAAAGTGTGAAATTAAATAGCAATCTAGAAGTTTGGGACTTAGATTCTCTAGTCGACGTAACGAAATAGTCAAGGTAAAAAGATGTTAAAGAGGAAAAATTATGGACTTTACAAATCTTATCGAGGTAACGGAAAATCGACTCAACCGTAGTCGAGACAACAAGAGTCGACTGTACCTTGATAGTCTGATACCCCTGAATATTTTTATGAAGTCTAAAATCAATCCCATGCCTAGTTACTGAGACATAAGCATAACACTGTGCATGCAAAACTTTAACCAAGTATCCAAGTTAGAAAAGGGCCATAATTTGTATAAAATTCAGTCCAAAAGTTATCCTCCTTGATTTTTTGAGGCCCCCTTAATACACTCCTTAACTTTCTCATCAATACCAAAAACAATTTCTTAGATATAAGCTGGATAGTAGCTTGAATGCAAAACTTTAACAAAAATTTCTAAGTTAAAAGGGGGCTATAATTTGAAATATATTCCATCAAGAGTTATCTAACTTGGTTGTCTGATGCCCCTAAAGATATTCATAAACTTTCAAGTCAATACTATGAATGGTTAGTGAGATACAAGCTAGACAGTAGCTTGCATGCAAAACTTTAACCAAATTTTCTATTGCATGCAAAACTTTGACCAAAATTCCTAAGGAAAAAGGGGCCATTATTTACATCTAATTCAGTCAAGAGTTATCTACCTTAGTTGTATGATGCCTCTGAACATATTTATAAACTTTCAAGTCAATACCATAAATGGTTATTGAGATATCTGGTCAACAGTTACTTGCATACAAACATTTAACCAAAAGCTGCAATGCCAATGCCGACACAAGGGCGACTACAATAGCTCTCATATTTCTTCGAAAAGTTGAGCTAAAAATGTCTGGTAAAAGAACCCACTACTTTTTTATTGTATATACCGGTAGAGACTTACAGCTGGGGTGTTCTTAAGGGGCGTGGTACGGTCCCAGTGGGGCGTGCCTTTGTTCACAAACATTGGGGACATTGGTTCACAGAATCCATCCAGCTGACCTCCCCTGGAAATATACATACAAAACACAGTTCACAGGTATGTGTAGGCTAAATACGTTTTTTTGTTTTTATAAAACTCACCACATAAAAATGTTGGCAGATAATTACATGTAACAGAGACTCAAAAGTGATTATTCCAATACCATGCCTATTCCAGAATTACCGTATACACCGGCAGATTAGGCGCACTTTTTTTCCAGATAATTCAAGTTTATAGAAGGGGTGCGCCTTATATGATGATATACAGCTTTTCAGGTTTCTTTATTCAATCACCGAGAAGTGAAAATTACCGGTATACGATCTCAGAAAATGGATATACTGAAAGCCAATGAGTACGATAATATGACACAAAGTCTATACGAAACCATGATAAACAAAACCATATTATTGCTTTTGTTCTTATTAGTTATCCTACGGATATATTTCATGATAAAATGATCTGAGAAACTGAAACAACTTGATGGAAGCCATTTTCAATATAAACAAATAAGTTTATTTTACGGGACCTCATGATGTATAGGAGAAACTTGACAGGTGGCAATTGTTACGTAATGTTTGTTAGTTGGGAGAATTTTGACAGGTGACAATGGTCCCCAGTGTTAGAATGCGGGGACACGGTTGAGTAATGTCATGTTATGAAAATTTGTCACCTTTATCCTACCTGTCGTTAATGTAACGGTCTAACAGTAATCTCATGCCATGTGTAAATAAAACGGTTCACCATATGATTAGCCCGGTGACATACAGATAGCTTTCGGTCTGTCAAAATGTACGACGGCGCAAATTTCAAAACAAGATTTCGCCGCATACGATACGATAAGTGATTTTTTTTTTTCAAATAAGTTACCCTGAAAGTTAGGATGCTCCTTATACGTAGCTGCGCCTAATCTGACCATGTATACGGTACTTATATTCCTAGTCCCAAAAAAAAGCTAATTTTTTTTCAATAACACTTAATATATAATCATGTTCTTTTGACTGTCAAGACCCTCATAATAAGCTGAGAACTTTGTTTTCTCCCCTATCATCCATATAGTTCCTGCACATGGCCAAAACTCTGTGTCACCAAAGAATTAAGATCATTAAAGAATCTTATCCCAGCATGGTTAAAGCTAAACAGCAGATATATTGTAGAATTCCAGTGTTGTGTTAATCATAACATATTGTAAAAAAAAGCAAAACAATTGTCAAAATCTTAAATTAATCATAAAATTTAAAAAAATTAAATGAAAGGGTCTTTATCTTGATGCTGTGGTTCAGATATTCTCTTGTTTAAATTCTTGAAAAGACCACAAAATTTTGAGATTATTTTTCATTCCCAATGTTGAGGCTTTTATCAGAAATTTTCCCAATTAACCCTTTTCCCTTATAGAGAATACCATGAAAATAGCTATGCGAACAGCATAAAACCAGATCAGCCTGTGAACAGCATAAAACAAGATCAGCCTGCGAGTAACTCGCAGGCTGATCAGGTTTTATGCTGTTCGCTGCACCTCAGTGGTCTGGTAATGAGGATTTTACAATTAAATTTGGTAAGGTTTGAGTTTGGCTTTCTGCAGATCAGGCTTTATGTGGTACCTATTGAGTGCGTCAAAATGAGTCTATATGAGGAAAAGGGTTAAGCTGATAACACTTTATTTTCCAAAATCATTAAGAAAAAATCCCACAGTCAATAAGCAAAAGCTGTGGCCAAATGAATACCGAATCTTGTCTTACATCATTTTTGCCAACTCAATTCAATATTCAATGGGTGCTCATGTTCAATCTTCAATGTTTTAGACAGAACTAACTTGACTGGGCTTGGAGCAAGACTGCTGGTATCTCCATGGAAGAACAACTTCCGGCGCAGGGAGGAAGTGCTCAGCATCTCCTGCTGGTTCCCCTCCTCACCAGTGTCCTGGTTCATATAGGCGCCCAGCACCTTTTGGAGGTCAAAGTTCAAAGGCAGAGACAACTGAGTCTGGCATACAGCTGTAAAAAGGAGAAATTACATACATGGAAACATCAGAAAAAAATGACCTTGCTTCATGCACATCTCTTTATGGTGTACTGCCTGTGTATTAAGTTTCAATCAAATCCATTAAACCGTTTTGGAGTTGCCCTTAAAATATTAAACAACAGTCAGATCAATGAACAACCGGACAGATGAATAGACTCCTATATACCCAAAACATACACAAACGATTTGCAAGGGCGTATAAATTACCTTTGTTATGACAAAAACAGGATAAGGGATAAAACAATTTGTTTGACCTACCATCCTGCATGCCCTGTTTAGTGGGGAGAGACTTCTGTATGGAGCCCTGCAGCTCTGTCATCATCTCCTCGGCGTGCTGACTGCCACTGCCTGCACAAACACAGGGCATTGGATTACTTAATGACCACTAGACAAAAGAATCCCTAGAACTATCACATAAGCTGATTAATAACCCTGCATCCCACCTTGTTTGTATGTGATGAGTGTAGGATGTGACAGGCCATGATGAGATATCCACCACTTCTGTATAACTTGGGTATAAACATCTTCATGAGAGGATAAAAGAAATTTCTATTTAAATTTTTATTCATATTTTCCTCTTTTTTTTCCGATGTAAGGAATTCCCCTTCAGGGAGCCTCAGTTATACAATGTGACTTCAATTCTTGCAATTTGAAAGCAAACAAACTTAGTCAATGTAACACAGGTCTGCAAAAGTTTTAAACATAACAACTTTGTCATTAACCTATAACTGTATATGAAACTCTGGTGGTTATTTTTGCCTTATTACTGTCTTTCATAATTGATTCCAGCTTGAAGTTTAACAACATTAAATACATGAAATGAGGATAACGGGAAGCCTCTATTAGACACCCACAAGTTATAAGCAAGCAAAAATATTCAAATCCCTTTTTCACAATTTTCATTTTCTGGAGTCTTTGATAAGGGGGAGAGGATCTCAATTACAAGAAGCAACATCAACAAGATAAAGGTCTACACAATAACCCCTGACCTTGAGAAGCAGGTGTGGCCGGCAGTATGTTCTTCTTTTTGTTCTTGTTCTTCGGGTCGCTCCATGGGGATGGAGCCACAATATTGTTGGCAAAGAATTGCTCAATAGCTCTCTGGGCCCGCTCCTCCGTCTCCTTGTCGGGTCTGGGGATTAAATATGTATCTTTGATTAAACTTTATTTAATTTTTTAAAGTCATTAAGAAACAGACTGAATAACGTGCCAGTGATACAGATCTCCAAACCAGCATCTAGTTAGATATTTTACTGTTTTCAGAAATGCTTACTTATGCATAAAGATATTTCATAACTCCAATAAAAAAAGAATCATGTCCAATAAACGTTTCATGTACAATGACAATCTTTGAAGCCTTGTTGTAGTGGACCTGTCATCCAGTCAAACTTTCAATAGTTTGTCCTGGGAAGAACATGATGAAAAAGTTTAGAACTGAACATCCTTATATAACAACTTCCACAAAAGTGGTCAGGGTATAAGAAATAGTACTGATAATATCATTAACATTCTAAATTGAGATATTAAATGCCCAGGACCTAAATGAAATATATTAAGACACATTAATGTCATATATGGTAGTTAAAAAATCATTACAACCAAAAACAGTTAAGTGATTCCTCAGAAATTCCTGCTTTGGGAAGATGACTTATATCATTCATGTTAGGGATACCCTAAGATGTTAGAAATGGGCAAAAGAAATCAGGAAATATCAGCAAATCTAGGAAATTAATGCAAAGGATAAAATGATAATTTTATCTTTAACTGCTTTGCATGATATGCTTAGATGTTGAAAAGTCTTACCGGTAACTTTGTCATTTTTTGGTCAAATAGAACCAAGTCATTTTTCCTGAGTGCTTAATAAGACTTTTTTTTAAATTTAAATCAACCTGAGAAAAATGCATACTTTCTGGCATTGGGAATATAGGTAAAACAAACCTGTACCTATAGACTTTCCCCAAGTAGTTGGTAAACTTGGCACATTTTGTATTTTCATACCAAGTGCAGGTTTTTCAGCTGACCAACCTAACCAATCAGTGACTGGTGTAAAATTTAAATGTATGTTTATAACTGGGTAACAATGGTATGGCTAGTGACTGGTGTAAAATTTTAAATTTAACTGGGTAAAATGGTATTGCTAGTGACTGGTGTAAAATTTAAATGTATGTTTATAACTGGGTAACAATGGTATTGCTAGTGACTGGTGTAAAATTTAAATGTATGTTTATAACTGGGTAACAATGGTATTGCTAGTGACTGGTGTAAAATTTAAATGTATGTTTATAACTGGGTAACAATGGTATTGCTAGTGACTGGTGTAAAATTTAAATGTATGTTTATAACTAGGTAACAATGGTATTGCTAGTGACTGGTGTAAAATTTAAATGTATGTTTATAACTGGGTAACAATGGTATGGAGATCCTTTCTTTCATCATTCCTGACCTCTAAGCATTCCCAAACATATTTTAGAATAGGAGGGAAGTGCATAAAGGTATCAACTTGACACATCTTCATACTGAGAAATCATTAAATTTCATTGGACACTAATTTTCCTCGATTTCATAGAGAGTTTTTTATCCACGAATATAATCCCCACAAAACCTTTCTCTTATATAGACCTCATATTTTCTAGAACATAGATCCATGAATAAATGTACCCACGAAATTACCTTAGGTACATAATCAACTAAATATAATGTTAATGAAAATTAATGAGTTTTCCAGTATTCCTTAACATGACAGGACTGGGGTATTCCTTCCTGTTCTCTCAGTTTCCTTTGTTTAAACCAATGGAGTGTACACTGCTTTTACACTAAAATTGTACATATTACACCAGCATTTCTCAAAATGGATGAATTGGGTTAGGCTTTCGGTATCCATTGAGCACATGTGGGTTTTCATCTGAATTTGGAGTGACAGTGATTATAGTGCCCCCTGTCCTAAATCTTATAATCTTATACTGTGTTTACTTTGTATATCTTGAGGACATAAATACTTACAGGAGGGGCTGGGACTGGTGTTCTGGCATCTCATCTATATCTGCAGGGTTCAGCTCTGCTATGTGCTCTATAGACCACCGAAATGCCTTCTGAAATTATATATTACATTTCATTAATATACTTTCTCAAAGATTTAAAAGGAGGAAAAAATCTGAAGGTACACAACTTCAAATACTCTGAGATTTCCTGTAAAGTTCTAGGACTCTGATTTGTGCAGTTTCAAAGATATGTGTAACACAGCTATTGTTTAGTTATTCAAGGGCCATAACTCTGACCATATAAGGAGAACAACAAAAAAAAACCAAGTATCAAAATTTGCTTGCTGGTCTTTATTCCTGTGAGGTTTTGTATCTCCCGATTCATTTTTTTTAATGGTGTGTGTGTGTGTGTGTGTGTGTGTGTGTGTGTGTGATAGTATACTGTGCCCATGTTTGTACCCTGCACTCTAACCCCATTCCCTCAATCAAACCAACCTAACCTTTTCCTCAGATGCAGGTGTAGAAGCGATACTGAAGAAGCCCGGGCTCATGTAGGCTGGAAGGTGAAGCCCATCAATACCTGTCTCAAATGGATTCACCACAACATTTTTGGGTGTAACAAATTTCTTTCCACTTGGAGTCTGGTTCAGTCCTTTGGGTGTGCAGGTGAAGCCTTGCTGCGGGCTCTCCGAGGCAACAGCCTTACTGCGTATAGGGGTTTGGTAGGCGGGGCTGAACCTGTTTAGAATCATTAAAGTTATATTTGACATCTATTTGACGCAAGGATTTCTTCTGGTACTCTGATTTCTTACCGTATCAGTGATCATGAAAACAGTCATCAGTGGCAGGTCAAATGTGCCAATGGCCCAAGGTAATTGAGACAACATTTAAACAAGATTTGCAAAAGCCGGATCGTTTTCCGGCAAATCATTGTATAATAGTTTTAAACTGTGACATTACATTTGAAACTTGACATTGCTCAAGTCCTGGACTCCACCTTCAGGTAAAAGGACTCCAGATTTTCTGAGCATATTTTGTATGAAATCTATGAAAAGGATGCCAGTTTTAAGGATTCTAGTAAGAGCACTGATGGCATGCAACAAACACCTAAGACACAAATATATTATACTAATCTGGTCATAATTATACATTTCACTGATAATGGACAAATTACTGACCCAGAAGGTGTGGCAGACAGAGGTGTGTATGACTTGTGGTAGGGGCTGTTCATCAGGGTCTTCATGTAGATGTCATTACGAGCGTTGCTGGACACACCCACAAATCTCTTACTGCCAGGGCTGGGGCTTGGGGCCATCAGTGGGGTCATGGGTGATGTTGTAGGGCTTCCATCTGGCCTCGGGCTGTGGTGGGCTATTGGACTGGAGTGAAAAAAAAACAGGGTAGATCCATTAAAATTCTGCTTAAGGTGTAAAAATCTAAACACTGTCACAGTGTGTTATACTGGACAGTGTTGTAAGAATATGGAAAAAAAACCAAATAAACAATTCTCATCCCTTGTTTGAACTCCATTTAATGTACAGACTGTTTTACTGGCAATGAAAACTTGGGATTCTAACCCTGGCAACCTGTAACAAACACCTAGGAAGTAGAATATACTAATCCAGTAATAATGTTCAATGAAATGAAGGCTGCGAGTCTGGCCCTATATGTCACTGTGGTAACATTGGTTGGTACTTTTTTCCCATCTCTCAGGCTCTACATGCAAATGAAAACAGTAGTTAAATACTTGAAGCAGTAACTCAGTTCAAGTCATGATATATAAAGTAAAGCACTCAAAACATTTCAAAACTTTAAGTAACTAGTTCAATGTTATTTTTCAACACATACATATTAAGACGCTGATGTGTACCTGCAGAGAGGGTCAGGCAGTTTGTGCCTGCCCCTAATGGGTGTTTCCTGGGTATAAACAGGAACACCACGCATGCCATCTGCGAGAAGACAGTCGCCTTGCCCTCTCTCTTCCATCTTCACAAGCAAACATGCAGAACTCAAACTGTAATTCACTAATAGTCAATCCTAATTTTTTACAGCATCTGAAAGAAGAAAAATAAATGTTCATGATAGATGATTTTTTTTATATATAGAATTTCAATATCTAGATTTCAAATGATAACAATTGATAAATAAGTAATAACTAATTTACTACACATTTTTATCTGCCTTCATAATTAACAGAAACATAGATCTGTACAATGTATTAAACAAGAGTGTTCTCTGGAACACACGAGTTACCTGCTGAAGCATGACGGAAAAAATGTGACAGATACGGTGGGACAGATGACGGAAAAGTGATCCCTATGTGTCACCTCTGCTTACAGCAAGTAACACAAAAATGGGGCTGTTGCTGTTAAAATGATGTCAGTCAAAAAGATATGAGTACTTTTGAAGAGTATTTGAAAGCCCCAAAACCCCAAACTGTAAGTGTAAATTCTATTTATGACATATTCTGTCAAAATTTCCTATAATTGGAAACTATTAAGAAAATATTTTATAAATGTATAATTTCTGGCCAAGGCATTTCAGAACAATTACTTGAATAAACAAAATACACTTAAATATACTGAAATATACACATCTTTATATGCATCAATGATTCATACACTCATACATAATAACATTGAATAAAATATTTGTTCCATTTACCGGTATATTTAAATAATCAGAACCTTAATATAATAAAGATAAAATAGACCTTATAATAAAAGCCTAGAAAGTGTAAATTTAGTTGTAAGAAGCACTTTAATATGCCTGCATGAGGATCTCATACTCATAGATCACTTTCAAGGGCATAAGTATCGAAAGCACAAATTTAAAAAACATAAATACAATTTTTTTTAATTTTTTTTTAAAAGATATCATTTTAATCAAATGAGTGGTAAAACTTTCTTGATGAAAGTGTAAAGTGATGCCAAAAGATGGATTAAATCAATATTTAACAGATCTAGGTCTTTGGTAATAGATAAGAAATGCATTTTGTTTATCCTGTTATCCTGCGGATCTTCAAGATTATTCTATTGTCCCATTTGTCTATTGTTGTAAAAATGCAACTCTGCAAGTTTATGTTTGAATGAATATGTAGATCTATTTCACAGTTGTTACAAATGTGTCTCAATTTGCAGCTTTAAATCCAAATAAATTAACATATATTTTTCATTAAAATACTCGGTGTTCATATAAGTAATTACATTTATTATTATTTTTTATTGATTCATTTTTTTTTCTTTGTTAGGTCGCTTACATTTTCTTAATGATAATATCTAGTGCATACCTTTGAAAATCATCTTCTTGTGACTTGTGTCATAACCACCAGACCAAAATATATTTAATTTGTACCGCCTTTAAATCGATAAACTAATATTAACTGAAATAACTCTGATGTAAACAAAACAGTCCCGAACTTCCTGAATGTCAGTCTTATAATGTGTCTGAACACGTCTCGATTTATAACACAATTTTAAATACCCGCCGTTGGACTGCCCAATCGCTTGAAACTTCCTCTCGGACATTTACGTAATGCACAAAACACCAAGCAGAATTTGAGACAAATATAAGATTATACAATCTTTATAAGCGATGGTTATTGTTTTATCTTAGATAAAAAAATACGCTTTTTATATTACTAATGCACGATATATTTAAGAGCCTGAATGTAATACACACATGAATGATACTTTGCCCTAAAGTACATGTAATTTTATGCATCACGAAAATGTCGAAAAATCAAAACAACATGGCGGGTGAATCAGGGAAGCAACAGAGAGCAACCTCGGCAAAGGAAACGATGGAAGGTATAAATTCAAATCAAAATACGTGTAATTTGTGAATAAGAGAATAAATAAAGCATCGACAGGTTAGTGATACGTCGTTATTGTCAACAAACTGAATGAAAGTTTTCAATAGGAACGTCCCCAGTAAAAACGTACTTTTTTTCTACGTCGTCTATGAATTTAATAAAAAGGTGCTGGTCGTCCAAACAGTGAGTTTTTACCAAATATGTGAATACCTAGAGAGTTTAATGTAGCTCCGTGTTTATACAATGCTTTCAGTGTTTCGTTATTGGAGATAGTATCCTGGCTGGATTGTTTGCCGTGTTTAGAAGATACAATGTGACCTGCTATTTTTGGTATACTCTGGTTGTCATGCTTCTGCTGTAGGGGATATTGACAAACCGAAAGTAGAATAATTTAAATTACGGGTACACAAATGTGCGACCCCAGATGTGGACTAACCTATACATCTCATTTTTACTACTGTGTGGTTATGCCATGGAGGACAGTAATGTGCTTCTACAGTTGTAACTTTATATAGACTACCTTTCGCAGATTTATTCCCCTAAATCATATGGTTTGTAAAAAGAATTTAGCAAAAATATATTAGGGCTGTGGCGATGTCATCGAAACATCAATGTTAATCTCTACTGAGATCTGCTTCAGTGGAGGCCAACATGAAAAAAATAACCACAGCAGGTCTCAGTAGAGACTACATCAATGAAGGCCTATACTGGTTATACGTATTAATGCAAATCAAAAGCTTCACCAGTATTATAATTTATGATACTGATAAAAATATAGTCATAGATTTACATATATTTTGTAGCTGTTAAATATAGTCAAAACTGAAGTTTGGACTTGGAGTTTTCCTGGTGTAATGTTTTATAACAGTAGCGGTATTATGTTTATACACAATATCATGATTTTACACCCTATGGTACAATATCATCATGACCATTAAATTAAAAAGTATCAGTATTGTATGATATGAAAACAAAGCAAAAAAGAAATAAATGACAACAAAAAAAAATGCCATAATTTTTCTCTGAAGCTTATCCACAACTTACTGTCATCATGATTATATGGCTTTTCCTAACAAGGAATGTAATTTATTATGCAACATGCTAACAAACTTTTGCTTATTATATTAATCAATGATAAAAATCTAGTTTTAATTATTAAGATAAAAAGATAAACAGAAAAAAATCAAAATATGCTTCTAAATTTTCGTATACATAAGCAACATAGCAGCTTTATATTTCACAAAATGGATGCTTCAAAACAGACATCAAAGGGGCCATGTAAACATTTCAAATGATATGGGCTCATATTGGGTTTCAAAGAGACAGTAGGAAGAAAGTAAGTTGACTTTATCTTAAATGCACTAATGCTGGAAATATGATGAAAGTGTCATTCCATTTGAAGCGAAAATTGAAATTTGACATCATCATCATTAACTTTTGCTATGTAATTACATTATATAAATACATCTTTGCTTGTCCAATCTCTCGGTGTCTATCCAATATAGGTACTGTGGCAGCATATGTGTATATGTATATAAGTGTTATTTTAGAAGTAATTTTTGACAGATGAAGTTGATATTTGTAAGTGTAAATAAAATATCCTAGTGAAGTATAGACATAATAATAAACAAAATATTTTGATAATATGAGCCTATACCCTGCTCTAATAGAAGTATTCTGTGCAGTGACAGTGTTATGTATGTGTTTGTGATCAGTGATTTTTTTTCTAGGATTTTTTGGAGGGTTTTTCGACAAAAAACTTCTGTCTTTTAGATTGATGGTATCCGGGTGGGCATTGGGCGTCAGGTCAGATTGACTTTTTTTATTTATTAATTTTTTTTATTATTTAATCTGCTTTAACTTCTATGGCTTCAATGTTTGGAAATTTTCTAAAGTGGTTGGACCTTTACATTATGCAGTTTACCTTGTGACCTTGACCGTTGACCTACTTTTGATAATAAAAATGCAGCATTTGGACAGGTTTACCTTTTGGTTAATCTGCTAGAACTTCTATGTGCTTCATTGGATTGCTTCAATATTTAGACAGTTGCTTAAGTGGATGGATCTCTTCATTATGCAGTTGACCTTAACATACTTTTGATGTAAAAAAACAGAAAAGAAAAAACATCCATAATACCATATGGTCTTGTTTTTACAACCTCTGGCTTGAAAAATGTTTTATATTAATGAAACAAATAGGTAGTATATGTCATAGAAAGTTTCAAATCACCATTAAAAGATAAGAATAACACAAATACCATAAAAATTCCATGAATTATTTCAATTGTTTAAAAAAAAAAGCCATGTCATAAAAATAGGTTGTTATTTTGGGAAAAAATGTCAGTTTTAGTTTTTGGATAGGGAAAACCACCTGTAAAACTGTAAAGGTAAAGTGTTTATTATAGTGTCACCCATATTGAAAGGGCCAGCCAGTTTTGGTTTATGAGATACCTGTTTGCTTTCACAAGTACCTCCCCGGTTTCCTCTTATATGCCAGGCATCAGACTGGAAGATAACCAGTAATCATTATCTAACTAGCTGGCGGCCATATCAGAACATTCTCCTGCTGGGGATTGAACCTTCAACTGAACGCTTCCAAAGCGGATGCCTTAACCCTTTCCCTCATAGTGGACACCATGAAAAGACCTAACTGAACAGCATAAAACCAGATCAGCCTGCGAGTAACTCGCAGGCTGATCAGGTTTTATGCTGTTCGCTGCTCCTCAGTGGTCTGGAAATGAGGATTTTATAATTAAATTTAGTAAGGTTTAACTGTGGTTTTCTGCAGATCAGGCTTTATGTGGTACCTATTGAGTGCGTCAAAATGAGTCTGTATGAGGGAAAGGGTTAACCACTAGGCCACAGGATCAGTAAAAGGTAGTTAATTTACCCCCCAAAAAAATCGCTATTGACAGGTAAAAAAGAAATGGACAATTCCTTATATTACAGTGCTGATGGAGATGTCTAAGATACTCAATACTGGTCTAGACATGGAAACCCTTGCCACAGTGGTCCGGTTATGTGAGAGTGGAGTCAACCCAGAGGCACTAGCTCTTGTATTTAATGAGCTCAGGAAGGAATCTGCTGTAATAAAGGTATTGCATCTCTCTCTGTCTCTCTGTCTCTCTTCTCTGAATTTTTACTTCTTACTCTGATCAGGATTTTTCTTTTCTCCAAATCAGAAAAATGGCATCCTTTTTTCTCCGAAAATGTCATAAAGTCATCTAGAAAAAACAAACTCCCTCTCTCTTAAATGTATATTTTTTTCTAGGGCTTGTGCAAGTTGTACTTAATAGTGGACTTCAAGAGCATGTGCATAGTTTTGCATGAGCCCTTCATTTTCCCCATAATCAAAATGTTCTGGTAAAAATTTCATAAATAATAAATCAGTATAACCTCAGATGCAAGTTTTGGTATATTTAAATTCTAAGTGTTGTTGTTGTCAAACCTTTTATGAGGACCCATGAACAACTAGGTGGCCTTAACGAGCTGCATCGGGTTTATGCGGGTTCCTCTCTCAGTGTCTAAAATTATTTATTATAATTTGTAAGTTTAACATGGTTTCTGCAGATCAGGCTTTATGTGATACCTATTGAGTGCGTCAAAATGAGTCTATATGAGGGAAAGGGTGTCTTAACACTGATGCAGATAAATCTTCTTGGTGTTTAACTAGGCTCAGCAGTTTAAGCATTCTTTCTTAAATATTAATTACACAATTAATTTTAAAAGTAAAGTGTGTTTGATATTCAAGCTTTAATTTTTGAATACCAGTAGTCAATGCCAAGCACAGTAATTGTAACTAATGATTAAAAGCATTCTGAGAGATTCATTTGGATACACACCCAAAAGGTTATAAAGCTTCATTATGAGGTTTTAAGTAATAGTATCAAGGCTCAGAGAAGTGGATGTTGTAAGTCTTTAGTTTCTTTAACCCTTTCCCTCATAGAGGAAACCATGAAAAGACCTATGCGAACAGCATAAAACCAGATCAGCCTGCGAGTAACTCGCAGGCTGATCAGGTTTTATGCTGTTCCCTGCTCCTCAGTGGTCTGGTAATGAGGATTTTACAATTAAATTTGATAAGTAGTTAAGAGTTTGACTTTCTGCATAAGAGGCTTTTGATACAGGTTACTATTAGTGGTTTTTAAAATAGGTCAAAGTGGATGTGCAAAGTTTCTTAAAGGGAAATCACCTCTCTAGCCTCTATTGTATAATTGTATATTACCAGTGAGATAGTATAAAAACAGTACTGATCTGTAGGAAGTGTTAGATGTGTTTTATAATTAACACTTTGGCAAACAGAGCTAGTCCAGATCAGACAGCTCCTGGAGGGAGGGAATTCTTTTTGCCAGAAATGATCATCTGTGTGTCACAAAAAACTTAGGTTCATTATTGGTTATCACATTCATATTTCATTAATTTAGAATTGCATTATCATGATATCTTTGAGATTTCTTATATAATAATTGAAGTTTAAATAAGGTAAATAATTTTTTATGTGCTACAGTATTACTTAGCTGCCAGAAATATTTCTCTGGTCTTTTTTTTTCCTTATGATGTGGAGATAGGCTGATAGCCCTATTGCTATATTTAGAGAGTAAAATTACCATGTTCTTGAGTTAGGGGAAAGAAAAATGTCCTAGGGTAAATAATAGATTTTCTGATGGAAAGATGTTCTTGAATGGTACGAATTGCCCCTGAGAGAGAGAGAGAAAGAAAGAGAGAACCGTAACTGGACATTAGGACAGACCATATTGTAGTTCTCACTGGGTCTGCCTACAAGTTACCTGTCATGTGAGGTGGACATGCACTATTCTGAATGTATATACATGTAGATTTAATCATCAGAGTTTGCTTGAGGGATCAGTTAATGGTGCCTACATCCTTACTTAAAGCCTTGAAGGAACAAATAGTTTCTGATACCTTTAATCTTCTTTATATTTAAGATGGTGAGAGATGTTGTTTTAAGGGAAAGAAATGTTGCCCATGGGGTTATAGTGGTAGATTAAGGGCAAGAAGTGTGAGAAGTTCTGTCTTTGGGTAATAGTGACAGTAGATAAGCTTTATACTCCCGTTAATTAGACTTGTATGTAGTGTTAATCTTCTCAGCTGTGTTATCCATGAAGGTGTTTTAGTTCTGTAAACAGATCTTCTGTATACTATGCCACTAATAACAACATGTATAAAGTTTGTACCAAAATCTGCTTCAAGTCAATGTTTAAACACAAAACCCTCATTAAGAGTTAGGTCATTTCATTACGTTTGCTCTACATTTTCTTCCCATTCAGAAATTTGAAATTTATTTGATTTTTAGCTCAGGGTGAGCTTTTGGGATACTTGATTGTCCGTCGTCCGTCAACAATTTTGATGTTTACACACAAGAGGCCACAATTTTGATCCAATCTTTCTCAAACTTGGTCAGAATGTTTGTCTTGATAATATCTTGAACCCTTTCGAAAATGGGTCAGGTTGGATCCAAAAGTAGGTCAGTAGGTCAAATCTTAGAACAATCTTGTTTACACACTAGAGGCCACAATTTTGATCCAATCTTCCTCAACTTGGTCAGATGTTTGCTTGATAATATCTTGAACCCTTCAAAAATGGGTCAGTTGGATCAAAGTAGGTCAGTAGTCAAATCTTGAACATCTTGTTCACACTAGAGGCCAATTTGATCCAATCTTCTCAAACTGGTCAGATTGTTTGTCATGAGATATCTCGAACCAGTTTGAAAATGGGTGGGGCTGGACAGAAAAGTAGGTCAGTAGGTCAAATCTTAGAAAAATCTTGTTTATACTCTGAGGGCAACATTTTTGGCCCAATCATCCTCAAACTTTGGCAGAATGCTTGTCATGATGATATCTTTTGTGGATGGGGTCAGAAAATTCCTGAACATTGTTTCACCTCATCATCTTTATTCTTAAGCAATCTGTTTTGTACAGGCAATGAATGATACTTTTCTCAGGTGAGCGATCTAGGGCCATCTTGGCCCTCTTGTTTCATATTGTGTGAAAATGCCAGATCTGAAGATAGAGGTAATCCTGAACTCAGTATTTGAATAAATCTGTATGTAGGAAATCAACGAAAAAGCACGACAGCTGCCATCCCATAGTACATCGAAAGAATCCAACCACTGGTAAACTTACTCACACGTTCTGTAGTGGGGATGTGGCAAGAGTTTCATGCACCAAGGCAATCTTCACTATTAAGATTCTGTTTGAATAAACCAATCAATGTATAACATGCACATTTATTCAAATTTGTCTTTTGTTCAAAATTTAATCAGCCCTTGAGGCATTTTATCAGTTTTGGGCTAGCAGCCATGTTTTATTCTGACCACTCCTATTTTAGCACCTTACAAGTTTTTAACTCACCTGAGCACAAAGAGTATACACGTGTAGAATTAAATTTTCAAAACCTTCTTCTTCAAAACTACTGACAACATTTGAAAATATTTGCACATTGGCTTAAATTACGTGAAAATAGGCCATATGACTGAAATTGGCAATATCCACAGAATTCCTGGTGCCCAAGGAAAGTTTCTTGATGCCGATATGAGTAATTATTTTAATTGAATAATTGCATCAGTTGACATTGTCCTTTCACATAAATGATTGTTTATCTGGTAGACCAGGTTTACAAACCCATATCATTATATTGAAAAATTTGGGTCAGTTTTGCAGTGCAGTTCTTGTTGCTGGGTACAAGCATTAGTATGTGTGAAAAAGTGGTGTTTCCTATTATATATGCAATGTACATGTATATACTTGTGATAGATGCAATGTTTTTAAAGATACCTACATAATTACTTGAGATATTGACATTTTTATGAAGATCGTATGAATCAATGTCAATCAGGGGTAGTATCCCTTGTGTTACTTACAGTAATTTATGGCCCTTCTTTCAGTCCAGATCCCTTTGTCACAAGGTAGTCTTATCTTTGTGAGTAAATAGATTGACTACATCTATGAGTGTCCATGTATAACAATAAAACTGCTAGGTACTGGTCCAACGCAGAAGGTTTAGAGGGATTTGTACAAAATGGAAGATTGTTTTCTAATCAATGTAAAAATAAGTTAAAACTCATAGAGAGAATGGTAGATTCAGAGAGGAGAGAAGATAGAGAGCTTTATGTGAGGCTTTGTCACTTAAAGTCCTTAATAAGTTGTACAGCTCTGCACCTTATGACTTTAACTCATATCCCCTCATAGAGGAAACCATGAAAAGACCTATGCGAACAACATAAAACCAGATCAGCCTGCAAGTAACTCGCAGGCTGATCAGGTTTTATGCTGTTCGCTGCTCCTCAGTGGTCTGGAAATGAGGACTTTATAATTAAATTTGGTAAGGTTTAACTGTGGTTTTCTGCAGATCAGGCTTTATGTGGTACCTATTGAGTACGTCAAAATGAGTCTATATGAGGGAAAGGGTTAAAGAGAGAAGTCATATGCAATTATCTTTGAGAAGTAAAGTATCTAAGGAATTGAGTATCCATCAGTGGATTATATGATATTGTATATCTTACAGATGATCCAACCAGATGCTGATATAAACTTATTATACACAGTCAATACTGTTATTATGATGTTTACCTGTTCCATTGCACCACCTACAAGGGTTGTTTCTTGTTCCCATAGCTTTACCTGTAATCAGGTTCCTACCTTCAGTAGAGTCTTAAAAACAAGGTCATGTAGATTATGGTAGATAGCTTCAAAGGTGGATGCTGCATTGGTTTGTAATACCCCTGCATTGCTTTGTGATGTTGAGGCTACATTGGAATTAAACATGTCGCATTCCATCCCGTCACATTTCATCCAACTGCTTCTTACCTGCTGCAGATGGAAAATAATTTATAGGATTGGGTTTATGATGGATAGGGTCTAGGTTTAGGTCATTGTTACTATGACAAGTCCACATTCAGCCATATTGCAAATTGATATGGGACTGCCAATTAATGCTGATATGGCTGTTTTGATTGAAAAAAAAAAGAAGAAAAAACAACAAATCTGGAGCTAGTTGAATTATAATGGGCAGATGCTATCAAAATAAAGGCTTTATTCAAGTATGAAATTCAAGCTAAAGCTCTTAACCCTTTCCCTCATAGAGGACACCATGAAAAGACCTATGCGAACAGCGTAAAACCAGATCAGCCTGCGAGTAACTCGCAGGCTGATCAGGTTTTATGATGTTCGTTGCTCCTCAGTGGTCTGGAAATGAGGATTTTGTAATTAAATTTGGTAAGGTTTAACTGTGGTTTTCTGCAGATCAGGCTTTATGTGGTACCTATTGAGGGCGTCAAAATGAGTCTATATGAGGGAAAGGGTTAAGTATGACCGTTGGATTCAATAGCTATTAGAGTACAATACTTGAGATTGAGCCTGGGATAGTACTCGTAATTACTCTACTTAAGTATCGTGGAGAACTTAGGATCTGGAGACAAACTGTGGGTTCTAGTCAGGTGATATTGAGGTAACTTTCCCTCTGTCCTTTGTTCCATGTCATATACTGTTGTATACACTATGTGCCTGGAGTTGGGGAAAACTGCTGTGTCAGCACAATAGTACAGGTACAAGAATTGATGGCACTGTCAGTTTTTGTCCTGTTTTTTGTTTGACTGCTTTGGTTAATAGTTGTGTTTTGTGCATTCTTTACCTCTCCTTCTGTATCAGAATCTGGTTTTTGCTCTCATTCAGATCTTTCTCCTAATTTTCTCTTCCAAGCCTCTCTGTCTTTCTTTCACAACCATTACAAATCCAGATCATATAGCAAAACTGATGAATTTTCGAATGGATGGTTTCTCATCATCACCTTAAAGATGAGACAATGATACTGACATATTAAAGCATTTTTAGCTCACCTGAGCACAACGTGCTCAAGTGTGAGCTTTTGTGATGGACCGTCGTCCATCGTGCGTCGTCAACAATTTGGCTTGTTAACACTCTGGAGGCCATATTTTTAGGCCAATCTTCATGAAACTTGGTCAGAATGTTTGTCTCCATAAAATCTTGGACAAGTTCGAAATTGGGTCATGAGGGGTCAAAAAGTAGGTCACAGGATTAAGTCTTATAAAAAACCTTGTTAACACTCTAAGAGGCCACATTTTTGGCCCAATCTTCATGAAACTAGGTCAGAATGTTTCTCTCCATAAAATCTTGGACAAGTTTGAAATTGGGTCATGTGGGGTCAAAAAGTAGGTCATGAGGTCAAATCTTAGAAAAACCTTGTTAACACTCTAGAGGCCACATTTTTGGCCCAATCTTTATGAAACTTGGTCAGAATGTTTGTCTCCATAAAATCTTGGACAAGTTCAAAAGTGGGTCATGTGGGGTCAAAAAGTTGGTCAATATGAAAAATCCAACATATGTTGCTCATTTATAATCAGGTGAGCGATTCAGGGCCATCATGGCCCTCTTGTTTTTTTTGTGTCACCTGCTGTTAGCAGGGGTGACCCATAGGGATCACTTTTCCAGCGTCTGTCTGTCCGTCTGTCACACTTTTTCTGTCACGCTTCAGCAGGTAACACATGTGTTCTAGAGAAACTCTTGTTTTCACTTTTCCATGGTTGAACAGCTGGCACACCTGAGTGACAAAGGGTTTTTAATCCTTTTCCTCATATGAATGAATTCTGGCACTTTTGCAAACACTTTTTCCCGAAAATGTCTCCTCTGTTTGCTCATACAATTTTGTAGCTCATATTCTTACCAATTTGCACCAAAAAGAAAATCAGTTGTTTTATATACCATTTTAAGTTAGTCAATCAATATTCATCAAGCTATAAATTTATACAGGAGATAAAGAGTTAAATAACATATACTGGTAGGTTGCACAGCCCTTTCATATTCTCTTAACCCTTTCCCTCATAGAGGACACCATGAAAAGACCTATGCGAACAGCATAAAACCAGATCAGCCTGCGAGTAACTCGCAGGCTGATCAGGTTTTATGCTGTTTGCTGCTCCTGAGTGGTCTGGAAATGAGGATTTTGTAATTAAATTTGGTAAGGTTTAACTGTGTTTTTCTGCAGATCATGCTTTTTGTGGTACCTACTGAGTGCGTCAAAATGAGTCTATACGAGGGAAAGGGTTAAATCAATTTATATCATGGCTTACATCAGAAAAGCCAGATCAGATTGAAAGTGTCTACAGAATTACTTCATATAGTGAAAGGAGTTTTCTAAATGCATATAGAATTAGAGAGTTTTAACTACAGATGAACCTGTATTAGCGGCCACCTGTACCAAGCGGTCAACCTGCTTATGTCATTAAATACTATGTTTTAGTATATTTAAAACCCATTACGGGCACCTCTGTAAGCGCCACTTATTCTGGCTCCCTTGACTGACCGCTTAAGTCAGGTTTGACTTGGACAGGTTTTATAGTCAGCCCTCAAAATGTACTGATAATTAGTTAACCTGATTAGTTTATGAGGAATTCACAGGTTGATTGCATAGGTCTTTTCTGCAGAAACTCTCTTGTGGTTTATGAATAACCTTGACCTACTTTTTGTTTCAGAATGACGATGGCGGAACATCGTGAGGCTCCGATCTTGGAGGATCACAATGAAGGAAAGAGACTCATGTTGATAGACAACAGGCGTGGCTGCCATTTTGTCAGCTCTCCAAAAGTGGGGGGGGGGGATTTTACTGTTTTGTACGAATTGGATAGATATAGCTTGGGATATGGCAGATTTCCTCCTAAACAATAGTAATAACACATTGTTAAACCTGTTGCCAAGTACTTGTTCCTGGATGAATGTTTCTGCGAAAAAGTGGACAACTTATGCTGTATGACATAATACTTCTGTTGATGTTTTTTGTATGTTTCTTTGTATAAAATAAAAATCATATTTTTAATTAAAATGTTGTAAAGACTCATACTTTAAACCATTCCTAATGTTTAAAAAGGAAAGCATTTTATAATTAGGATTATTGAATATCTGGTAATCTATTGTGTTTTTTACATACACTAGCCTCTAGCCCCTTCATATAATGAGCAATCTTGACGGCAGTTTTATAATAAAATATCTGGACCAAGGTCTATGTTACCATCATATCTAAGCCAGATTGTGTGCCAAAGATTGATTTTATTTGTATCATTATTAATTGCATGTATAAACTTAAAGCATTTAAATTACTGAAGTAAGAATGTCTAGATATAGAGACTGCATAATACGGTTACCGGTACTAAGTGAGTACATAATATACATGTGTTATATTTTTTTAAAGACAATTACATATGTAATCTTTTGGTTTATCAACAAACAACAAAACTGACCAAAACAATTAAGGTTAGATAATACTTTATTACGTGTGGAACAGAATGAGCTACTATAGACAATAAGAAATTTTAATATTTGTATGAGGGCCATCCATAAAATTCATTCTGATATTCCTGAATTGTATATAAGAAAATGCTTAAAACATTTACTTTTAATGTTACTTTCACAATGTCAGGGCTTGTATACTTGTTGCTTAAGTACTGTTATAGAACCTATTCATCAAAGGGTAACTAGGTTTAAGCAAAATCAATGCCAAAAAACTGGGTTTAAGCAAAATCTAAACCAAAACTAAGACATCTTGGTCAAGACACCCCTTTTAATTTTACATGTACATCTTTCTTGTATGGTAAATGTGATTAAAGTAATTGTTTTGAATGTCGTAAAGATTACTGATATTTGATATTTATGGATGACCCTTTCATATTGCAACTACAAATATCATACATAAAAGATGATATTCTTAGAAAAAGTAAAGAAAACAAAGAGAAATTTAATTTCTACTTTTATACAATGAATAATTTGAAAACTATGAAAGATATCAATACAAAACTTGGAACACTTGATAATCATGACAAGGTGCAGTTGTAAGACCATTATTCTGAAAGCTATATTTTTAGAGTTATGCCCCTTTTTAGCTCACCTGAGCTATTAGGATCGATGAATGTCCGTCGTCTGTCCGTCCTGCGTCCCTCGGACGTCCGTAATTAGTTTGTTTGCACTCTAGCATCTTCATTTCTTTAGCAATCATCTTCAAATTTTATGACAATGTTTATTACCATAATATCTCAGCCAAGTTTGATTATGGCTGATATCGACATATTAGGTCAGGAGTTATGCCCCTTTTAATATTAAAAAAAGCCAGATTTCACTTTGTTTGCACTCTAGCATCTTCATTTCTTAAGCAATCATCTTCAAACTTTACAACAATGTTTATTACTATATCATCTCAGGCAAATTCGATTATGGCTGATATCGGCCTATAAGACCAGGAGTTATGCCCCTTTAAATATTAAAAAAAAAAATGCCAATTTTCAGTTTGTTTGCACTCTAGCATCTTCATTTCTGAAGTAATCATCTTCAAACTTTAGATCAATGTTTATAGCCATACTCTTTCGGCCAAGTTCGATTATGGCTGATATTGGCCAATTAGGTAAGGAGTTATGCCCCTTTTAAGGTTTAAATTTGTGTGTTTAAAACCATAATTTCTCAGTCAAGTTTGACTTCAAATTTCGACCACAGGCACTGTTTAGTTTGTGGAATTATAAATGATCTATGGATTATGTATTCAGTACAACTATGCTATAATTTAGTAACTTGTACAGACAATGAAGGCAGTATTTCTCAGGTGAGCATCTTTAGGGCCATCTTGACCCTCTTGTTTGTTTGTTTTTTGCCGAATCATCAATACAAGTAAAACAAACGTTATTTCTACTGAAAATACCCATGCAATTGCAATATCTCATGTTATTCTAATAAAGTAAAATATTTAAGTTTGTGTGGAATATAATGGCACAGAACCTAAACTTGTATATTTTAAATATACTTTAAAGTGTCATTGATTAGTTCATCTCTCAAGCTTCAATAATGTACATAAACCTACTAGTAATGGTAATTAGAGGGAGAACTTGAACTTGAAAAGTATGGTGTCTACGAAAGGCTATGTAAAGCTGATATTTTAATTCATAATACTCAATACTTTCACATTGCCTCATTATGTGTCACATAAATACATAATGGAGAAATACATACATGTACTCGGTACAACCTTTTACAAGTACATATGTACTATGTGATCAGTTTAAATTCATCTTTTAATTTGAATGACCTTTGCTCAGATTCTGTAAAAATGTATGATCTGAATATTAATCTTGATGATTCCATCAATTGTTTTAACACACACACACACACAAATATGCTATATAAACACAGAAAGAAGGCTTGTAGCGTGTGTTATTTTCCGATATATGCAAGGTTAAAAGAATTATTATATAGCGTCATATACGAGTCCTAAAGAAAAACGTAATTAAGTTTTGTAACTACCAGCCAGACCTACGGCCTTTGTGATTTACTGTGCACTCGAACT
>CM037784.1:4668987-4718987 GCA_021229015.1 Solen grandis | reverse complement strand
TTTACCGATCAGAATAATTTTAGCAACTTTGGTAGAGGTTGACCCAAGGAACATCTGTACCAAAATTATTTTGAAATCTGGCCAGTAGTTTTGAAGGAGATGATTTTTAAAGTTTTCAAATTATTTTTCTTTTTGTAGCCATGGCAACCAGAGTTCTTCATGGATCAACTTTATTTTAGCAACTTTTGTGAAGGTTGACCTAAGGATCATCCCTGCTAAGTTTAATCAAATTCTGTCCAGTGGTTTCAGAGGAGATGTTGTTTAAAGGTTTCTCTATATACATATAAGGCAAATAAGCCCCGCCCCTGGCGGCCATGTTTTTTTAAGGATCGGAATAATTTTAGCAACTTTGGTAGAGGTTGACCCAAGGAACATCTGTACCAATTTATTTTAAAATCTGGCCAGTAGTTTTGAAGAAGATGATTTTTAAAGTTTTCAAATTATTTTTCTTTTTGTAGCCATGGCAACCAGAGTTCTTCATGGATCAACTTTATTTTAGCAACTTTTGTAGAGCCTCACCCAAGGAACATTCCTGCCAAGTTTCATTAAATTCTGTCCAGCAGTTTCAGAGGAGATGTCGTTTAAAGGTTTCTCTATATACATATAAGGCAAATAAGCCCCGCCCCTGGCGGCCATGTTTTTTTACGGATCGGAATAATTTTAGCAACTTTGGTAGTGGTTGACCCAAGGAACATCTGTACCAAATTATTTTGAAATCTGGCCAGTAGTTTTGAAGAAGATGATTTTTAAAGTTTTCAAATTATTATTCTTTTTGTAGCCATGGCAACCAGAGTTCTTCATGGATCAACTTTATTTTAGCAATTTTTGTGAAGGTTGACCTAAGGATCATTCCTGCCAAGTTTAATCAAATTCTGTCCAGCGGTTTCAGAGGAGATGTCGTTTAAAGGTTTCTCTATATACATATAAGGCAAATAAGCCCCGTCCCTGGCGGCCATGTTTTTTTACAGATCGGAATAATTTTAGCAACTTTGGTAGAGGTTGACATAAGGAACATCTGTACCAAATTATTTTCAAATCTGGCCAGTAGTTTTGAAGGAGATGATTTTTAAAGTTTTCAAATTATTTTTCTTTTTGTTGCCATGGCAATCAGAGTTCTTCATGGATCAACTTTATTTTAGCAACTTTTGTAGAGCCTCACCCAAGGAACATTCCTGGCAAGTTTCATTAAATTCTGTCCAGCAGTTTCAGAGGAGATGTCGTTTAAAGAAAATTGTTGACGACGCACAACGCACGACGCACATCGCACGACGATGGACGACGGATGATAACAATAGCTCACCTTGAGCACTTCGTGCTCAGGTGAGCTAAAAAACCAATCTGACATTTTGATTTTTAATGTGACTATAGTGCATGCCTTTCCTTATCACTGAAAAGGGAGATAACCAATTAAGTGTATTAAAATAGAATATTGATTATCTCCCTCAAGAAACTAAAACCAACGCCGTTGGGGCCTCATTTTTCAAGAGATGAACTTAATTTTAGCAAATAATGTTTAGGAAAATTAGGTGACCATTTTTGCCAAACGAAATTAAATTCTGACCACTGGATTCTGAGAAGGTGATTTTTGAAATTTTCTATATAGATTATATAAGGAAACTAGAAAACCCCTTGGGGTCCTCATTTTTAAAGAGATCAACTTCATTTTAACAATTATGGTAGAGAAAAATTAGATGACCATTTGTGCCAAATGGAATAAAGTTCTGATCATTGGTTTCAGAGAATATGATTTCTGAAATTTTCTATATAGAGTATATAAGGAAATAAACCCCATGGGGCCTTTTTTTAAAGGTTAATTAATTTTAATTTGGTTGACAATGGGTTAAAGGTTTGGTTTTTAAGGCAAGTTTTTTTAAAAAACCCAAGGATCATTCATGCCAAGTTGTATCAATTTCTACCCAGCAGTTTCAGGAGATGTTAAGAAAATTGTTGACGCCCAATAGCTCACCTTGTGCTTAGTGGTGAGCTAAAGAAATCAACCTGAGCGGACAACCGATGCCCACCTGAACATCATCAATTTTATGGATAGAATCCTGTCCAAAAATAAGGTGGTGTGAAAAACTTAATTGAGATTTTAAGTCGAAAAAGGGGCATAATTATGTCCAAATCCATAATCTTGTCTGCAAATGGAGGTGATTGTTGTGTTCAATGAAAACGTGAGGTTGTACAATATACTTAAACAAGAGGCCCATGATGGCCCTAAATCGCTCACCTGAGATAAATAGGTTGACCCAAGGAACATCTGTACCAATTTATTTTAAAATCTGGCCAGTAGTTTGGAAGAAGATGATTTTTAAAGTTTTCATTTTTTTTTCTTTTTGTTGCCATGGCAACCAGAGTTCTACATGGATCAAGTTTATTTTAGTAACTTTTGTGAAGGTTGACCCAAGGATCATCCCTGCCAAGTTTAATCAAATTCTCTCCAGTGGTTTCAGAGGAGATGTTGTTTAAAGGTTTCTCTATATACATAAAAGGCAAATAAGCCCCGCCCCTGGCGGCCATGTTTTTTACAGATCGGAATAATTTTAGCAACTTTGGTAGAGGTTGACCCAAGGAACATCTGTACCAATTTATTTTAAAATCTGGCCAGTAGTTTTGAAGAAGATGATTTTTAAAGTTTTCATTTTTTCTCTTTTTGTTACCATGGCAACCAGAGTTCTACATGGATCAAGTTTATTTTAACAACTTTTGTGAAAGTTGACCCAAGGATCATCCCTGCCAAGTTTAATCAAATTCTGTCCAGTGGTTTCAGAGGAGATGTTGTTTAAAGTTTTCTCTATATACATATAAGGCAAATAAGCCCCGCCCCTGGCGGCCATGTTTTTTTACAGATCGGAATAATTTTAGCAACTTTGGTAGAGGTTGACCCAAGGAATATCTGTACCAATTTATTTTAAAATCTGGCCAGTAGTTTTGAAGAAGATGATTTTTAAAGTTTTCATTTTTTTTTTTGTTGCCATGGCAACCAGAGTTCTACATGGATTAAGTTTATTTTAGCAACTTTTGTGAAGGTTGACCCAAGGATCATCCCTGCCAAGTTTAATCAAATTCTGTCCAGTGGTTTCAGAGGAGATGTTTAAAGGTTTCTCTATATACATATAAGGCAAATAAGCCCCGCCCCTGGCGGCCATGTTTTTTTACGGATCGGAATAATTTTAGCAACTTTGGTAGAGGTTGACCCAAGGAACATCTGTACCAAATTATTTTAAAATCTGGCCAGTAGTTTTGAAGGAGATGATTTTTAAAGTTTTCATATTTTTTTTCTTTCTGTTGCCATGGCAACCAGAGTTCTGCATGGATCAACTTTATTTTAGCAACTTTTGTAGAGCCTCACCCAAGGAACATTCCTGCCAAGTTTAATCAAATTCTGTCCAGTGGTTTCAGAGGAGATGTCATTTAAAGCAAATTGTTGACGACGCATGACGCACGCCGCACAACACACGACGACGGACGAAGGGTGATCACAAAAGCTCACCTTAACGAAAGCATTACAGCAATAAAGATGCCCTTATCGAGTATTGGAGCTAAAAAGGGATTTAGAAGCAACATCAGACATGTTTGTTGACAACACGAACAAACTATTGTTTGATGAATGAAGTTATTCCTGCAAACTATATTTTCGTATAGTTCAGTGAGTCTAAAGGTAAAGAAAATACAATTTCTAACTAAAATGTAATTCAAATCAAGAAATGCTAATTGCAGGTACGTTTGTAAACCACATAATTTAAGCAATCTACCGGTTCTCAGCTTCCATTATGAGCATGGCGTCTTACCTGACTGTCTTGTTCCAATTTCTTTTTTCTTTTTCTTCTCATCTCCAAATTTTGAAGCTTGCTCTAGACCAGCAACATTTCTGCAGAATTCCTCAAATGCTTCTGCAACATTAGTCTCTAAGTCAAAAGTGTAAATAATCAAACAAGCCTCTTTTTGATCAATTTTGATCAATTTTCCGGAATTGTTCACAAGCAGCTCCTTAAACCTGTCGGATTCCACGAAATCTCTGTTTTCAAAGAACCTCTTCTCACATAAGCTTTGATCTATAAGAGTTTTGACCTTTTCTATGTCATTTTCACAAAAAGAATGTAATGTAACAAATGTTTCACCGAACTTCATTTGACAATGAATTTTCCTTTCTTTCACCATTTTATGCAATAAACTTTGAACTTCTTTGCAGTGAAGTAACTGATATCTCTGAAGAGCAAATGAAATATTTTGTTTAATAACCTTCTTCACCAGCTGATGTAATGTTTTATTTGCATCACCCACTTTGCTTGCATGCCCATGAAGACTGATATGACAATCTCCGCTGATGCTTATTTTCACGGGTTGAACCATACGTTGAAGCTCATGTTCTGGCAATAACTGTATCAATACATATACATCCTCCGGATCAAGGCCAACATCACAATCTTCCTCTCTTTCTTTTGGCTGGGTACTAACTGTAACCAACAAGAATATATTAAAGAAAAACAAAACAAGAGCGACAAGATTGTCCAACTTAACTCATTAAGTATTGATGCCTTTTCAGACAATCTAATCCATTTTGTCATTTTTGTTTTTGCTACTGAAACACAAATGATAAATGAAATTAATGTTAACATGAGAGCTTATTTTTCCCCACATAACCTGTAAGAACAATCTGTGTATATAGGTTTTGACAGAGGTAATAAACACAGACAGTTTTAAATCAAAAGTTATTAATTATGCTCAGTCACAAGTTCATAAATGGGGCACAAACACAACAGTAGCTGGAACCATTATCAGCTCTAGAGAACTCAAACTTCTAAATCCAAATGACATGTTTGATAATGACAAATGTTTGATAAAAACTGAGCTAATTAAGTACTAATTAAAAATGATAACAATTCAGACATCAATGACAGGTAAATTAATACATGTTTGTCTTATACAGAAGATAGGCAAAACCATTATTCTAACATAACTGTCTAAAACCAATATCTGACCTGATTCCTTGTCATCCTCTTCAGAAACTTCTCTCTTCACTCTGTATTGAGAATGATGATCTTTATTAAAGCTGATATTTCTGTTGAGTTCTTTCAGAGCAGCTGCAACATCCTCCTCAAGGTCACAAGTATACGCAATTATGCAACCTTTATCTCCCTGAATCTTAATCATCTTCCCAGAATGCTTTGCAAGTAGCTCCTTAAACTTTTCTGATTTTAAGAACATGTGTTGTTCCAAAATCGTCTTCTCACACAAATGCTTATTAATATGTGCTTTAGCTTTCTTTATCTCTTCTTTGTTGATTGCAAATAACAATACTCTTTCACCAAACTCAATGCTGCACTTCAAATCAGCTTCCTTCATTTTGTCCATGACGAAATCTTGAGATTCTTTGCAATAAAGTAATTGGTGTCTGGGATCAGAAACAGGCATGTAGTCCTTTACAGCTGTCTTCCCTATTTGCTGCAATTTGGCATCAGCATCAATGTTGTCTGAGTTTTCAGTTTCATTTTGCCTTTTTATTCCATCTGTGAAATAAAGCCAATTATTGTATTATGAGTCATACTGAATACATAATCCATGCAGAAGTACAGCAAGATCATCTAAATTCCACACAAAAACTCTACCTGCCAACCAATTTTGAAGGTCCTAGCTCTAATAAGTCTATATCACATCAAGTGATTGGTCGGGGTCAATTTTGACACCAGGGCCATGACCTGTAAAGATTTGGTTGTGGTCCACTAGTAAACATATTTGTGGTCCATTAGTAAACATATTAACTCCAGACTTTTTGGTTTCTGACAAGAAGGTTTTTTGAGGGTTTCCTATACAAGTCTATGTAAAATCAAGGGACCCGCTAGGCGGGGCCAATTTTGACCCAAGGGCCATGATTTGAAAAACCTTGGTAGAGTTCCATAAGATGATGCCACATACTAAATATCTAAGCTCTAGGTCCTGCGGTTTCGGGAGAAGAAGATTTTTAAAGATTTCATTTTAAAAATCTATTTTTAGCTCCTGTGACCCAGATACAGACGACGGACAAATGTGGATCACAATAGCTCACAATGAGCATGTTGTGCTCAGATGAGCTTAAAACCAGCAAATCACTTTGGGTATTAATGAAAATGGCTTCCTTCCCCTGGCGGCAATGTTTTTTAATGAATCAATGTAATTTTAACAATTTTGTTACTAAGTGAGCTAAGGAACACTTGTGCCAAAAAAGATATGAAATACGCCAGTACTTTTGGCCAAGAAGATTTTTTTTTAAATTGTACTGAATGTATTAAAGGAAACAGGCTACACTATGACAACCAAGGTTCTGCATGGATCTAATTCATTTTAGCAACTTGTGTCACATGGAATCATCTGAGCAATAGATATTGGTTAGGCTTCATATTTGCATAAATATGCAAACAAGAGGGCCATAATGGCCTTAGATTGCTCACCTGGATTCCTTAGGCTATGTAAAATCAAGTGACCTTTGGGGTGGGGCCAATTTTACCCCATGGCTATGATTTGAACAAACTTGGTAGATGTGCACTAGGCCATGTTACACACCAATTATCTAAACTCCGGGCCTTGTGGTTTCTGTCATGGCCTACGTTTTTTTCTTTGGAAGTCTGTGTTAAATTAAGTGACCCCTGGGGTGGGGCCAATTTTCACCCGAAGGCCATGATTTGAACAATTTTGGTAAATGTCCTTGAAGCAAAGTTACACACCAAATACCTAAACTCCAGGCCTTGTGGTTTCTGACAAGAAGATTTTTCTAGTTTTCTCCTATATAAGGCTATGTAAAATCAAGTTACCCCTGGGGTGGGGCCAATTTTGACCCCAGGGCCATGCTTTGAACAAACTTGGTAGAGGTCTACTAGCCATGAGGTCTACTAGGCCATGCAACACAACAAATATCTAAACTCCAGGCCTTATGTTTTCTGACAAGAAGATTTTTCCAGTTTTTATAATGTATGTTTATGTAAATACAAGTGACCCATGGGGCAGGGTTCATTCTAGAAATGAAATCAGTGGGGTCAAAGGGCCCACTGTTGTCAAAAAAGTGGGGACATTGCCAAAAACACAGGGGTCAATACAAAATATATCTTAACAAACAGAAAGTGACTTATAAGGGATCCATGCCTCTTAAATGTCATTCCTTATTGCTATTGTCTTTGAAAAATCCATTAACTACTAAAACTTTGGAACATTTTTTAAATTTTAAACGTTTTAAGTCTGTTTTGAATAACATGTTTTGGTTATGACAGTCACTATCATTAGTCATTAAAAGCCGCCTGCACTGCTTCTTCTCTTTCCAGGATTTAAGGGCACTTTTGAAGTCAAATTTATATACGGCTGCAGAAAATTCGGGTTTCATTAATTCAGCTTTCAGTTCACCCACATGATCTCTGACCTGGTTAGCATACTTAAATGAAAGTTCATTGATCCTTCTTAGGGAATTTTGTATATTTATTCAGTTTTTATTTTACAATATAGTATACTTTCATCATTATCGTATCTGAACAAAAAAAACCTCAAGCTAAGTGTTTTGAAAAAGCCTATGCTTACTTTCTTGTGACGAATTAACAGTAACTGTATCTGATGTATCGTTCAAGGGGGCCTTTTTATATTATTTTCCACTGAAATATTATTATTTTTTTTTTTTTTTTTTTAAATTACAATTGGAAAAAAAGCCAATTTTTTGGCTAACATGATGAAAATATTGCTACCACAGCCAATCAGAGACGCTGTAATAAAAGCAGCTATAATGTTGATAGTGCACTTTATTATGCAATATTGTATGATCAGAATGTTCTGGTTGTCGATGCTTTTCTTCTCGGCTGACAGTGCGCCGATCAGCCGTTACTGGCATTTTCTTTGCGCCAAACAATATTTCTATGCGCCAAATACAAAAAGGCGCATTCCAGAATGAACCATGCCTAGGGCATGGCTAATTTCGACCCCAGGGTCATGATTTGAACAAACTTGGTAAAGGTCCATAAGACAATGCCACACACCAAATATCTAAGCTCTAGGCCTTGCGGTTTCGGATAAGTTTTATAAAGATTTCACTTTAAAAATCTATTTTTAGCTCCTGTGACCCAGATATGCAAGACTGGAACCATTTGAATAACTTTGGTAGAGCTTCATGCAAGGAACATCAAAGGCAATTTTAATTATAATTGGCCCAGTGGTTTAGAAGGAGATGTTGTTTAAAGAAAATTGTTGACGCCCAATGAACGCACGCCAGACAAAAACCGATCACAATAGCTCACCATGAGCATATTGTGCTCAGGTGACCAAATAAAAATGGTCAAATACTAAATTATCTTCAAATTAATGGATAATAAAACCAATATTATATTTGAAATACTCAGATGGGGTTACTTGCATTCTGGGAAAACTTTATTTACAGCACACTTAAAGTTTAAATTGCATGGATCACGTGGTAAGTAACCAGTGCATGTCCAGCCATGAAAATGAAAGGAGATACTCAATCAAGACCATGATCATAGTCATTACACATTTTAAACTATCTATCAGTTCATTTTTATCAAGCACCTTTGAAAAAGAAGGGTAATTCTCAATTATAAGATAATGCGTCTGATTCCCTGAATCATCCATATTTTCAGACATAAAAAGTGGGCAAAACTAAAATCATCTATCATGATTGTGTAGTTGTTGTATGTATTTGCCATCTCTATAAAACTATATCTTACCTGAATGCTTGGTAACACTTGCAGTGACTTCTCCATCTATACTGTCTTCAGTATGCTTCTCTTTCTTCCACTTGACATCTCTGCTGAGTTCCTGAACAGCAGCTGCAACATCCTCCTCAAGGTCACAAGTATACGCAATTATGCAACCTTTATCTCCCTGAATCTTAATCATCTTCCCAGAATGCTTTGCAAGTAGCTCCTTAAACTTTTCTGATTTTAAGAACATGTGTTGTTCCAAAATCGTCTTCTCACACAAATGCTTATTAATATGTGCTTTAGCTTTCTTTATCTCTTCTTTGTTGATTGCAAATAACAATACTCTTTTACCAAACTCAATGCTGCACTTCAAATCAGCTTCCTTCATTTTGTCCATGATGAAATCTTGAGCTTCTTTGCAATAAAGTAATTGATGTCTGGGATCAGAAACAGGTATGTAGTCCTTAACAGCTGTCTTTCCCATTTGCTGCAATTTGGCATCAGCATCAAGGCTGTCTGAGTTTTCATTTTGCCTTTTTATTCCATCTGTGAAATAAAGCCACAGTTGTAAAACAAGATCTGGTTAAGTGAGTGTTACCAGGCTTGTTTGGAAGTTATTGAGACAACATGAATAATTAAAGAACTAAAAGGAATATAAATCTAAGAGTTACACCACAAAACAGCCCAACATAAGTACTATCTGTATGCAAAATATCTATTTCTAAATGACTCCCATATAGTTTCAGTACCCGTTTACATGATCCGACTTTATCTGGAGCATGGCGATGTCATGGGCATGATGTTACATTGATCTCAGCACACTTTAAACTAGGTTTGTCATTCCTTTTTTTGAAGAATATATTATCAAACCAGAAATACTTAAAAATTCATTTCAGCTGCACACACTTGCTATACAATAATACACAAAACTCGTTGCCATAAAGGTTACACTGAAGCTAGCTATTTAAAGTCTTCAACTACTAAATTTAAATAAGATATGAAGTAAAAAGCATTAGCCCAATTGAGCTTTACTTGTACTAATTATTTGTCCTCTTTCTTATTGAAAGCTTAATGGCAGAGTCGGATCTTCAAAAATCGTCTGAGTAACAAATATGCTAGAGCCTCAGAGAACCACTACATCAACTCTGTGCCATTTCCAACTGTGTCTTTCTTCCAACCTACTTTGACTTTCCCAACTCAACAAAATTTCTAATGACAGCTGCTGCTCTGCTTTGACATCAAATTCCAAACTGACGCTGTCCTTTTACTTACATCAACTCCTGATAAAGGCTTATAGCTTGCCTATCTATTAAGCGAATGATTTAAAATTTCACCAGGGTGATGTCAACATCGTATCATTACCATAACATCAGTTAAACTAAAGTATTTCTGCTATTTCTACATTATTGTAACACATATGCACCGGATTTATTTCTGTACTTTCCAATTTTAACGGTGTGCTCCAGGTAACCCAACCAAACAGTATCTGTTATAGTATTACCATCTGAATTTTGTTATATTTTGCCTGTTTCCATGATCTGCCAGAGATTAATTAAAGCTTATTGGAAGTTTGAACTTAGAGCGTTACTTAGTTGTTTAAAAATCAAACATGTCACAATAATTTCCGAACAAGCTTCGTAGTGCTATTATATACAAGGGTCATTCTTAAAATAGAGTTAAGGAGACCCTGAGATTGACAACTTGAAAACCAACAAAAGCTGTCTGTAAGACAGCACGCTTGACTTTTCTAATGCTTGTCAATATAGAAAAAAAATGCAGTTAAAGGCAAAATAAGAATCACTGTATTATCAAAAAGTAAACAAAGGATATAAACATGTATTCCAAGTTTTAAGGCAATATCTCAAAGGGTGCAGTAAAAAAGTGAGCATGTATAAAAAGAACTAAACTGAGATTCTAAGTCAGAAAAAGGGCATACATTTAGTCAAAATCCATAAAAGAGTTATGTACTTTTCCCTAAATGTGGAAGGAAGAGGTCATAAAAAAGCATTCAAAGTTTCAAAGTAACACCTTTAAAGGTTCAATAGAAAAATCAGGTGGTATGAATAATTTTATCAAAATGTTAAGTTGAAAAGGGGCATAAATTTGTCAAAATCCATGACAGAGTAACAAAAACTTAACCGTTACAGCGACGCCAACACTCAGGTGAGTAGAATAGCCATCCTTTTTCTTCGAATAGTCAAGCTAAAAAATGGTCCTGATTTGCATTCACCATATTTTCTGTATTTAATGCATTGATTTTGGGTAACATTGCAACTTTCATACAATTATTGAAAATCCAACTTATGCAATTAATTACTCAAAATAACCAAATACAACTGCTAAGAGTTATCACAGACTGTGATGCATAACCCTGTTACACTGCTATGGTGCAGCATCTAAAGATTTATGATGTCACATGAATTCCACTGAAAAGGGTGATGGTACTGTCTTAATGAATACTGCATGTGATTATGAATCAATTCTGTGATGCGATTAAAAGATACATCTATTTTGAAAAAAGGAATACTGACCGAATGCAATGCAATACAACACAGCATAGCAGGACAATAAACTCCCCATACAGCCCCCAGCCCCTTCAAAAACTTACATAGGGATATAATGTATCTAACAACTCAAAATGGTAACTGAAAAACGAAAATCTATAAAATACACAAGTAAGTGGCATTTCAAAAAGTCATCCTTAGCAAATTTTCAGTAGAATAATTGTGGACAATCGATGGACGATGGACATTGGACATACAGTGATCCTAAAAGCTTGATCATCTTGAGCACATGATTGTGTTAAGGTGAGCTATAAACAAGAGGGCCAAGATGGCCCTGAACTGCTCACCTGAGAAACATTGCCTTCATTACCAATTATTGTATTACAAGTCATACTGAATACATAATCCATGTAGAAGTACAGCAAGATCATCTAAATTCCACACAAAAACTGTACCTGCCAACCAATTTTGAAGGTCCTAGCTCTAATAAGTCTATTCACATCAAGTAAGTGGGTGGGGTCAATTTTGACATCAGGGCCATGATCTGTAAAGATTTGGTTGTGGTCCACTAGTAAATATATTAACTTTCTGACAAGAAGATTTTTTGAGGGTTTCTTATACAAGTCTATGTGTAAAATCAAGGGACCCCCTAAGGCGGGGCCAATTTTGACCCCAGGGCCATGATTTGAACAGACTTGGTAGAGGTTCACTAAGCCATGTTACACACCAAATATCTACACTCTCGGCCTTGTGGTTTCTGACAAGAAGATTTTTCTAGTTTTTCCTAAATAAGTCTATCAAGTTCAAAATCAAAATGTCAAAAATCAAGTGATCCTAAGGGCTGGGCCAATTTTGGCCATAGGGCCATGATTTGAATAATCTGGTAGAGGTCTATTAAAAGCCTTCTGTGCTTCTTCTCTTTCCAGTATTTAAGGGCACTTTTGAAGTCAAATTTATATACGGCTGCAGAAAATCCGGGTTTCATTTATTCAGCTTTCAGTTCACCAACATGATCTCTGACCTGGTAAGCATACTTAAATGAAAGTGCATTGATCCTTCTTAGGGAATTTTGTATATTTATTCAGTTTTTATTTTGCACACGTCACAATATTGTATACTTTCATCGTTATCGTATCTGAACCAAAAAATCTTTAAGCTAAGTGTTTTGAAAAAGCCTATGCTTACTTTCTTGTGATGAATTAACAGTAACTGTATCTGACGTATCCGTTCAACTATGATTTATTATTAATTTCATCACTACTTTTCTTTTGTTGCTTCGACCATAATCTAAAAGCGTCTTTCGCTTTCGTTTTTCAGCCATCTTTGCAAATTACGAATTGGAAAAGAAACACTGATTTTGATTGGTCGTACATTGTAATAGGCTAACATGATTAAAATATCGCTACCACAGCCAATCTGATGCTGTAATAAAAGCGGCTATAATGTTGATAGTGCACTTGATTATGCAATATGTTCTGTTTGTCGATGCTTTTCTTCTCGGCAGACTGCGCATTACTGGCATTTTCTTTGCACCAAACAATATTTCTATGCGCCAAATACGCAAAGGCGCATTCAGGAATGAACCCTGCCTAGGGCATGGCTAATTTCGACCCCAGGGTCATGATTTGAACAAACTTGGTAAAGGTCCAAAAGACAATGCCACACACCAAATATCTAAGCTCCAGGCCTTGCGGTTTCAGATAAGTTTCATAAAGATTTCACTTTAAAATTTCTTTTTAGCTCCTGTGACCCAGATATACAACAGACTGGAACCATTTGAACAAGCAAGGACCATCAAAGGCAATTTTCATTAAAATTGGCCCAGTGGTTTAGAAGGAGATGTTGTTTAAAGAAAATTGTTGACGCCCAATCGACGCACGCCAGACAAAAGGCGATCACAATAGCTCACCATGAGCATATTGTGCTCAGGTGAGCAAATAAAAATGGTTAAATACTAAATTATCTTTAAATTAATGTTTAACAAAACCCATATTATATTTGTAATACTCAGATGGAGTTACTTGCATTGATGAATTGGGGTCCTGGAAAAAATTTATTTACAGCACACTGGTAGTTTAAATTGCATGGATCATGTGATAAGTAACCAGTGCATGTCCAGCCATAAAAATGAAAGGAGAAACTCAATCAAGACCATGATCATAGTCATTACAGGTTTTAAACTGCTCTATTGGTTCATTTTTATCAAGCACCTTTGAAAAAGAAGGGTAATTCTCAATTATTAGATAATGCGTCTGTTTCCCTGAATCATCCTTATTTCTCAGACATAATTAGTTGGCAAAACTAAAATCATGTGTAGATGTTGTGTGTGTTTGCCATCTCTCTAAAACTATATCTTACCTGACTGCTTGGTAATGCTTGCAGATGCTTCTCCATCTATACTATCTTCAGTGAGCTCTTTCTTCTGCTTGACATCTCTGCTGAGTTCCTGAACAGCAGCTGCAACATCCTCCTCAAGGTCATAAGTATATGCAATTATGCAACCTTTATCTCTCTGAATCTTAATCATCTTCCCAGAATGCTTTGCAAGTAGCTCCTGAAACTTTTCTGATTTCATTAACATTAACGGTTTGGAAATTGTCCTCTCACATAAACACTTATCAATTAGAGCTTTGGCTTTCTTTACTTCTTTACTGTTCCATGCAAATACCATTACTTTTTCACCAAACTTCAATCTGCACATTACATTATTTTTCTCCATTTCTTTCTTGATGAAATCTTGAGCTTCTTTGCAATGAAGTAATTGATGTCTATGATCAGAATCAGATAAGTAATCCTTAACAACTGCCTTAATCACTTGCTGCAAGTTTTTCTCTGCAACATCAAGTTCGTCCGAGTTTCCATGAAGGATAATGGTGCCACTACTAAAGGATATTTCCACTGGTTTCACCAAGTCTTGAAGTTTTTCTCTTCTCCAAAGACTCAAAACATAAGTATCTTCTGCATCCATAATAATATTCCTTTCTTGTTTACTTGTTTTTGTATTTCCATCTACAATAAAAGACAAAAACAACTTACATATAAACAAATATATTACACCAAAGATGATCAAAACTATCTTTAATGGCAATATCTTTTTATGAGTGTCAGTGAAATGTGTATCATTATGCAATCACTAGTTTCATAAATCATTCATAAATTAATAAATTTGTTATACACCTGTAGCAAAGTATACAAGACTAGACTATTTGAGTTTACCATCGCTTCGACAATATTTCAGTCATATAGTGACGTCCAGCTAAGTACAGGTGGAGGAAGACCCCCGAATGCACGGAGGCATCCAGGTAGAACCATTGACCTACCACAAGCCAGCTGAAAGACTTCCTCACATGAAAATCAAAATTAATCTGCCGGGATTCGAACCCACAAGGTGATGGGATGCAAAGTGTACCGTAATGCTCCTAGACTTCCATCTGTTTGTAGTTTTCTGTCTGTTAGCAATGTCTCTTGAACCATTTGAAGGAAAGTGAAACTATTTGGTAGATATGTTTACCAAAAAAAGATGGTATACAGAGTACAACTATTAACTGGCCCATTTGAGGGGTCACACTTTGAGACCACATGTCATACCAATATATTTGTTTCCTCTCTTTATCTGCTGGAGTGGATGATTATAAGGTAAAACATGACTAAAAGAACTACAGTTGGATCTCGGTTATTCAATGTCATCGGGACCAGTGCTTATCATTGAATAAAGTATCTGTTTAAATAAGCCATTATTGTCAATTGTAACTGCTTCTATGCATGCTTTAATGTTTATATTAAATGGTATATACTGTGTTTTTATTTGTGCTTTAATTATTACAAAATTGAGAATATACCATTAAATCAATCCAAATGAATAATTCAAGTTGGTAAATTTTCAAGTAGGTTTTCAACAAATATGTTTTTGTTGTTTTTTTTATACTAACATGTCACCATTTTTTTCCCTGTGTTTCTGCATGAATCAATTTGATTTAATTCCAGGTGAAACAAATACAAAATATGGAACACGTTAGTCTTTATTTAAATTTAAACACAATGTCATGCAGAAGAAGCAAAGAGTCATGGAAGTCATTTTCTAAGTGAGATGACTGTGATAAAATCAGGCCACATTTATACAATGTACACATCCTCTTGTTAGTTTGCTTTATGAGGTGAAAAGGAACTCACTCTTAATTTCTTTAATAAGCACATTCTTTCAGTAATTTAACTGCCAATCGATTGTTATCAATTTATAGGGTATTTTAAGTGATTGGCAATCTAAATCAGATTTAAATTAAGGTGCGCTGTACTGAAGACATAACAGTTTGACTGAAAAGGTGTGAAAACACAATAGCTGATTAGCGAATGGCAGACAGGTTCGGATAAAAGGTTTGAACAGGTGATAAAACTGTACCCTGGGGGCCCGATTTTAATTCAGATTAAGGCTAATATTTGAATAAACCAAATGAATAAAGGGGTTGTATTTTATATTGGCTTACTTATGGAAAACATCAAGACAGGAGGCTCTGTTCGGATATAGGGTAGGTTTTGGATAAGGCTTGTTTGGATAACAGAGACCAGACTGTATACACATTGCAAACCTATTTGCAGCAGATATATTATAGAGTCCCTAAATTAACATTGCTTCATCACATTATTCTAATGTTGATGTCAAAGTGTGTATTTGTTGTATCAAAGGTCACGGTCAATAGCTTCCCTTTAAAATGAAGAATAGTGATTTATAATCTGAAATATAAGTAAAGACATAAAGCTCAAAACAAGTACATTGTGTATATAGAAAATATTTTATGGTGGGGAAAATGATATATTGTTTATTTGACTCCTGTATATCTAAGACTAATATTACAAAATATGACAAGTCTTAAAAAATCCTTATAAACCATCATTATAGGAGTAATAAAAATAGTGTTTCTAGCAGATTACCTAACTGTGTTGTGGCAATTTTATTTCCCTTTTCCTCCATAGTTTTCAGCTTTACCATTTGCTGTTCCTTGCTTTGGACATTTCTGTTGAATTCTCGAATTGCTGCCATGATATTTTCCTGTACATCAGAGGTGAACAGCAAACAAGCAGTCCTTCCACCCTGTTTACATACCACTTTCCCAGAATGGTCAACCATTACTTTCATAAAAATGTCTGACTTCAGAAACTCTGGCTGGTCTGTAATGTCTTTCTCACAAAGACATCCTTCAATGCATTCCTTTGCTTTTCCAATCTCTTCCTTATGGTAGGAATACAGACTTACATTCTGATCATTAAACTCTACTTTGCACAGTATTCCAGATGCTTTGATATTTTCTTGAATAAAAATTTGAACTGTCTTGTCTTGAACTAAATGATGCTTATGACCAGATAGCGAAAAGTTTTCCATCACAACTTTCTTTATTAATTGATGTATCTTTTCATATGTATTTTCAAGGTCAGTTGGGTGTCCCCGAAGAATAATGTCACCTTCACTTCTAAAGATTATTTCCACTGGTTTCAATTGTTCTTGAAGCTTTTCTTTTGGCCATAAACAGCTCAAAACATAAACACCATTTGCATCCAAATCTTTGCATCCAAATCTACACAAATTTCTTGCACACTTGGTTCTTCTTTGTAATCTTAAATATAAAACAAGACACAAGAAAAACTAATGTTAGTGCTGAAGATGATGTAATAACCCTGCAACACTGCCTTGTCTCAACAATTTGAACAAGAGGGCCAAGATAGCCCTGAGATGCTCACCTGAGAAAAAAATGCCCTCATTGCCTGTAAAAGTTACTAAATTATAGCAAAGTTGTTGTGAATACATAAACCATAAAATCAATTCAATTTCACATACCAAACTGTACCTGTGGTCAAAATTTGAAGTCAAACTTTACTGAGAGATTATGGCTACAAACATTGTCAATGAAACTTCAAATGTCTGCTTAAGAAATGAAGAGGCTAAAGTGTAAACAATGAAATCTGGCTTTTTAATTAAGTAAAGGGCTATAACTCCTGACCTAATTATTGGATACCAGCCATAGTCGAACTTGGCCAAAAGAATATTGCTATTAAAATTATCATTAAGGTTGAAAAATGATTGCCTATGAAATAAAGATGCTAGGATGCAATCAAAGTTAAATCCGACATATTTTATATTTAATGGGACATAACTCCTGACCTAATTGGCTGGTATCAACCAAAATCAAACATGGTCTAGAGATTATAGATATAAACAATGTAACAATGTTTGAAAATGATTGCTTCAGAAATTAAGGTGCTAGAATGCAAACAAAGTGAAATCTGAATTTTTTTTATAAATTAAAAGGGGCAAAACTTCTGACCTAATAGGCCTATATCAGCCATAATCAAACCTGATACAAAGAATATGGCTATAAAAAATTTCAAAAAGTATGAAGATGATTGCTTAAGAAATGAAGATGCTAGAGTGCCAACAAAGTGGAATTTGCACTTTTTTTAATATTAAAAGGGGCATAACTCCTTGGCAGAGAGATTATAGTAATAAACATTGTTATAAAGTTTGAAGAGAAACAAAGATGCCAGAGTGCAAACAAAGTGAAATCTGCATTTTTTTATTTAAAAGGGGCACAACTCCTGACCTATTTATCCAATATCAGACATAATCAAACTTGGCTGAGAGATTATGGAAATAAACATTGTAATAAAGTTTGAAGATAATTGCTTAAGAAATGAAGATGCTAGAGAGCAAACAAGGTGATTTTTTTAATATTAAAAGGGGTATAACTCCTGATCTAATTGGTTAAAATCAGTCATAATCAAACTTGGTATACACATTGTCATTAAGTTTGAAGATGATTGCTTAAGAAATGAAGATTCTAGAGTGCAATGATAGAGAAATCTAACATTTTTTAATATTAAAAGGGGCATAACTCCTGACCTAATAGGCCAATATAAGCCATAATTGAACTTGGCCGAAAGATTAAGGTAATAAACATTGTCATAAAGTTTGAAGATGCTAGAGTGCAAAAAAAATAAATAATTGTGGACGATGGACAGACAGACGACAGAAATTCATCAATCCTTATAGCTCATCCTGAGCACATGTGCTCAGGTGAACTAAAAACCTTGGTAGAGGTCTACAAGACAATGCAACACACTAAATATCTTAGCTCTAGGACTTGTGATTTCAAAGTAAAAGATTTTTCAAGATTTTTATTTTTAAAATCTTCTTTTAGCTCCTGTGAACCAGACATGCAATGGACAAGAACAATTTGAACAATTTATGTAAAGCTTCATGCATGGAACATCACACACAAGTTTCATAACATTTATTCCAGTGGTTTCAGAGGAGAGGTTGTTTGAAATGAATGTGGACGATGGGCAACAGAAGAACACTCAACAGACAGCCACTGATGCTTAAAGCTCACAAGAGCATGTGCTCAGGTGAGCTAAAAGAATCTAGAACTGTCATTGTCATGGGACAAATACCTCCTCCCCTTGCCTCTTTTTCACGGAGATTTAAATACATGTAACATGTAGGTCAGAGACATGGTCACTGCACTTCCACTCAATGAACTCTATCCACATATGAATTTTCATCTTGATACCTTTTATACTTTTTGAGTTATGGTACTGACAAAAATTAAGTATAAAAAATTTCAAAGGCAATAACTCCAATATAACACGACAGACAGTTATGGTTCTTGGCGTTTCTTGGGCACTGCACTACTTTTCAACATGTTCTATCCACAGATGAAGCTTCCTCTTGATACCTTTTGAGTTACAGCGGGACAAAAATTAAGTTTTATTTTTTCAAAAGGCAATTACTCCAAAATTTCATGACGCAGCATTATGGTTCACTGCACTCTACTTCAATGAGATCTATCCACATATGAAGTTTCATCTTGATATCTTATATACTTTTTGACTAATGGTTCAAACAAAAAAACAAGAGGGCCAAGATGGCCCTAGATCGCTCACCAGAGTAAAGGGTTACCCAAGGAACATCAGTCTGTATTACAACATTTTGAAATCTGGCCAGTAAGTTTTGAAGATGATCCCTGCAAAGTTTTATCAAATTCTGTCTGGCAGTTTTAGAGAAGAGGTCATTTTAAGTTTTCAATATATACGTATAAGGCAAATATTTCCTTCCCCTTGCAGCCATATTCTTTTATGGAACTTTAGTGAAGCTTAACCCAAGGATCATCCCTGCCAAATTAAATCAAAATCTTTTCAGTGGTTTCAGAGGAGATGTCATTTAGAGATTTCACTATACACATAAAAGGCAAAAATAGCTCCGCACATGGTGGTCATTTTATTTCACAGATCGGAATAATTTTATTAACTTTTGTAAAGCTTAGACCAAGGATCATCCCTGCCAAGTTTAATTAAATTCTGTCCATCGGTTTCAGAGGAGATGTCGATTAAAGAATTCACTATATATATAAGGCAAATTAGCCCCGCCCCTGACGGCCATGTTTTTTTACGGATCAGAATAATTTCAGCAACTTTTGTGAAGGTTCGTTTTGAGATTTCACTTTAAACATTTGAGGCAAATTAGCCCAGCCCCTGGCAGTCATGTTTTTTTACAAATCAGAATAATTTTAGCAACTTTTGTGAGGCTTCACCAAAGGATCGTCCCTGCCAAATATAATTAAATTCTGTCCAGTTGTTCAGAAGAGATGTCGTTTAAAGATTTCACTATATACATATTAAGCAAATTAGCCCCACCCCTGGCAGCTATGTTTTTTTATGGATTGGAATAATTTTACCAACGTTTGTGAAGCTTCACCCAAGGATCATCCCTGCCAACTTAAATCAAATTCTGTCCAGAGGTTTCAAGATGTCATTTAGAGATTTCACTATACACATATAATGCAAAATAGCCCCACACATGGTGGCCATCATATTTCACAGATCAGAATCATTTTAGCAACTTTTGTAAAGCTTCGACCGAGGATCATCCCTGCCAAATTTAATTAAATTCTTTCCTTCAGTTTCAGAGATGTCATTTAAAGAATTCACTATATACATACATGTATAAGGCAAATTAGCCCCGCTTGACCTTCAAGTGTGACCTTGACCTTGAGCCGACATGGCTGCAACCTGTGTTCTGCACATCATCTCAATTATATTTATATTTGAGGCAAGTTTCATTAAAATCCTTCAAGGGGTATAGGAGATATGGAGCGGACATGAAATTGTAAGGAAATAGAAGGTTCAAACACATGACCCTAAAGTGTGACCTTGACCTTGAGCCGACATGACTGCAACCTATGTTCTGCACATTGTCTCAATTAGATATATATTTGGAGGCAAGATTCATGAAAAAAGTAAAAGGGGTATAGGAGATATGGAGTGAACACGAAATTGAAGGTTCAAACACATACCCTTCTAGTGTGACCTTGACCTTGAGCCTACAGGGCTGCCACCTGTGTTCTGCACATCGTCTCAACTAGGTTAACATTTGAGGCAAGTTTCACGAAAATCCTTCAAGCGGTATAGGAGATATGGAGCGGACACGAAAACGTAACGGACGGACGGACAGACAGACAAACGAAGACCATTCCTATAACCCCCTCCCGCTTCGCGGTGGGGGATTAAAGATGTGTGATACAGCTTTTTCGTACATCAGTCTGTAAATATAAGGTGAAAAAACAAAAACCTAGTTGCATAATTTCATATGCTCAGCTGGTATGCATTTCTTTTAAGTTTTGAGGCTTGCGCTCATACAGTTTTGGTGATAAGAGAAACACAGCTATTTTTTTAGTAAAATAATTCAAAGACATGTGACTCTGTAAATATAAGGTGAAATCACTGGCCATTATCAACTTCTGGTTTGTTTGTTTGTATTTGGCAATTCTGATTGGATGACATAAATCATCTACACATGCAATTTCTCACAATCAATTTCAATTTCACGCCATCCAATCAGATTGCTTGATAAGGTCCTGTACACACTGTTGACATTGTATGTTATTATTTCATTAAGGTTGCCTTTTGACAATGATTTGTTATGCAATGTGTTAATAGCTATCAGACTGACCGAAGCCTGCATAGATCACGATGGTAGCAAACATTTGTTCATAGTTATGATCTTAGTAACCAAGTAATGTCAGATTCCATTCCTTAATGTTTAAAAAAATACCAGATTACAATAAAAAATGAATTTGGCAATTCTGCAGTTCTAGTGCACACACAGAATCCCCAATACACAGCTTTGCATTGTGGTGAAAATACTGCAAAGTTCTAGATCATACAGTTTATCAAGTTTGTATGACCTAGTAATTCAAGTGCCTTAACTCTGCATATATACTGACCAAAATAACAAAAAAAGCCAGTAAAAAAAGGAAAAATGGGAAAACAAGAGCGCTGGTTATCGCTGATCTACCTTTTTATCAACTCAAGAGTCATAATTCTTAAGTGAGATATTCTGCCTGGTTTTTGAACTCGATTGAGATACTGTGCCAATACACATTGTGACAAAGTCTGGTAAAGATTGGTTCACGTTAATCAGTGTTAGAGAGCAGACACTGTTAATTTTGCAATTTTTCATCCATTAAAGGGCCATAACTCTATACAGTGTTCAAGATTTTTTGGCTGGTTACCAAACTTGGTTAAAATATTGTGCCCATTTAAATTGTGAGCAAGTTTGAACAAGATCAGTTCATTGTTTTTTGAGTAAGATTGCGGACACTGTTAATTTGACCATTTTTTATCAATTCAAGGGCCATAACTCCAGAGTATCTGGGACAATATGGCTGGTTATCAAAACGAACCAAGACAGTGTGCCCATATACATTGGTAAAGTATGGTTAAGATCAACTCATGTTTGTTTGTGTTAGAGAGCAGACACTGTTAATTTAACTATGTTTCATTAATTCAAAAAAGCACAAGATATTGTACCCATATACATAGGGGAAGTAACCACTGAGTTACTCGATTGTATCACGATCGATTTATTTTGTTTAACCGTTTATGTAGTATCATACTGCTCATGCTGTTTGATATGGTGTATTTTTCTTTCTATTTGTAACTTCCTCTTATGTTTCGTTTCGATAAGAGAAGTTATACAAAATAATACGACATTGTTTTAATATTGATATTTATATATATTTATATGATGTCTTATGTGATTTGCATGTTACATGATGGTTTACACTGCTTTCACCTTTCGTTTGTTCATCTCCGTCATGTTTTTTTCATGTAATATATTTTGCCGCATGGGTCGTACAACCTTCTGGCTTATGATGAATAAAACTTTCAAACTTACATAGTGACCACATATAATTAAGATAGGTTCACGTTTGTTTGAGTTAGAGAGCGGACACTATTAATTTGACCATTTTCATCAATTCAAGGGCCATAACTCCAGAGTGTCTGGGGGCAATCTGGATGGTTATTGAAAGGAACCAAGATATTGTGCCTATATATATTGTGACCAAGTATGGTTAAGATCAACATTTTTTCGAGTTAGCGGACAACATCACTGGACACCGCCCACCCGCCCAGCCGCCGCAGGTGAATCCATAATACACCCCGTCTTCAATGGGCATTTAAAAATGTAATATAAGCAAAACTGAGTTCCATTAGTGGGATTCGATCTCGAGGCCTTAAATTTAGTTTAGCAAGACGAAAACATAACCAAGTTACTGCGAGTTTTTTGTGACTTAGAGGGAGGAGTCCCCTATCAAGGTTAACTAGGTTTTCTAAAGACTCAGTGTTTACTTTTTTCGCCTGGGTGGTTTTTATGTCTGAATTTTTCAACTGGATGTTTTTTTTATGTTTAAATAGGTAGATTAAGTTATTATTTACCAACTGACTATCATGTAGAAAGATACGAACCCTGAAACTCCTATTTTATGATGGTATATCCTAAAGTAACTTATGCAAACCAATGAAACGAGTGCTTTTTCGAACTCCTCGGTTGTTAACCAAGATTAGATTGATTCAAGAAATAGGTCAAAATCCATTTTATACAGCTTTAATGCGCTAAAAAAGTATGTGACAGAGAAAATAGCTCAGAAGTTCAGAATGTTGGCTTCAAAGGAGAAGATTTCTTTTTAGTTTTTAATATGGATTATAATAACAAGAGGGCTATGATGGCCCTAAATCACTCACCTGAATTCAACTGCTAGAGAGAAAATGCTTAAGCATACGTTTCCTGAAAATTGTTTCGTACATTAATAAATAAATGTGATAATAGGGTGTAATATTAGAAAAAAATAATATCTTACTAATTTTCCCCCTTTTTTTTCAACTGACAATGAGTGCTAAAAAATGAAAATATTAAAGCTCAAACAGAGTGAAACCTTGCAATTTTCAACATTTAAAGGGGCATAACTCCTGACATAATAAATTGATTAAAGCCATCATCAAATTTGGCCAAGATATTCTGGTCATAAACAATGTCTTAAGGTTTGAAGGCAATTGCTTAAGAAATAAAGATGTAAGTGCAAAGAGCATTTCCTTGTGTTGATTCCAGTCATAACTGAACTTGGCCAAGGTATTATGGTTTTAAACAATGACAAAAGGTTTGAAGGCAATTGCATAAGAAACAAGAAATGTTTGTAAAACATATATGCCCCCCTCATATGCCATAATATTTATATGGCTATATTATATGTATGATGTTTGGCTTTATAATGTGGATATGTTACAAAGTTCAGAACTTATCTTGGTGAAGGTTTACTACTGATAATTATTAACACTGCTAACTCATTTGAGTTTTACCTTGTATATTGCATCCAGTAAAGGTGAAAATGCTGAAAAAAATATCTGGTGAAAAAGATTTGACCAGAACCCATTTTGATCAGAATCTATCTCGCATTCAATGTCACAGTGACCTTGACCTTTGACCTAGTTACCCCTAAATCAAAAGGGGTCATTTACTGGTCATGCATAATCTTCATACTAAGTTTGAAGTTCCTAGGCCCAGGCGTTCTTAAGTTATTGATTGGAAATGGCTTGGTCGACATTTTAACATAAAATCCCAGTAAATCTAGGTCACTGTGACCCTGACCTTTGATCTAGGGACCCCAAAAATCAATAGGGTTCATCTTCTGATCATGACCAATCTCCATACTAAGTTTGAAGTTCCAAGGCCCGGGTGTTCTCAAGTTATTGATCGGAAACAGCTTTGTCACAATTTTCAAAATCAAGCCCAGTAAATGAAGGTCATTTTGACCTTGACCTTTGACCAAGTGACTCCAAAAACAATAGGAGTCATCTACTAATCATAAGCAACAACCAAATGAAGTTTGAGACTTAAAGGTCAAATAGAACTTCAAGTTATCACTCGGACAAGGTCTGGTATTATACATACACAACATGTGACCTTGGAACCTTGACCTTTGAGGTAATGACACCAAAATCGATAGGGGTCATCTACTAATCATGAGCAACAACCACAAGAAGTTTGAGACTTAAAGGTAAAATAGAACTTAAGTTATCACTCGGACAAGGTCTGGTATTATACATCTTGTGACCTTGACCTTTGAGGTAATGACACCAAAATCATAGGGGTCATCTACTAATCATGAGCAACAACCAAATAGAACTTAAGTTATCACTCGGACAAGGTCTGTTATTATACATACACAACATGTGACCTTGACCTTTGAGGTAATGACACCAAAATCAATAGGGGTCATCTACTAATCATGAGCAACAACCACAAGAAGTTTGAGACTTAAAGGTCAAATAGAACTTAAGTTATCACTCGGACAAGGTCTGGTATTATACATACACAACATGTGACCTTGACCTTTGAGGTAATGACACCAAAATCGATAGGGGTCATCTACTAATCATGAGCAACAACCACATGAAGTTTGAGACTTAAAGGTCAAATAGAACTTAAGTTATCACTCAGACAAGGTCTGGTCTACCGACAGACCGACGGACCTACGGACCAACCGACCGACATGAGCAAAACAATATACCCCCTCTTCTTCGAAGGGGGGCATAATAAACATGCTATAGGGCAAACAAAGTGAAATCTGGCTTTTTTCAATTTTAAAAGGGGCATAACTCCTGACCTAAGGGTCCAATTTCAGCCATAATCCAACTTAGCCAAAATTTGATGGTTATAAACACTGTTATAAAATTTAAAGACAATGACCTAAAAAATGAAGATGCTAGAGTGCAAACAATGTGAAATCTGGCTTTTTTGAATTTTAAAAGGGGCATAACTCCTGACCTAATCAGAGTTCCAGATAATTTTTTTACCCTTGGGGTAATTACCCCCACTTTTTTAAGTATGAGGGTAAATGGTGATATGTAAATCACATAAAGGGTAAAATACAAAACTTACCATTTTGATTATTGATGTGGACATTTGATTACATTATGACAAAAAGGAATAAGAGCTTTATTACTTTACATTTTATTAAGTCACTGTCTACATAGGAAATGAACATTTACAGTTTGTGCTGGCTTTATATTCAATACAGTCACTAACACAACTTCTTATGAACTGAGACAGTGGCCCTCTCTTTGTATGCATCCATTAGTCTCTTCTTCCTCCTGTCTTTTCTTCTTAGCCATGACCTGACAGACTTTGCTGGGTTGTAATTCTGCACTTTGTTTCCCTTTCGTTTTAAGGCAAGTGCTCGTCTGGTTCCCGGCCCTTTGCGAGAGAGTTAATAAGGGGAAGGAACTCCAGACTAGTAGACAGGTGTCACACCACTACTTTTTGTCCCTATATAATCTATAGTAACTTGGCCGACTTTCGAGGCCTGTTCCTACTTTCTAAACGTTTGTTGGAATATTTCTGGTCTAGTTCCATGTAGACCATTCATAAATCAACAGATATAGGCACAAAAAAATATATCATTAAGGAATTGGCGTTTCACAAATTTCACATTTCCCGGCTACCTGTCAAAAACAAACATGACCTCTGAGCCGCATTACCTCTGCAGCTCTCCCAACATCCTGTAGGAAAGTAATCCCTTAATACAACCATTAAATGCAAGATGTTGGTCAAAAATACATGTATCTCACCACACAGGCTAAATGTGTTGCAGTTATTCAGTGTTTTCTGGGGAAAATATGACTTTGATGTCCACCCTTTCATTTTTCATTAGGTACTACTTCAGCACCCTATGACCCGGAAGTACTTTGATAGTGGTGTGACACCACAAACGCTTGCTACAAGAATTGCAAAATCGATAAATGGTATTTACCAAGCGCCTATAGGATGCATACATCATGCATTGTAGGTTAGTTTCTGTTTCTTAAAATAAACAGATGCTGATAATCCGAGCCGCAAATGAACATACGCTGTGATATTTCTTTCTTTGCGTAATTGAAGAGGAGCGTGCGTTAGCGTACGCATAAAAAATATATCGTATGCGTTTCTAGGTAATTTTAAAGGGTAAATTACGCTGATACGCACGTTATCTGGAACTCTGCCTAATGGTATGATATCAGCCATAATCGAACTTGGCCGAGATTTTATGGTTATAAACATTGTTATCAAGTTTGAAGATAATTGCTCATGAAATGAAGATGCTAGAGTGCAAACAATGTGAAATCTGGCTTTTTTAAATTTTAAAAGGGGCATAACTCCTGACCTAATGGTACGATATCAGCCATAATCGAACTTGGCCGAGATTTTATGGTTATAAACATTGTTATCAAGTTTGAAGATAATTGCTCATGAAATGAAGATGCTAGAGTGCAAACAATGTGAAATCTGGCTTTTTTGAATTTTAAAAGGGGCATAACTCCTGACCTAATGTTCCGATATCAGCCATAATCGAACTTGGCTGAGATTTTATGGTTATAAACATTGCTTTAAGATCATTGCTCATAAAATGAAGATGCTAGAGTGCAAACGAACAAATTGTGGACGACGGACGGACGGACGACGGACATTCATCGATCCTAAATGCTCATCCTGAGCACACGTGCTCAGGTGAGCTAAAAAAACAAGAGGGCCATATGAAATCTGGCCAGTAGTTATGAAACAAATGATTTTTTAAAGTTGTGATAATTCATTTCTCTCCAATGCCATTACACATTCTATATGGATCAAGTTTACTTTAGCAACATTTGTGAATGTTCACCCAAGGATCATCCCTGCCAAGTTTAATCAAATTCTGTCCAGCAGTTTCAGAGGATATGTCATTAAAATCAAATTTTTGACGACGGACGACGACAGACGCAGGGTGATCACAAAAGCTCACCTTGAGCCTGTTGTGCTCAGATGAGTTAAAAAATTGCCAAGACTCAGTTTTCACTAGATTGAATATACTTTTGCAATTTAAAGATCTGATTCAAATCTAATTGGTATCTAGATACAGTTACAATGGTTTTGCAACAAGACCTTTTATTAATTTATAGAGCTTTATGCATGGACTGTTTGTGCCAAATGAAATTTAATTCTGAACACTGGTTTTAGAGAAACAAAATATTAAGTTTTCTATATTTATTATAATTTTGATAAGGAAGCTAGCCCATCCAATAGGAGACAAAAATTCTGCAAAGATTATTTAAGCATCTTTTGTATTGGGTCACCAAAGGATTACCAGTGCCAAGTTTTATCAACTTAAGCCCAGAGGTGTCAGAGAAAATGACATTTAAAGCATTTTGATGATGAGGCACATTAATTGCCATGCCCTGATGTGCTAAAAAGAAATACATAATATGGTATTGGAGATAGATGCGTGCATGCAATCTGAATATAAATATCTGTAAAGTATATAATTTGTATTACACCCGTGTTTACTGTGTGTGGTCATTAATTTGTATATTTAACAAATGGGTATAAATTTACATACTTTCAATATTCAAAATACACGTTTAGAGCAATACCATATATGTTAAGATGTTGTGTCAACACGGACTTGTAAAATTCATTTTTGCAAAAATTTAACTGTCTTGAAAAACTACATGTATAGATGTCAATTTTGAAATTTTATACTCATCACCAAACACATTGTCATAAATCATTTTATGTTGATTACATATCATCACAAGGTAAGTTACACAGTAAATTGTTTACTAGAGCTATCACTGAAAGTAATTAATACCCCAGCTACCTACTATTTGTCAGTGATTAATATTTTAATGCACCAAAATAATGTCCATGATATGGCCCTGACATGCAGAAACTACACGGAATTTAACCAGGGAAAGTAATTTGAAAATTATGCAGTCAATCGAAAAGTAAAAGCAAAGACAAGCCTATTGGCATTTACAGTCCATTTACGATCATTCGGAATGTGATATTTCGTTTTGACAGCATTATTCGAATAAATGTTGCGGTCCCGTCAAGTTTTCCTATAAATTATATCTCATATAAAATAAATGCAATAATTTGTTTTACAATTACTCGGCAATTCAAACTTGATTACAGGTTCAACAAGTAATCAAGTTGTTGATCAATGACGCAATAGTTTGGACACTGTGTCACCGTAATTGACATGTGTGCATATTGTTCACACCAATGTGTACAGAACCTAATTGATTGGCAGTTATTTCAATTAAGGTGATGCAAACCATTGACAGGTGTCACTTGATTGTAAAGAGTGTTAACAAACTGAGTGAATTTTTATTTAACTGAATTTTTATTTAACTATACATACATGTATCAGTGTGAGTGTTCAACCTCACTTTACTTTTGTCGTATGCTCTGCAAGAGTAATATCACGCCATCAATAACAACGATTTGTAGATTTACAGATGCATTTGTAAGTTACCATTTATTATTCGAGTAATTCAGTGAAGGGCCCAGGTCAGCTGGGAGGATAGCTGAATCGGGAAAGAAAATTTTCAATTTCCGAGTAATTCAGTGAAGGGCCCAGGTTACAAATAAGGCTTGAAAATAATTGTTTATCATTGACAAGGGCTTTTTTTTTTTAAAAAAAAAAATAAATGTGTTCTGTATTTTATATACAAGTATATCATAAGCCAACTAATTGCACTACGTGTATTTCTTACAAATACACAAATTGTCCACTGGTAGGTAAACACGGTAATTCGTATGACACGATTTTTCGAACATTTCAGTCAGTCCGCAGACCGTTCGAATTATCGGAAATGGACTGTATATATTACCTTTGACCTCAAGTATGTCTTGTTAAGATAAACATTTGTGTCAAATTATTTGATTATCCCTCAAACTTTCATGAAGTTAAGGTCTGAACAAGGAACTTGGCCCTCATTTTTATGTTACATTGTTTACCACCCAGCTGCGAAAATGACAATACCAGATATCTAATGCGGGGAAGATATATGTGCACCTGTTTGTGTAGGTGGAAAAAATTATCAATGAAAATACTATGAATGAAATTGTGTGATGTAAGCCAGTTAAGTGGAGCAGTTCACGTACCTCTGGCATGTAATGTGTCCTTGGTTAATCTGATATGAATATGGTAAAATAAAATTTTGTCATTCAGCCCTCACAGCTACAAAATCCTTTGATGAGGGAAATCAAGCCACACTTTCTCCTTTATTGTTCCAGTTTATGCTTTACGCAACATCAGGACTGGGGCCGCCGTGGCCGAGCGGTTACAGTCGTGGACTACAAATCTCTCAGCCCCTCACCGCTGTGAGTTCGAATCCCGGCAGGGACTTCGGATTTTTCATGTGAGGAAGCCTTCCAGCTGGCTTGCGGTAGGTCTGTGGTTCTACCCGGGTACCTCTGTGTACTCAGGGTCTTCCTCCACTTGTAATTAGCTGGACGTCACTATATGATTGAAATACTATCGCAGCAACAGTAAACCCCAATACAACTACAACAACTACAACATCAGGACTCTCAGGCCTTTGCTTTATCTTTGACACCTCAAATCAACTTTTATCTTTTTTATCATAAAAATTCATGAAGTTCCTTTAACATTTTTTCTTCTATGATTATGACTGACCTGTGTCACATGCAATATCTTCATATTCATGAATCATGTTGATGTATGGGCCAAATAAAAATCAAAGAACTGAGGGTCCTGATGTTATGTTAAGCATAAACTGGAACAGCAAAGGAGAAAGTCAAGTGGCTTGTAATTTGGAATGGTTTTATTGATTTTCCACATCAAATGGATCTTGTAGCTACATCATTTTACTGTGAGAGCCATAGATATTTTGATGAAGGCCATATAAAAGATTAACTGAGGACATAATTACATGCCATGCAGAGGTGCGTTAACTGAAACGATTTTCTGGCTTGCATTAAACAATTTCATTCATAGTAGTTTGCTTCATTGATAATTTTTCCCACCCATGCATTGTTGCAGAGTTATCATTAGTTGTGTGCCGTGACAATTTCTATAATAAAATGATAAATAAATAATATAAACAAGAGCTGTCAGAGGACAGCACGATTGACTTTTCAAAATGCTTGTTGGTAAATCAAATGAAATCTATTTCAATTCTTGCCCTTCACATACCCTATACATAATAATAGTAAAAAATGATATACCTTGATAGTCTGATACCCCTTAATATTTTTATTATGTCTAAAATCAATCCCATGCCTAGTTACTGAGACATAAGCACAATAACACTGTGCATGCAAAACTTCAACCATAAATCCAAGTTAGAAAAGGGCCATAATTTGCATAAAATTCAGTCCAAAAGTTATCCTCCTTAGTTTTCTGATGCCACTGAAGACACTCCTCAACTTTCTAGTCAATTCAACAAGCAATTTCTGAGATATAAGCTGGATAGTAGCTTGAATGCAAAAATTTAACCAAAATTCTAAGTTAAAAGGGGGTCATAATTTTTAATTATTCCATCAAGTGTTATCTTCCTTTATAGTATGATAACCCTAAACATATTAAAGATGTTTCAAATCAATCCCATGCCTGGACTCTGAGATATTAGCATGAAAGTACATTGCATGCTAAACTTTAACCAAAATTTCTAAGTTAAAAAGGGACAATATTTGTAACATATTCTATCAAGAGTTATCTTCCTTGGTTGTCTGATGCCCCTAAACATATTCATAAACTTTAAAGTCAATACCATAAATGGTTAATGAGATACAAACTAGATAGTAGCTTGCACACAAAACTTTAACCAAATCTTCTTTCGCATGCAAAACTTTAACCAAAATTTCTAAGTTAAAAAGGGTCCATAATTCATATTAAATTCAGTCAAGAGTTATCTACCTTGGTTGTCTGATGCCCCTGAACATATTTATAAATTTTCAAGTCAATACCATAAATGGTTATTGAAATATAAGGTTGATAGTAACTTGCATGCAAAACTTTAACCAAAAGCTGCAACGCCAATGCCAGGGCGACTACAATAGCTCTCATATTCTTCGAATAGTCAAGCTTATATTTCATTCATTTAAGATATGTAAACAAGAGGGTCATGATGGCCCTGAATCGTTCACCTGATTATAAATTTTATAATCGAGCAACATATGTTGGATTTTTCATATTGACCTACTTTGACCCCACATGACCCACTTTTGAACTTGTCCAAGATTTTATGGAAACAGACATTTCGACCAAGTTCGTTGAAGATATAGCCAAAAATGTGGCCTCTAGAGTGTTTTTCTAAGATTTGACCTCATGACCCACTTTTGACCCCACATGACCCAAACTCGAACTTGTCCAAGATTTTATGAAAACAAACATTCTGACCAAGATTCATAAAGATTGGGCCAAAACTGTGGCCTCTAGAGTGTTAACAAGGTTTTAATAAGATTTGACCTCATGACCTACTTTTTGACCCCACATGACCCAAATTCAAACTTGTCCAAGATTTTATGGAGAGAAATATTCTGACCAAGTTTCATGAAGTTTGGGCCAAAAATGTGGCCTCTAGAGTGTTAACAAGGTTTTTACAAGATTTGACCTCATTACCTACTTTTTGACTCCACATGACCCAATTTCGAACTTGTCCAAGATTTTGAGACAAACATTCTGACTAAGGTTCATGAAGATTGGCCTAAAAATATGGCCTCTAGAGTGTTAACAAGCCAAATTGTTGACGACGCACCTCACACCGACGCCGGACGAAGAGCAATCACAAAAGCTCACCTTGAGCATGTTGTGCTCAGGTGAGCTAAAAATGTCACGCGCATAAACGGGAGCCTGTCATGCAAGCATATTCAAATGTTATATAACAATGGTATGAGCAAACAGGAGCATGTATTAAGCTTGCCCAACAGAGCTGAATTTGGACTTCTGGCACTGAAATTCCCACTGGCAGTGGTAATATTGAGCACTGTATACACCACAACATAACAACATAGAGAGAGAACTAAATGCGTTGCGACAGCTTTGAAATGTGCATTCTGCAGTAAAAGTATATAATATATATTTTGAAGTGCTGTTTGAAAAATACATAGAGTACACTGATCCATTAATTACTCTTTCTCAGTCAACATGAATGCCAACAGTCATGGATCAAATCATGGTCAATAAATTTTTAACTCATTAGTATTAGTTGGGGTTACATTATTAAGGTCAATAATGTTACTTTATAGATAACACAGAAGGAAACTCTTATCACAATGAAAATGATAATATCTCCAGTGGTGTATGATATGATTTATCATTCATGAATATTCTCCAATCTTCTCCATAAGCATGAAATATTACAATGGATCTACACTGCACATACAAAAAAGTGATTCTGGAATGACTGCTAGATACACAAGCTGCCTAGCAAGATGGAGATAATGAGAATATTTTTTTGATTTTTTGGAAAAATCTTTTTTTTTTCTTTCACGTTTAATGATCATCAAAAATAATAATCTTATGAGTGGCAGAGCCAAAAGTGGAAATATGTATTTTACATGACCACACAAGTGAAAGAAAATACAATCTTACAATCAAATCTAAACATGTTCCTTTTTTAAAAATGCTATTCTGATGCATTTTTCAAAATTTTATTCTCAAAAATGCAATACGATATTTACTGACATGCAGACATGTATATGGGAGGTTTATATTTGAGTTTTTTCTTAATTCAATAATGAGGGAGAAATTTAAAGTTAATACCTTGGTTGGTTTCAACATCATATTCCTGCAAGGCTGCAGTGAGCGCACTCTCAGTATCTAGAGTGTACAGTAGTGCTAGCTTTACTTGGATGATCTTCTCCGGGTTTTTGTCAAGAAGTCCCTTACAAATGTCAGACTGCAAGAACCCTTGCTGTTCTGAGAAATCCTTTATAGATAACTGTTCATGAACCAGAGTCTTAGCTTTGTTTATCTCTTCATTCCGTGCAGCATATATATGTATTGTGTATGGTGTCCCATCAAATATAATTTTGCAGTCTATCCCAGCTGCATTTACCTGATGCAATATAAAGTGTTGAGCTTCTTGCAAAGAAATTATCTGATTCCAAGGTTTTCCTAGAGAAATGCTTAACCTATTAACCTTGCTAACAAGACGTTTCAGAGTCTCTTTTGCTTTAGGTACACTGTCTGGCTCACCACGTAAAATGATACCATTTTCCCTACTGAAGAATATTTCAACTGGTTTTAAAAGTTTTTTAAGTTGTCTTGGTTGCCAATACTTTCTCAGTATGTGCAAATCTTCTTTTGTAGTACTGAATTGATAATTGTATTGGTTTCCCTTTACAAGATTCACTGCAATATAAAATTAAGTGATAGGCTAAGGGTTCAGTGCATCTAGTTTATTATCAAAGAATAATATCATGCAACCAACTAACACAATGTCTTAACTTTTATCACTAAATAAGAACAGGAAAGGGGATATGGCACAAACTCAATCAGCAGGTAGTAGATAATCAAATTTAATATTCAACTAGATTCAGTCTTTCATAGAGGGTAAGTAGGTAGAGATTTTTTTTATTCTTGTTTATTTTTCCCCCTCCAAATGATGTGAAAAGTAACGATGGTGACATCAAAAACTTTAGGTTTCACTAGTGACAACTTTGCAAAAAAAAATTATAACAATCTTAATTAGGGGCTAACAGTCAAACTTGTCACCAGTGCAGAAAGACAATGAAACATGTCATAAATATCCAGTGTTGTTTGTTTTTTTCCTTTTCTTTGATGTTTTGTTGAGAAATAAATAAGCACTTCCTATATTGGAAAGTAAATATTGATTTTCATGGATGTGCATTTGACCACAGCGATTTTGTTTTTTCTTACTCCAATGAGTTAGATAAATATCATTTAAATATTAAAACCAAGCAGGAAAATACATGCAGCATGCCATTCCCATGCCTCAAGCTTTCCGATACACAGGCATTTGCAACCTTACAAATTAAGCAACATTTCTATATTTATAAACCTTTGTATCAGAGCTTCAATTAAGCTTTTAACAACTGGCTACAATGCAAATGATTATTTAGGATTTCAAATGTATACTGGGAAATCTGTTACCCTATGGGAATACAGTCAGTTGCTAAAATTAATATTGTCTAATACTAGTATACAGTTCAAATGATTTGTTGATCTAGCACAGATAGGAAGTGGAAACATTATGCCTGGAAATTATAGGAAGGAGCTTGAAAAGATAATCTGCAAAACCGGCCCAGCATGTTGGCACAGCAATGTTAACATTATAGGTACAAGGTAATTATAACAAAAGGGCCAAGATTGCCCCGTGTCACTCACCTGAGTAAAATTGCTGTGTTAGGCATGATGACAAAAAATGTGTTTTTCTAACATTTGACTAAGTGACCTAGATTTTGATCCTACCTGAATTTGCACTCAACTGGGAATTCATGCAGTCATCATTCTTATCCAGTTAAATGAAGACTGGGACAAAAATGTAGGCCTCTAAAGTGTTCACAAGATTTTTCTAAAATTTGCCCTGGTGACCTACTTTTTGACACCATGTGGCCCAGTTTTGAATTCATCCAAAATATCATGAAGACAAACATCCTGACAAAATCGTATGAAGATTGGGCTAAAACTGTGGCCTCTAGAGTGTTAAAGTTTTTCTAAGATTTGACCTGGTGACCTACTTTTTGACCCCACGTGACCCATTTTAATCATCCAAAATATCATGAGACAAACATGCTGACAAATCATGAAGATTGGGCAAAACTGTGGCCTCTAGAGTGTTAAAGTTTTCTAAGATTTGACCTGGTACCTATTTTTGACCCCACTGACCCATTTAACTCATCAAGATACATGAGACAAACATCCTGACCAAATCTAATGAAGATTGGGCAAAAACTGTGGCCTCTAGAGTGTTCACAAGCAATTGTTGATGACGGACGGTGCATGACGGACAAAAGGTAGTTATTTACCCAACATGACCCATTTTCAAACTCATTCAAGATATCATGTAAACAAACATCCTGACTAAATGTTATGAAGATAGGGTTAAAACTGTGGCCTCTAGAGTGTTCACAAGGTTATTTCTAAGATTTGACCTTGTGACCTAGTTTTTGGCCCCACGTGACCCAATTTCAATCTCATCCAAGATATCATGTAGACAAACAACCTGACCAACTTTCATGAAGATTGGCTTAAATTGTGGCCTCTAGAGTGTTCACAAGGTTTTTCTAAGATTTGACCTGGTGACCTAGTTTTTGACCCCACATGACCCAATTTTGAACTCATCTGGGATATCATGTAGACAAACATCCTGACCAACTTTCATGAAGATTGGGCCAAAACTGTGGCCTCTAGAGTGTTCACAAGCAATTGTTGATGACGGACGGTGCATGACGGACAAAAGGTATTTATTACAAGGGCTTGGTACAAATCTATGATTATTACATAAAAATAAGTAAGAATTTTAAATAGTTTTGCACCCTGACATCAAGCTATCAATTTGCTTTTTGGTACACCAGATTTTCAAATATTTTTCTTTTTTGGGCAGGGAGGAATATCATTTAATTGTTTATCTATGCAGAGTAATCAGCAGATATGAAGCTTATCTGTAGCTCTGACATATTCATGATAAAACTAAGCACTATATTTATAACAACCAATTTTACCATCACGATTTTGGTCACCTGGATCACGGCCTCCCTCCCCATCCTTCTGGTCCACCAAATGACCAGCAGCTCCCCCTGTGGCCATTGTGGACAAGTTCACCTTTAGTCAATCATCTAAACCATCTATGTTGATAAGTCTGCAACATAAATATAAACATATATTTTGATACCAGAAAATGATGTAACATAATACTGCTATAGTTTCATACAGATATTGACAGAAAAGAATCTTGCTTTAGATCGGAATTTCCCAAAAATGAGAAATAAAACGTTCCATACAATCATGTATACAAATGCTGTTTGATATATCCTAAATGTACCCCGTGTACTTTAAATAACTTCAACTTGTAGTCATTAAAGCTGAATATATTGATAATACAAATTTAAACAAATCCAAGAAGAGCCCATAGCAGCCCTGATAAGACTGCTCACCTGACCAAATCAATTTTTTTTAGTTATTATGGTGTATAGCTATGTTTACTATATAAAACAAGAGAGTCATGATCGATGGCCCTGAATTGCCTCAGAATCAAGTTTGGGTAAAAAGTGTGGTCTCCTTTGGGTGTTTCCAAGTTTTTAAAGATTTTGACCCTACATGACCCATCATTGACTCATCCTAATTTTATGCAGAGAAACATTCTATGAAGATCAGGCCAAAAATGTGACAATATTAACAATGTATTTAAAGGATTCGACCTAGTGACCCACTTAATACTTTTTGATCCCAAATGGGCAATTCATAGATTTTATGCATCAAGTTCTATGAAGATGAGGCCAAAAATGTGGGCTCTAGGGTTTAAGGATTTGACCCTGAGTGACCTATTTTTTAATTTATAACAACAACCCTTCTAAGTCTATAAATATTGTGCAAAAGATGTGGCCTCTTTAAGTGTTCACAAGGTTTTTTTCTTACATGGATATAATCCAGAGACCTACTTTTGAGCCCACATGATCTAATTTTAACACATTAAAGAAGATAGCATTACCCTATGATAAACTTGATCTTAATTTGAAAATAAACCTCCAATGATGATATCTGTGAAAGCACATTTCAATTTGAGGTTTAAGAGCAAAAATATTCATGATTTAATTCGCAAAACTGCGGTACTATAAAGCTAGCATATGGCCGTCGCCATCTTAATTACCTCCACTGAAAAACACAGGAGAGTCAGGACAGTGATATGTCTCACATCATTTGGAATAACTCGCCAAGAAGACACATTTGTTTAATTCCTTCCCAATTTTTATAGTTTGGGACCTACTTGCGCTATATTTACCCAAAATGACAAAAAAAATATGATCAAGAATGGAAGTATACTTATAAATAAAGCTTTAACAAAAGGCTTTTAATATCATGTCCCAGTTAAAAGAAATTATTATAGACAATGTTGTGGTTACCGCAAACATTTAAAAAATATATGATTGTGTGGTGGAAATGTCATTTTTTTAAAGAAAAAAAAATGCAATAAAATTTAGAATTTGTGAGAAAAAAATCAAAATGCATTGAATTTTGTTTTCTCATGACTGAAGACTACCTGTCTCTTAACCCTTTCCCTAATATAGACTCATTTTGACGCACTCAATAGGTATCACATAAAGCCTGATCTGCAGAAAACCACAGTTAAACCTTACCAAATTTAATTACAAAATCCTCATTTCCAGACCACTGAGGAGCAGCGAACAGCATAAAACCTGATCAGCCTGCGAGTTACTCGCAGGCTGATCTGGTTTTATGCTGTTCGCATAGGTCTTTTCATGGTGTTCTCTATGAGGGAAAGGGTTAAATATTAGCTGTAAAATAATGATGTATAATAATAATTAGCCCCTTTGTTTTTTTTTTAATACTGGAGACTTTCATGTAGAAATCCGAATGACCCTGCCGGGATTCAAACCCACATGGTGAGGGGCTGAGTGAATGTTAAAGTCAGCGACTTTACCCTCTCAGCCAAGGAGGCCCCCTTTTAGAAGTAGAATATATAACAATTACTGAATATAAAGGTCAAAGGAACAAGGCTTCAGTCACTCTCATGCACAAGTAAGAAAAAACTTTTTGTTCAACTGAAAAAAGTGACATTCACTTTTCCAAAAATAATAAATAATTACAATGATAAATAAACAACAGATCAACATAATACTATTTCTTTACAGCTACTTTCGCAGGACCAATATTCTACTTTGTTTTAAAGAAGAAGTTAACAAATATTTTGTTAATAAATGTAATTAAAAACATGCACACGAAATGAAATGTGATACACATCAAAGAGCAACGTTCACATTTTCTTCAAGACAAAGTTAGCTAACATCACTTCGCCAGCTTTTACCTGCTCCTGAGAATGATGTGACATGATACTGTCTTTAAATATAGATAATGGTGACACCCACTAAACGATCTTTTTTCACATATTACAAAGTCATTTCTTGTTTAATTTGAAAAAAATGAGTCAAATAACATCATTTTATGACAAATTAAACGTATTTAATAAAACTTGTATTAAGGGTTGCAGTATGTACACTTTAAAGATTTTATGCAGACAAACATTCTGGTCAAGTTTTGTGAAGATTTTGCCAAAAACTACTAGGGAGTTCACAAGCTGTTTTTTTCTTCTAAGATTTGACCTTAGTGACCTTTTTGACTCCTATTGATCCAATCCCGAAATCAGCCATGCTTTGATGCAGACAAACATTCAGACCAAGTTTTGTCAAGATTGGATCAAAAATGTAATAGTAGCTAGGATGTTCACAAACAAACTGTTGACGTCAAACAAAGGGCAATCAGAAAAGCTAACCATGAGCATGTTGTGCTCAGGTACACTGAGCTAAGAAACTCCCTGGAAATATGTACCTATAAGCACAGTCTACAAAGTTTTCTTCTGATTAAAGCCAGAAATGTTCAACACATCCCTGAAAGCCAACTACAATTTAACATACAAGATAACACACAAACAAGGATCAAAGTTTACACAACTGTCTATCTGATGTTGTACATAAGTTTACTGATAACATATCTTTATAGGTGATCAAAACAGTTTCTATTATCACTGGTAATGCAAATTTTTCAATCTTGACTTTTCCAGTGATGGAAAAGTCAAGGTCGAAAAAGTGTTGCATTCTATATTTCAACTGCAAAGTTTTCAGCACTGTTACCAACTGCAAAATTCAAATCAGTGTTAGGATAGATATTGCCCTAATTGTCTACTGTACTGTACATATTAATCATGACAACTGTTGTTACACACTCAAAAGATGAATGTTTAAGATGATTAAGAGGAACAGAAAGCTCATACCTGTTTTGTTATTCCTGTGTGAAATGCACAGGGGATATTAGAAAGGGCTACAGGCCTTTAAATATTTACATGAATAAATATTTATCTACTCCTAAGATAAATTTCACCCAAGTAAATTCCCCACCAACAAACTTAAAATGACTATTCATAAAGAATAAGCCTGGTGACCTATTGTTTTTAAGCTTTATCTTACAGATAAGTACTTAGAAATTATTCATTGAAAAATTAAGAAAAATTTAAACCAATTAATTTTTTTCAAATTTTTTTATTTAAAATATTTAAATATAATAATTAATGTAATTGTAGTTAATTTGAAGAAAAAAATAGACTTACTTTTCATAGGTGAAATTTCATCCTAAATTGCTGCTATATAAAGTATATTAATAAAAACACTCATATTTTTTTCCTAAGGCTTGTAACCTGCTGTTATCTCATATTTTAATGCATCAGATAATATACTATCAATATACAAAGAATCTAATCTCTTCTGATATCTGCTCCTGCTTAACCATTATTTATTTGGTATTTGCCAGCGGAGGCCAATACAAAGAATCATAAAATCATAATAAAGGTTTAAAAAAAACAAGAGGGCCATGATGGCCCTGAATCGCTCACCTGAGTACCATTGCTTCAACTGATGTCAAGGTTTTTAAACAGACAAGGATTCTGATATAACTTAATCTAAAACATTTTACCCCTGCCAATACTACACACCAAATATCTAAGCAATGGGCTATATGGTTTCAGAGAAGACTTCGGCGCAGGGTCATTTATCACCGTAGGGCCAAGACTTTGAAAATCTTGGTAGTGGCCCATAAGATGATGCTACATACCAAATATCTAAGCTCTAGGCCTTATGGATTCATAGAAGAAGATTTTTTAAGATTTTCCTATATAACTCTATGTAAAACAAGTGACCCCTGGTGCGGGGTCATTTATCACCATAGGGCTATGATTTGTACAATCTTGGTAGTGGCCCATAAGATGATGCTTCATACCAAATATCTAAGCTCTAGGCCTTATGGATTCATAGAAGAAGATTTTTGAAGATTTTTCTATATAACTCTATGTAAAACAAGTGACCCCTGGTGCGGGGTCATTTATCATCATAGGGCTATGATTTGTACAATCTTGGTAGTGGCCCATAAGATGATGCTTCATACCAAATATCTAAGCTCTAGGCCTTATGGATTCATAGAAGAAGATTTTTGAAGATTTTTCTATATAACTCTATGTAAAACAAGTGACCGCTGGTGCGGGGTCATTTATCACCATAGGGCTATGATTTGTACAATCTTGGTAGTGGCCCATAAGATGATGCTACATACCAAAAATCAAAAGGTTAGGCCTTGTGGTTTCGGAGGAGAAGATTTTTTCAAGTTTTTCCTATATTAGCCTATGTGAAATCAAGTGACCCCTGGGGCGGGGCCAATTTTGACCCCAGGGTCATAATTTGTACAATCCTGGTAGAGAGTCATAAGATCATGCTACATACCAAAAATCAAAAGGCTAGGCCTTGTGGTTTCAGAGAAGAAGATTTTTTAAATTTTCATTTTTAAAATCTATTTTTAGCTCCTGTGACCTAATTATGCGATGGACCAGAACCATTTATACAACTTTAGTAGAGCTTCATCTAAGGAACATTCCTGTAAAATATTTTTCAAATTGGCAAAGCCGTTTAGGAGGAGATGTTGTTTGAAGCAATTGTTGACGCCAGACGCACGGACGCACGGACGCACGGACGACGGACGCCGGACGCCGGACAAAAGGCGATCAGAAAAGCTCACCTTGAGCACGTTGTGCTCATGTGAGCTAAAAAAAAAAGAATCATAAAATTCTGTATGTTTTAAAACATAATGAAACTGCCCTTGATCATCTTCAAAGCTAAATGTTATAAACATTAAACCTGATATCCGTTGAAAACATTTCTGTCTTAATATTTTTTTTATTATAAGTAGAGGTGACTATTGCAACTCAAAACACTACCACAATAGTATCACGATAGTTGTTGTTGTTGTATTGGGGTTTACCGTCACTGCGATAGTATTTCAATCATATAGCGACATCCAGCTAATTACAGGTGGAGGAAGACCCCGAGTACACAGAGGTACCCGGGTAGAACCACAGACCTACCGCAAGCCAGCTGGAAGGCTTCCTTACATGCAAAAATCCAAAGTCCCTACCGGGATTCGAACCCACAGCGGTGAGGGGCTGAGAGATTTGTAGTCCACGACTGTAACCGCTCGGCCACGGCGGCCCCTATCACGATAGTTGAAATCACTATCACAATATTATTGCAATAATCACCAACTATCACAAAACCATTGAGATTTTTTTTACGTTTCGATTCAGAAAACTGAAAGAAACACTCACACTTTTACCAATTAAGTCAACCTTATTTAAATGCCATCCTTGTCTTAGCACCAGTTTTCTATGTTAAATATTATACCAGGTTTTTTTTATGAATTATAACTTTAATAACACTGCAAATATTTCTACAAAATACCAATATTCATCATCATCAGCATTAAATCATAATTTTATCTCTCTGATGCCCAAAGTTTATTATGTAACAACAAATTTGACAACAGAAAGTTAAGTAAAATATACTGATTGTTGGCAGATATCAGCAAAATATGCAGTTATCGATGGATGTGGTTGCTACTGATTTATTGCTATTGATTTATTGCTATTGGAGCTGCATAGGTCGTGATAAAACGATAAATCGACTTATTGTTACACCTGTAATTATATGTAGGGAGCCATAGTCCAGTGGTAGGACACACCCTTCAGTATTTTGAGAGGTCCTGGGTTCAAGTCTCGTCAAGGACACTGCTTGAAGAAGAAATAACTCCCATTATTTCATTTCACCAAGAGGTTAAAAATCAGTATGTCAAACAGTATGCATCCTGAGTCAGTTATGAAGTTGAATAGGACCATATACTATGCTGCCCATGTGTACATTATGATCTACATAGGTATATGTGAACATCATGGTTTATGACACTAATCTGACTGTAAACATATGGTTACATGCGGTTCTGCATACTGAAGGCACACCAGGAATAACACGTACAGTGTGTGCTGGCTCAGTTGAGGCATTCAAAAATGCCTTAAAGAGCCATCGCCAATAGTGCGGAGCTCTCTTTCCATTGTGTAAAACCCAGTATTGGGATATACAACAAATTAGATTCAGATTCAGACTGTACAGCCATTTACCACCATTTACCTGATAAATACCTTCCTGCATTATGCCAGTGCAGTTTCATTTTCATCAGAGTATTTCAGAGTTCATTATTTTATTTTAATCATTAATCTTACTGTTAATTTCTAGCAATTGATCAATCCTTTTGAAATTCAGCGAGATGGTCTAGACAGTTTTTCAAGTAGGCCCACTAGCTGTGACCTTTGTTTCTTCAAAGCCATATTCTTGATAGCTCTCAGACACACCACATAAGCAAATCCACTTTAAAAATACAAATAACATATTTGTTCCACATTTTTTTCAAAACATAAATATCTGATAGTATTAAAATATCTAAAAAAATACACAAATAAATAAAATTCATTTACATGTCTTTAATTTAAATCGGAAACTTACCCAAAAATATTTTTACAAAAACGAAAGTGGGGATTTGGGAATTCCGAATTCGCCCATGAAACTCGAGAGGTTTGAGATGAGCCAATCATCATCAAATACTCACAGTCTATCGAGGAAAGAGGTAAGGTATAATCTCATCGCATTTACTTTGGTATTACGTTCTTTTCTATTCCATTTAGCACTGTGTGTTAAAAATAATATATTTATACATTTCCATTGAACAATTGTTTTTCTTTGTGTTGAGGTATTTTAGGATTATAAAAAGATTCCTTAAGTTATAAAATGCATTTATATTCTTTATATATGACGACGATGATACGATCATGGGTATATTAGTCTAATCAAATATGGCAGCGCACATGTGCAGTTAAACATGTAAGAAATGGAATATGTAAGAAATGGAATATTAAAAATGCCTTGCTCTGTTTTTTTTTTGTTTTTTTTTCCGATCGTCCACCGTGTGCCATGAAAGCATATTTTGCAACATGTGTTTAAGTGCTCCCTCCCACTAATTGCTCTAACTTGGCCCAAATCAAAACGGCTCAAAATTAAACACAAGTGACAAGATGGAAATTGTTGGAGGGAAGTCCAGGGATTTATGCAGGAGTCCCAATTACACGGGTCCGTCATGAAATTGTAGGGGCCCACTGACATTTTTAGTCAATATTTTAACTGTAATTTAGTGTAACAAGATGAAAACATTTTTTTAAATAACGGCTTAAAATAAGCATACTGTCCCCTCACTCTTTCTCTTTTCTACTGTCTTAAATGACCATATAATCGTACCCATCTCTGCACGAGTAGGTATGAATAGCTAAATGGACTAAATTTCGTGAATTGGACCGAGAATAGCAAAATGGAGTTTTTATTTTACTACTACAGCATTTTATTGCAAAATATTTAGTTATTTTATATCAGAAAGTCTAAGTTTGGAACAGTGCTTCTTGTAAGTCCATATAGATTAACATGATGTGATATTCACATTACCGTTTCTCAGTCATTTCCTCTTAGAATGCAAACATATCTAATATCCATTATTTTCACGTTCCCGATAGTTAACTTTTCTTGTAGGCCTTTGAGAAAAGAGTCATTATTTCATCTTTAAAAGCCATCGTGAAATTACCTGAATGTCTTATATTATTATGATGAAGATAAAGGCATAAAGAAATAAAAGCTTTGAATGAATTAGAAATTGATATTTCATTTCTTTCAGATAAGGATTATACCCTCAGTGGCAAGAATTTGCATATGTTGAGACGTGCTTTAAACAAACTTTGGGAAAAATTAACTGCTAGACTGGCAATAATGCAAGAGGTAAGTCCTCATTGGGGTCTTTAAAGATATCTTGAAAATATTCTGAGTAATGATCAATATTTTCAAATTTAACTAAACACGATTTAAAAAATTAAAAAAAAATATTTACAAAACTGTCTAAAATCAAACCAACACTGAGAAGTAGCACTTCAGAGTAAACTTAAAGAGAGAGAGAGATAGATATTTCTGTTTCAGGCTACACACTATTAGACTTGGCACCATTTAGGTGTATATGCTTGTCAGTTGTCTAGAGGATGCTATTTTGGCTCTTGATTTTGGTAATAGTACTGGGATAAAGTCTTGTCCCAACTCAGCAGGACAGAGTTGTGACTTGTGTAACTCAATGAACTTGTACTAAAGTTTGTAGAGCATCTCATACAAATGAGTTTCCTTCTTAAATTGTGTATAATGAATAAAGCTGATTGTGTTCCTTTATGAATGCAGGCCAGCACTGCTGAGAAACGAGCTGCAGAAACTGGTCAGAAACAGACTGGCAGTCAAAAGAAACAGAAGACATTGGTAATAATGTGGACATGTTTAAACTGTGGGTCTCAAACATTGTGTTTAAAATCAGGATGGCCCCCCCCCCCCCCCCAAAAAAAAATACACACACCAGTAGTATGGCCAGTAAAGACCTGGAGATGCCCAGTTTAAGCATGGCCTTACTATGTATGATGTATATTATTTCTACAGTTTACCCATAGTTTCTTTGTTACATGCCATGGATTACTGGCCCAATAGACAATGACTCATTTAGTGGTTATAATATTGCGTTATGAAGACCACACCAAAGTTGTAATGCCATCCGCTCTTTAAGTTCAAGGTATTCATGACTCTTTCATGGTCTACATGCTACAATCCCATTATCTATGTATTTTTTTTTTAATTACGAACAGAAATACAAGAGTGATTCCATAGCTCTCGCAAAGCTGTCTCCTGGCACGTCAAAATAAAAGTTCAGTGTTGAGGAGTTTTCTCTTTTTTGAAAACTACTAACAGACCTAACTTCTACTAACAGATTTGCTTTTAGAGGTGAACAACATATACATATAAATTAAATGATCTTGCTTAATTTTTTGTTACATTGTTTAAGCAAATTAAGATAGCTAGATAGTTGCCTTTTATTTAACACAATAATATATGCAGTACTCATTATTCTTTGTAGATCAACATTTAGTTGGAGGTTAAACATTTCTTTTATGACAAAGGGGAGAGTTGTAATTACAACTCTATTAGTCCATCTCAGGGGTTAACTTAAGGATTTGACTTTCACTTGTCCAGGGGGCAAGTTACTTTGAACATCTACTAGCCTCCACTGAAAACAGGTTGCCCGATCTTTCAGTTAGTTGGTGTTTTTTAATGTTTAAACTAAATATGTGCAATATTAAGGTGGACTTTAGTGTATCAAAGACAATTTGCAAGCATTTTACCCCTGATATTCTATAGAAAATAAAAAAAAAACGAAAGGTTTCATTTACATAAATAAACTTGCCCGCTGGGCTATCTCTTTTGAAAAATCACTTGCCCATAGTGATTTTAACCTGGAGCGGGCAAGTGGGCGTCCACTTAAGAAAACCCTGAACAGTTTCTGGATTTTAACAGTACATTAGTCATTATAATTTCCACTTTAATTTAAAGTTCTATAATTGATGAACATCACTACTGAATCATGGGGCCCTCATGTTCATAACCTACTGTATTATAGATGATGATGGATTATACTGTAAACTTAACTGTCAATCTTAGAAATTCAAATTATAGAATAATATACAGTACTTATATATCTTAATTGTGTAATCAAATTTACAAAAAGCCCAACTACATGTTCATAAAATCACAAATCTGAAAAAGGCCAACAAGTATTTTTCTGGTCTGGACTTTTGTTTCTTTCACCCACTGAGCCATTCTTTTTAGCTGTTGTTAAATGATTACCTGTATACAGTTTAATACTATCAAATATTTGTTTATTATTCTATTCTTCATTTTAGATTTCTATCAGTTGAATAATGAAAAAATGGTCATTTTATGTTTCTTATATACAATTAAAATAGGTATATAACTGCATTTTAGAATTCATATTTCAGATATACACTTCAGTCTTGGATTTTGACAGTCTTTGTTTATGAATGGGAGGTTGTAGTTAGTGTCCCACTCTTTGAACAACACAGTATTGTTTTGATTTGTTTTAAATAAAAAGATATGATTTGATTTTGTACCAGTTTAATTTTTGTTGGTTCACATTTCAGGCTGGTGTCAATGAAGGTCGTTCAGACAGAAAAAGAAAGTGTGCTCTACTGCTGGCTTACAATGGGAAAGGATATCATGGGCTGCAGGTGTAAGTATTGGTTGTCTCCCCTTTTCTCAGGAAGATGATTCACCGTACTAATTGGGGAATAATCTTCATTGATTTCATCAACATCAGTAAGTGAGATGAGAGTTTCCTGGTCCCATGGTTATGTACATGGCTGCAGATCAGAGGGTTGTGGGTTGGAACCCTCAGTAGGGGCAAGGATTTTCCATGTCCTTCCAAGGCACAAAGCACTGGTTCAGTCCAGGAACTGTCATAAGAGATTAATAGTATAAGTTATAAAAACTTGTTTTTCCAGTGAAGGTAAAAATGAATAAGTTAGAAATGAAATGATACAGCTTTTGCTTTTACCAGTAGTATTACCTTTGACTGTTTTTGTTTAACTGAACGGCATCAAAGTTTTAGAGCAGGATATTAATCACCCTCTAGCTGTCATGAGACTTTCAAGACTTGCAAAGTTTGGTGACTTTGGATGTATATATCATGCAGCAATTGCTTCATGTTACAATATGACAATGGCATTAATCTTCTAATCCATAAATTTCGCGTACAGATATTATACTGAATATAGATATACAGACCTTTAATTGTGTATGAAAAGATTTTTTTTTCTTTGGCTGCTGACTGTAGAATCTGAGGTACAATATTGTATTAGCAAACAGAGGAGACCCTGACCATGCTGCTCTATCAAGGAGCTCTCCATCTGCCAGTCTGCTCAATTTGTCAATTCTTCAAATCCTTCCTTTATGAAGTAAAAAGTTAATCACCTAAAGTGATAAATCTATTTATCTTAAGCTTATTTGAAGCTTGTTTAGTTGTTTCTGTGTTTTTGTAGGAACCCTGGATTTCGTACCATTGAGTCAGACCTGGTGAAGGCTTTGCTGGAGTGTGAGCTGATCCCACAGGAACACCATGACACCATGCAGAAGGTAATACACCAACCACCTGCACTGACACTCCCAGGAATATCCATGAAGTACATTAAATATTCACTGATTCTTTTGACTAATTTGTTGGCTGATCCATTTTGATAACTTTTTACTGCTGGAAAAAGCACTAGCCAGCAAGCTAAGGGATAGTAAAAAAAAACTTTTCTTTTTTTTTTAGGTTGTTCATATTTGCGATTTGTTATAGTTTGGCTGGTTGCAAGTATCATGGAGCAATATAGAAATATGAGAGTTCATTATTCAGATTGGCTTCAATGTTCCTTTCTTTCTGGAGTTTTACTCTGTCTTCTATTATTCATCATTGCTTTACTTTGTTTGATGCAGTATTTATCTTATCAGTTAATATAGTCACCTCCTTAAGGAAGTAAAGTAAATCATTAATATAGTCACCTCCTTAAGGAAGTAAAGTAAATCATTAATATAGTCACCTCCTTAAGGAAGTAAAGTAAATCAGTGTAGAATCATTGAAATAGACTTACGTATTCCTTTATGTATTCAACGGGTAATGGATGAAGCGTACCATTACCGAAGCGTACCATTACCGAAGCGTACCATTTTTGGTCAAAGCGTACCACTTTTCAAAATAGGTAATTTAGCGCTAATATTTTATGTTTTGTTATTTAAATTGAATTGATTTAAAGGTGATATATGACAGAATGGAATAATATTTTGTCAAACATGCAATATTATAATAATAAAAGGCACGACATTGGGTGAAAAATCGAGTGATATACCGCCAATAATGTCAGATTACATACGCAGATAATCTTCTTTTTTTTCGTGGTTATGACGTATTTTAGTCAATACGGGATCTTGTTGTTACTATGAAAATGCATGCATGTAAGTACCTAGATCAATATTGGAATAGGATTAATATATTAAACATACCAGCACGATTTTGAAAAACTGCAATTTGGCATTAAGAAATCCATGTCTCTTATTCATTATGGATCCAAATGTAGTATTCATATACGATTGAAAAGGAACTGATGTCTTTAAAAGAAAAAAAATCAACAAACAAAAAGTCGTGCTTCCTCAAATGCCTACGTGAGATATTGCTGATTTAATTGTGTACTGTCTACTCGACACGCGACAACCCCATGACCCTGTGACGTAATTTGATTCTGTGCAAAGCTAGGTGTTAACACGCGCTGTACATAGCGTAATCGGGTTGGATATGGTTAAAGGATTCGGCTTTCTTTGAAGTATATTGATAGGTCAGGAGGTCAGGTCACGTCCAGTAATGTTCAAAGAACAGTCTATACACAGATAGTCCGACATGATGAGTGCATTCTATTTCTATGCGCACCATTTTATACGATGCGAATTGTTGTTTGAGTAATTCGTGTCGGTATGATTTAATTTATGTGTGAAAACCAATAAAGCAAACCGATGTCATTAACGATTCGCGGTTTTGGTAAAACTGACACTAACCTATGATGATTGCTAATTAAAGCAATTAATCAACCATAATTGATTTGATAATAGTAATTAACAGTCAAATTTTGATGTTTGTACATAATTATTTCCTTTAATGATTAAAAGGTTCGGCATCATGCTTTTTTGTATATGGTTTCGCAACTTTAAGATAAATTATAATATTGCGTTGGCATTTTTCGTTAAATATTAACACAACATGAATGCATTTAGATAAATGCAGGATGATAATGAAACACTTATGATATACAAAATTGAATTTCAAATTAAATGACATTACCCGGTATATAGTTTATATCCTGTTGCCGTGTGAGGTTCCGCGTCTTATTTTTTTTCTACAAAAATCGATGTCGCTGTTTTCAAATAAGTACATAAACATCAAATATGAAATAAATTCACGTTATGGATGCTTAATGAACATCAGCAACATAAACTTATTCATATTCAAGCAATTTCCCGATATAATTTTTAAAGTGGTACGCTTCAACCGCATAAATGGTACGCCTTGTCCTGGTACGCTTCGGTAATGGTACGCTTCGTCTATAATCCTATTCAACAATGCAGGGTACAACCTTCAATCATGATACATGTCTTGAATCATGGTATGAAATTTTCTTCTATTCATTCTTTCATTTCCTTGCCAGATGTCATTCCAGAGAGCTGCCAGAACAGACAAAGGTGTTTCCGCTGCCGGCAATGTTGTGTCACTGAAGATAAGTGTCTAGCCCTGTATTATCCTTCTTTCCCTATTCTTAATCTTTCCAGCTTCTGAATATATCTGAATATGTAAAACTTCTAAATTCAAATTAGATAAATCTCTATGCAAAAACTGAAGCTGTTACTAGCACCTTGCTTGTTAGTGTGGGATCCTATCAACTTTGAAACTGCATGTATTTTTGTGGGCAAATTCACATTTTTCTGCTTAATAACTTTAAATAGGGATGAGATATTGTGGTAATATGGAAAAGTCTTGTTTTTATGGACTTTAAACAGTCTTTTAATTGCACCTTTCCGGTATTCAGCTGCGTCTGTTTAAGCCTTGCCTTTCCAGTTTATGGCTAGTCAACTGTTCAGGCACAGTATCACAAATAAAACTGT
>CM037784.1:4618887-4668887 GCA_021229015.1 Solen grandis | reverse complement strand
CTAATTGCAGAAGTGCATGAAAGAACGGTATAAATTAATTTTTATTTCTCATCTAACTTCCTTATATGATGTCCAATTTTAAAAAAGAAAGGCCTTTATATTTCCAACATTTCACTTGTTTCATGTTTCAACTTTTCTGTTACGTGTTCTGAGATATAGAAGTTATTTTCAAAGAAACGGCAAAAAATCGGCCAAAAACGATGTTCATGTCTATTATTGCCCTTCGACAAATAACTTTATAATTAATGGCCCGATCATTAAAATCTGCATACCATTAGAACCGCATTGCATCACGCTAATAATACTGTTCTTTATGTTATTTTCAAAAATTAATAGTTTCTTAGAAAAAAACAATTAAATGATAGGGACTAACTGCAGAAATGCATGAAAGAACGGTTTAAATGACTTCTTATTTCTTATCTAACTTCCTTATAGGATGTCCGATGTCCAATTTTAAAACGCTAGGTACCATTAGAAAGGCCTTTAAATTTCCAACATTTCACGTGTTTCATGTTTCAACTTTTCTATTACGGGTTTTGAGATATAGAAAGTTATTTTTCAAGAAAACGGCAAAAGTCGGCAAAAAGATGTTCATGTCTATTATTGCCTTTCGACAAATAACTTTATAATTTATGGTCCGATCATTAAAATCTGCATATCATTAGAACCGCATTACATCATGCAAAAAAAATAAAAATGTTCTATATGTTATTTAAAAAAAAAATAGTTTCTTCGAAAAAAGGAATCAAGTGATCGGGACTTACTGCGAGAGTGCATGAAAGAACGGTTTTACTGAATTCTTATTTTTCATGTAACTTCCTTATATTACGTCCAATTTTAAAAAGCTAGGTACCGTTAGAAAGGTCTTTTGATTTCCCACAATTCACTCGCTTCATAATTGTATGTATCTTTAAACACGGGCGGTTAAACCTTGAGCACACGGCAAAAATCGGGGATAAATATGTTCATATCGTTTTGTTTTTCCTTATAACTGAATGAATATTAGGTCAATCTTTAAAATTTAAACACCAAAAGAACGGCCGGGCATTGATCTACAAATTATATTCATACTCTTATTAACAAAAATCAATAATTATCAAGATATAAGTAGTTAAGTGCGCTTAGGGTTGCAGCATTTTTGTTTTTCTGCAATATCTCAACTGATTCAACCCCGATCTTCAAAAACTATATGTCGTCTGAAAGGCATTTCAAAGCACTACAAATTATACGCATAGTGTCTCGATAAAATATTTTTCGTTTTTGAGATATTTAAGGCCGAAGAAAAAAACGATAATTGACATGTGACCTTGACCTTAGCTATTTTCCGGAACCGGAAGTGACTGATGACAATAAGAGGCTATGTTGCACCTTCAATGAAAATTTTATGCAAATCGGTCAAAATCTTTGTCTTCCAGTGCTAAAAAACCGTATATTTTGAATAAAAAATTTGATAACGCGTCATGACGTCATTTTACGTTATACGACGTCAATCTTCTCAGAACTGAAAGAAATCAATAGGACACATATTCTATCCAAATTTCATGTTTCTAGCTTATCTGAGTGCTTCGTAATACTTCAATACATTTTCTGGTCCAAAGTTCGAAACTTGGTTCAGCCATAGATCCTTGATCTTTTCAAATATTGCAAAACGTATATAATCCTGCACAACAAGAACATAATATATACATTCTGTGAAAAAATCAAGTAAATCGGTCCAATCATGACGGCTGTAGAGCTCGAACAAGCTTTTGTAGCTTTTTTCAGCCCTGACGTCATGTGACGTCACATGAAGAAATAAATTATGACGATCAAAAGCGCCAAAGTCACTGTGCATACTATTAAAATTTCATGCTGCTAGCTCATCGGCAACCTGTTTTAATTTGAACCTCAAAAGGAAGAAAAAAGTAGAATAATAATAATAATAATAATAAGAAAAAACATAACAAACCCAATAGGTCTTTCTGCTTGAGGCAGAAAGCCCTAACTAGATGTCATTCGTTTAAACGAATGATAGGACTTTCTGCAACATCTGCTTTATATAGTATATATAGAAGATGACATAATAGATAATCTGTCCAAATTGCAACTTTCTATCTCCTCTATTTCTATATAAAATAGCACAAATAGAACACATTCTGTGAATTTTAATAAAAGTCCGCCCATATCTTGCACATGTAGTTTACATACAACATTTATACTATGTCATATGACATGAAAGAAAAATGAAACAGTGTTCAAATGTAAGTTTCTAACTTTCATCACACATAGAATTTCATCACTCCAGCTCAGTTTTAACCTTGTTTAATTTTAGCCTCATTAGGAAGAAGTATTGAATTTTTGTAGTTTACATACAACATTTATACTATGTCATATAATGACAGCTATTTAGCGATTTTGGCGTGTTTGGGCTTCCGTAGTTTTGCCATAAATTCCTGGAATTTCGAACTATGGTGATATTTTGAAAGGTAACATCCAGCCTACAAACTGATGCAATATGAATATCGTTAGCATAACAATGCAGTTTTTAGATGGTCTAAAATGTGGGGCTGCGTGTGAATTTTTCAAGGCTTGCAAACTGCTCGCTAGCTACATAGTGTTGCAAATACGGATTTTTGTCTTGTGCCGTTGTACATGTATTAACTTCAATGCTTATTTTGGAAACAGTCAACATTCGACAAAAAACAACAAAAAAAAAAAAAAAAAAAAAAATCAAGATATAGCCCATCAATTGCAATTTGATATATTTTTTTTTTTTTTTTTTTAAGTCGTTGCGCAAGTATTTAAGCTTGGTGACCCCTGCGCGTGACCTTTTCCATATTTTTATGATGCATGATTATGAAATATCTTATTTTCCATGTAACTTTCTTATATGAAGTCCAATTTCAATAAACTTGGTACCGTTAGAAAGCTCTTAAAACATGCTACATTTTATACGCATAATGTATAAACTTATCTCAGTCGTTTCTGACATATTGACTGTTAAACCTCAAGAAAACAGCATATTATCAGCAAAATAGCTTCATTTCATTTAGTTTTTTTGCTTATAACTTTGTATTGCGTAAACCAATTTTAATAAACTAAATATCTTTGGAAACGTCAATTATTCAGCTATAATTCTTATTCATACATATATTTACAAAAATCGATATTTATTGAGATATGGCTACATATATGCAGTAGGGGTGAAATCAAAATTTCCTCACGTGCCTAATAACTCATAAAAATTTCATCGTCCTAGGACTATTGCAACATATTAAAATAAGCGTTTAGTTAGGAAGAAGAAAAGAATAATAATAATAAACAAATGACGTCACGTGACGTCATATGACGTTTCTTTTCACAAAATGTTTAAGACTCTTAGAGACCTATATACTGACCAAATATCACTTTTCTATATTAAATAGGACCGATTTTATAAGCATTTAAAAATTTACGACCTTGGTTCGAATCTTGAATTCGCTATAGAACCATGGACTTTTCGAATTTTGAAAAACGGACACCGAGATGCACAACTAGAACTTAATATACACATTCTCTGAAAATTTGATGAAAATCGGCCCATTAATAATGGCTCTGGACCGTGTACAAACTTTCGTGGTCAATTTCAAATGTGACGTCATATGACGTCATAGGCTTCTGAAAATCAATGAAATCGAAATTTCAGCATCTTAAGCATGCGGCATTAAATTTTCATTGCCCTTCGAAAATTTCAACATATAGAAATAATCTTGTTAGAATTAGAAATTCATTATCATACAATGACGTCACGTGACGTCATATGACATTTATTTTCACAAAATGTTTAAGACTCCAAGAGACCTATATACTGACCCAATATCTTCTTTCTATCTCAAATAGGACCGATTTTATAAGAATTTGAAAATTTACGACCTTGGTTCGAATCTTGGAATCGCTATAGAACCTTGGACTTTTCGAATTTCGAAAAACGGACACCGTGTTGCACAACTAGAACTTAATATTCACATTCTGTGAAAATTTGATGAAAATCGGTTCATTAATAATGGCTCTGGACCGCGTACAAACTTTTGTAGCTTATTTCAAGTATGACGTCATATGACGTCATAGAGATCTGCAAATCATAGAAATCAAAATAACATCTCTTGAAGAATATGACACCAAAATGTCATTGTCCTTGGACCATATTAACATATATAAATATGTGTTTAAATATTAGAAATTTGATGACGTCACAAGACGTCCATTTTCACAGAATATTTAAATCTATCGGAGATCTATATACTGACGAAATATCAACCTTCTGTCTCATTTAGGGACGATTTTATGAGCATTTATCAATTTGACGTCCTTGGTTTGAATCTTGCATTCGCCATAGAACCTTGTGCTTTTCGAATTTTGAAAAACGGACACAGAGATGCACAACTAAAACTTAATATACACATTCTGTGAAAATTTGATAAAAATCGGTTTATTAATTATCGCTCTGGACCGCGAACAAACTTTTGTAGCAATTGCCAAGTATGACGTCATAATGACGTCATAGGCATTTGATAATTATAGAATTTTTTAATTACGCATATGAATAATATGCCATCGAAATTTCATTCTCCTAGGACGATAGCAACATATGAAAATCCTTGAGGAAGAAAAGAATAATAATAATAATAATAATAATAATAATAACTAGATTTCATTCGTTGATACGAATGATAGGACTTTCTGCTACATTTGTTAAACACTTAAAAGCTAAAAAAGTAAAAAGATATGAAATTCCAGCCTTTAACTTGCTTTTGTATGGCCATAACTTAAATAAACTTTGAAAAATATAACTGTTTAACTTGGAGGATATGGCAAAAGTAACTGAAAATCATTTTTTTATATCGATTTATTTAACTTGGATTATTTTTATTATCTATGTTACAAATCAAATTTATTTAAATGCTTACAATTCGAATTTCATCCTGTAATAATTGCCGAAGACCGCATAAAAGCTTGTGTAGACAGCGTCAAGTTTGATGTCATGTGACGTCATAGGCATAAGAAAATCAATGAAATGAAATATTAAGTATTTTGAATATATCAAGTAATTTTTTCATGCTCCTTACAACTTTGCAACATATAGAAATTAACGCGTAGATATATTAACATTCTTCAAATGACGTTAATCCTCACAGAATATGAATAAGTCTCAAAGACTAATATTCAGTCCAAATATCAACTTTCTAAATCATCTGGAAGCGATTTTATATGTATTTGAAATTTGACGTCAATGGTTCGAAACTTGGTTTCGCCATAGAACCATTGCTTTTTCGAATTTGTAAAAAGGGACCCGGGATACACATATAGAACGTTACATATACATTCTGTGAAATTTTGATGAAAATCGGTCCAAAAATAATGGCTGTACACCGCGTAAAACCTTTTTGTCCTGACGTCAAATCTTACGTGATATAACGTCACATTAATATGAATTACATTGCATTCTAGAGCACGGGGATTGATGTACATACCATTAGATTTCCATGGTCCTGGGAAGTAAACAACATATTTAAATTAACGCGTATATATCAGAAATTATTTTTGACCTTATGACGTCATATGACGTCATGTGACGTTCATCTTCATAGAATGTAAAGCACTCTTGCAGACTTATATACTATCCAAATATAATATTATATTTCTAACTCATCTGGAAACGATTTTATGCGTATTTGAAATTTGACGTCAATGGTTCGAATTTTGGATCCGCCATTTAACCTTTGCATTTTCGAATTTGGAAAAAACGGACACCGGAATGTACAACTAGACTTTAACATACACATTCTGTGAAATATTAATGAAAATCGGCCCAGAAATAATGGCTGTAGACCGCGTACAAGCATTTTTAGACGACGTCAAGTTTGACGTCAAAACACGTCATAGTCAAATGAAAATTATTGAAATGGAAAAATTAAATTTTCAAGGTGCTCGGACGTAAACAACATATAAAAATTAACACATAAAAATTAGAAATTACCTTTCACCTCATGACGTCATATGACGTAATATGACGTTCATCTTCAGAGAAAATAAAGTAACCCTCGAGATTTATATTCTGTCCAAATATTATCTTTCTAGCTCATTTTAAGCGATTTTATACGCATTTTAAATTTGACGTCAATGGTTCGAATCTTGGATTCGCCATAGAACTATTGCATTTTCGAATTTTGAAAAGCGGACACCGGAAGGCATAACTAGAGCCTAACATACGCATTCTGTGAAATTTTGATGAAAATCGGCCCAGAAATAATGGCTGTAGACCGCGTACAAGCATTTTTAGACGACGTCAAGTTTGACGTCAAAACACGTCATAGTCAAATGAAAATTATTGAAATGGAAACAGTTCTATCTGAAGCAAATGCTATTAAATTTTCAAGGTGCTCGGACGTAAACAACATATAAAAATTAACACATAAAATTAGAAATTACCTTTCACCTCATGACGTCATATGACGTAATATGACGTTCATCTTCAGAGAAAATAAAGTAACCCTCGAGATTTATATTCTGTCCAAATATTATCTTTCTAGCTCATTTGTAAGCGATTTTATACGCATTTTAAATTTGACGTCAATGGTTCGAATCTTGGATTCGCCATAGAACTATTGCATTTTCGAATTTTGAAAAGCGGACACCGGAAGGCATAACTAGAGCCTAACATACGCATTCTGTGAAATTTTGATGAAAATCGGCCCAGAAATAATGGCTGTAGACCGCGTACAAGCATTTTTAGACGACGTCAAGTTTGACGTCAAAACACGTCATAGTCAAATGAAAATTATTGAAATGGAAACAGTTCTATCTGAAGCAAATGCTATTAAATTTTCAAGGTGCTCGGACGTAAACAACATATAAAAATTAACACATAAAAATTAGAAATTACCTTTCACCTCATGACGTCATATGACGTAATATGACGTTCATCTTCAGAGAAAATAAAGTAACCCTCGAGATTTATATTCTGTCCAAATATTATCTTTCTAGCTCATTTGTAAGCGATTTTATACGCATTTTAAATTAGACGTCAATGATTCGAATCTTGGATTCGCCATAGAACTATTGCATTTTCGAATTTTGAAAAGCGGACACCGGAAGGCATAACTAGAGCCTAACATACGCATTCTGTGAAATTTTGATGAAAATCGGCCCAGAAATAATGGCTGTAGACCGCGTACAAACATTTTTAGACGACGTCAAGTTTGACGTCAAAGCACGTCATAGTAAAATGAAAATTATTGAAATGCAAACAGTTCTATCTGAAGCATACGCTATTTAATTTTCAAGGTGCTCAGACTTGTACAACATATAAAAATTAACACGTAAATATTAGAAATTACCTTTCACCTCATGACGTCATATGACGTCATATGACGTTCATCTTCAGAGAATGTAAAGTAACCCTTGAGACTTATATTCTGTCCAAATATCATCTTTCTAGCTCATTTGTAAGCGATTTTATACGCATTTGAAATTTGACGTCAATGGTTCGAATCTTGGATTCGCCATAGAACCATTGCCATTTCGAATTTTGAAAAACGGACACCGGAAGGCAAAACTAGAGCCTAACATACACATTCTGTGAAATTTTGATGAAAATCGGCCCAGAAATAATGGCTGTAGACCGCGTACAAACTTTTTCACCTTACGTCAAATCTGACGTTATATGACGTCATATGAATGTGAAATTCATTGCATTCGAAAGCCCATGGTTTGAAATATATGCCATAAAATTTTCATTGTTCTGGGCCATTGGCAACACATCGAAATTAACACAAATACAAGAGGAAGAAAAAAAGAATAAGAAGAATAAGAATAACTAGATGTCATTCGTGAAAACGAATGATAGGACTTTCTGCAAGCTGTGTTAATGCAAAAAGCAGGAGATAGAAGTTTCATGTAATGACTCACCTCTGGTAGTATTTCATGTTCATGCTGAACAATTGACATTATATTCCGAAATCAGTGCAAATGATAAGAACTAAGTATTAGTCTGTGACGTAACATGATGTCATATGACGTAAGGACATTTAAATATGTTCAATTAAAATTTAAAAACTGCAAACTGTTAATTTCAACTTTCTATCTCATCCTGAAGTTCTTTAATCCTAAAATGACATTTTCGGTCCTATGTTCGAGTCTTTTTTTCAGCAACAGAACTTCGGTTTTTCGGAATTTCGGTTAGCTGACAGGATATGAACACCTTAGTTTCAAGATGTACAGTCTGTAAAAATTTGAAGAAAATCCGACCATAAATGACGGCTGTAGAGCGTTAACACCATTTTTCACTATTTTTAGCTCTAACGTCACATGACGTCAAAGGGTGCTGATAATTCTTTTGTTCAAAAGCGTATACTTTACTTTCATAACTTTGAAATTTTCATTATTCTGAACAACTGGCATCATGTCGAAATCATTGCCCTAATATGAAAATTAAGAAGTATGCTTATGACGGCATATGACGTCATATGACGTCACGACTCAAAATATATGTAGAAATTCTGTCGCACTACAAACTGTGTAAGTTTCAACTTTCTGTCTCATTCTGAAGCGCTAACACCATTTTTCACTATTTTTAGCTGTGACGTCATGTGACGTCATAGGTTGCTGAAGATGCTTTTGTTCAAAAGCGCATACGTTAGTTTCATAACTCTGAAATTTTCATTATTCTGAACAACTGTCATCATGTCGAAATCATTGCCCTAATATGAAAATTAAGAAGTATGCTTATGACGTCACATGACGTCATATGACGTTCCGACTCCAAAAATTTGTAGAAATTTTGCAGAACTGCAAACTGTGTAAGTTTCAACTTTCTGTCTCATCCTGAAGCTCTTTAATCCTAAAATGAAATTTTTGGTCCTATGTTCGAATCTTATTTCAGCCACAGAACTTCGGTCTTTCGGAATTTCGGTTAGCTGACAGGATATGCACACCTTTGATTCAAGATGTACCATCTGTGAAAATTTGAAGAAAATCCGACCATAAATGACGGCTGTAGAGCGCGAACACCATTTTTCACTATTTTTAGCTGTGACGTCATGTGACGTCAAAGGGTGCTGAAAATCATTGAAATCAAAATTTCCTCACGTGACTAAGAAGCCATAAAAATTTCATCGTCCTAGGTCCATTGCAACATATAAAAATAAGCGTTTAGTTAGGAAGAAGAAAAGAATAATAATAAGTAGATTTCGTTTGTCCCGAACAAACGATAGGGCTTTCTGCTCCTATGGCCTAAGTGTCATTGTGACCTTGACCTTTGACTTTATTACCTCAAAGTCAAAGGTCACAATATACAGGCCGTGGGCAATGTCCCTAGCAAGTTTCACAGACATAAGCTTATTCCTTCTCAAGTAATATATAAAAACTATTTTGTTCTTGCCAAACTCAATTGTGATATATACAGAAGAACTGTTCTCTAACGTCCCATATTTATAGCTAAATGAAACAAGGTGAGTAAAATGTACACACACGACTGGGGGACCCTAGGGGTTAGAGTGGGGACCCCTTTATTACGGAGCAAGTGCTATACAGACTGAGCTACCAGACCCTTTACACAAATATTACACTAAAAGTGTTACTTATAGGCCATTACATACTCCCTCGCCACTTTGGAATTTATCCCAAATTCACCGGACAGAACAAATTGATATGTTCATGAAAAATCCAAGGGTGATTATACTTGAGAACTATACTGTACCAGCCCTACGTTTAGTGCCCAATGTAACCAGATGAGAAACATGTGCAGCCAGATCAGACTCGAACCAAGGACCTGAACGAGTACCATACAGATTGGAATGCTTACTCAAAACTCATATCGACAAGGGTATGTGCCGAAGCCTTGTGAAGCTAATATGATTAAGTGGTTATGGTTACTACATGTATTATAAGTAAGAAAGGAAACTTGAAATCAAAACATCTGTTGAAAAGTTGAGTTAGTACCTAACACAAAAGCCCAAAATATGAAAATAAATAAAAGAAGTGTCCACATCTTGTGCATATGTTTTGAATTAAGGCTTTATATATTGCTATATATCGAAATTTTAGGTTCGAATATTGCAAAATCATCATGTTTATTTTTCATCTCGTTCGTTTTACTCAGCAATACTCTCAACAAAATTAATGGTTTAACATTTCTTTCAAGCCAGTAAACATCGCCTAAAGATTACAACATGTAACAATATCCTTGCAAAATTACAAATTGAGTTTAGAGCCAAACTATTGTAAGGGATTTTTATTAATTTGAAGTAACACTATTTTTGCACCAAGCCATGAAACGCTATAGGTTGAGATTCTCTATACATGCATTCAAAGCTAGAGTAGATTGGCCCGATATTGTCATGTCCGGGTGCAGGATTGCTCTGTAAAACAAAGGTAGAGTTATAAAGTGCAGACTGATCACTACCTGGGAAGATATATTTTCAGGTTGGACCTTCCCAGCCATTTCATTAGATACAATAATACCCTATATAGCTTGCTGGGTGATCAGAGTTATGACGATTTGCTTCACATCAAAGAAAAGTAAAACATTATTATAATCTTCTCAAGCATGCAAACATGTTGCAAGTAATACAATGACGAACATTCAATTTATGTAAACGTAGCTGTTCGGGAGTTATATCACCTGCTGCATGGAGTGCAAGGCGTATTTTGCATTCAAGTATTATAGTAATGTATATTTCTACAGCGTGTAAAAAGCATACCTAAGTAAGAAGACTGAATTTGAAATGTACAATGAATAATTTGTACATATCTTTCAACTGCCATTTTATGACATAACAATACATAAAGAGTTATAGATCTGTTAAAATTATGCCCACATTGAAAAAGCCATTATTAAAAATATGTCGGTAAATTAGAACCTAACAGATGAACATTGTGGCATCAAAATGATTATATAGTTGATAGAACAAAATAGATAGATATGTAGTACAGAAATGATGATTCGGGAACGCACGTTAGTTCTGAAAAAGGAAAATTTTCGTATTAATTGAACAATCAATGGCAGATTAAGTCGTTTTGAGGAATGAAAAAGTGGCATAGTGGTTATAGCCACAGATAGAATACCACGTAGCCCCGCACCGCTGTTGGTTCGAGTTTCGGTAGGTTTAATGTGAGGAAGCCATGCAGCGGTCTTGTGGTAGGTCCAGCGCATCAATGTAAGCAGAGGTCTTCCCCCTGCTGTGTGTATATATATATAGCTTGATTGTATAACAATGTCCTGCGCCTAGTTTGTTATTAGCTGACTGAGTTGTAGTTGGACAAAATAAAGATCAATGTGAGAAAAAAACAACAACACTGTTTTAGGTGCCAATTAATTATACATGTGTATATTGTAAAAGGAGGAAAAACATACCCAAATTAATTTTTATACTTGCTTTGGGTTAGAATCAGAAAAAAACACCCAGAATGTCTTAATTTTAAATTCTAAAAGAGCAAAATCGATATAACCGTTACAAATGAAGTTTAATTATGCTAAGTTTACAAATGAGATCGGGGCCTTCCTTGGTGGCTGAGTAGTTGAATTAAAGCGTCCTTCACGTCCTCTACGACTCTTACCTTCAACAACAACAACAACAACTACAAGAATAACAACAATAAAGTAATAACAACTAAAAAATGCCGAAGACGCACGATTAAAATATCCGTGTCTCCGGTTATAACCGAGCACATAATTTGTTGCCCAGTAATCATGACGTGTTGTCTGTAATTTAGACATTTGTGGTCTTGTCTATCATGCTGTAGACAAGTGGCATGATACCGGAACCACACCCAGTTACATGAACCTGACTCTAGGTCAACCAGCTATCTTTGTTTACTGAGCGCTAGGTACAAGGAAGATATAAAGAACTCCTTTAGCTGCTTTGGTATGTCGCTGCAGGGAATCGAGGATGGATTACGTTATCAACCTGATTTTTAATTAATAAAAATAATTTTTATTTGTTTGGATAAAGAATTGGTTGGAAAAATATTGTATATTAAAATATTTATAAAAATAGGTATTACTTTTTAAAATCTCCTATGTGTACATGTTGAGAAAGGTGAGAAAAGAGAGATAATATGTTAAAAAATAATAGAGAAATAGAGAGTTGCATTTCAACGAAGATGCTATCGTTTTTGTAGTTGCTTTCTTGCGTTGGTCAGTCTTTGAAATTAAAGACTTATTAGACACTTAAATGTGATACTTAGAACAGTGAGTATTATTTCAACCAATCCTTATGTTTTGTTACTTTTGAAAGTTTACACCAAATTATTGTTAAGCCAAATTGATTATACTCGTATTTTGGCACATTTTCACTCTTGAGATGGCTGATATTATACAAAATGACTTTATGAGAAGCCGAGCGACCTCTTATTTACGATACCACGGAGGCAGTTACCGATTACAAGCGACTTTTCTCAGCTATGCATTCTTCTGGTTAGTCACTGATTCCAAATTCGACTATACATATATCATGAAGGGTGGTCACATTTTCTGAAGAATAATGACCCGGGCAAATATCTGATACATATCGATGCAGGAGAAGAATGATGACCGGAGTCAATATCTTATAGATATCATCGAGGGTAATTTATTTCAAAGTTATCATTTTATAGAAAAGGGATCATTTTCTCTGAAGAATAATGACCGGAAGTGTATATTCTTGAGATATCATCGAGGGAGTTATTATTCTTAAAGGAGGGTGTCAGTATTTTATAGAAAGGGGGTCACTTTTTCTGAAAAATTATGACCGGGGGTCATTATTCTATGGGGGTCACTTTACTTCGTTACATCGGGCGTATACAATAAAGCATATGTGTATTTCTTTGATTTGGCAATCGTTGCCGAATTGAAAAACATCTAACATAATTTCATAATCCAGTATGCGCGGTAACCAATGTAGAATACTTTTTAGACAAAATAAATCATAATCTACTAGAAGTCGTTTGTTTAAGATACAAACGAAACGGCTTTCCGTTTGCTTATTTCAAAGGTATTGAATATATAAGTTATTAAAAAAAAGGAAATTTTTATATAAATATATACTTATGTTCAAAAATAAGCTTTAAATCTTTTTTTTCTTTTTTTCATTTTCATCTTCTTAAGAAGATATTGAGAAGGCATACAAATAGATCTTATTTGATTACGCATCCGTTTACTATCATGCAGAAAAAAAAAAAAAAAAAAAAAAAAAAAAAAAAACAGGAAAATTTTAAGATGATAATACTTTCCTCAAGAAATTTTTTCCCACGTTATTCAATCGATTTAAAAGTTTTTATTTTTTTTTAATTAATATCTATTTCTTCGTAAGTATATGACTTAACAAATATTCATTGCAATTTGATCCACATAATTGAAATTGTAAGAAAAAACAAAAATATTTTGAAATCAATGAATTTTAACCTTCAAATTAATTGAGATTTACATTTGCAAAGATAGATGGAAACAAGGGCAGAGGTGTAAGCAAAATCGTGAAAATAATTTCTTATTTCTTTGTAATTAACGTTATTAACGTCTAGAAACTTTCAACAACTCATTTGCTTTATATATTTGCTTATTTTTACAGATATAGAAACAGAAACCATAAAAACATTTAGAAAACATAACAAATCGATAGGTAGATATACATGTATTTGTCATTTTCTTCAGGTTTGCGGAAAGCCGTGATAGTAAATGCAATAAGTTTTCCGTATAGGTTTTCTGGCTCTAGTATAACTATACTAATTCACCGTAAATGCGACTCATTTACTCAAAAACGTATCACAATTCACTACTCAACGCAGTCATTTTTTCTTGCAAAAGGACAGTCCGACCTTGCTCAACCAACCAAAAGACCGCTTTCATTCCTTTCTTCAAATTAATAGTTTTTCATGATTTAGCCCTTTTACGAAAAACATGAATAAGTTTTGATATCGTAATCACTTGAAATTTTCTGGACTTTTTGCACATTTTAAGGTACGGCAATATTTCTATTTAAAGTTAATATATCCAATCTTATGATCTTTTTAATATATCACAAATCAATGTTGTCATGAACAAGTGACACAACATAAATTTCTTAAGGTATGCTTAAGATTGGCATTAATACTTGTGACGCTGGAGCGCGAATACAAATTGAAATGAATGATTTTTATATTTCAACGACGTCAAAGTCAAGTGACTAAAACTATCCTTTTTTTTCAATGACATATTCATTCTAACGTTCTATTAATCCAGAAAAAAATTATCTTCGACAATGTGAACAGGTTTGTTCTCACATTTTCAAGTAGGCATTTCATCAAACATGAATAACTGCCATGTTTGATGACGTAATCACTTGAAATTTTGAAGACCTTATGAACGTACTAAGTTTCGACATTTTTTTAAATTTTAAGTTCATCGGTCAAATTAGCGATTTTATATGATTTTTTTAAATAATGCTTGCTTTAGTATGCATGACGTCATAACCACGTGACAAAACAAACATTTCTTGCAGTATGCATCATTTCAATTTTAACTCTATCAATTCTAGAGATTTAATTAAGATTGACTCAAAATTCATGATACCAGAACGAGAGAAATCTTTAAAAAGAAATGCATTTTGTCTTTTTGATGACGTCATAACCTCGTGGCTTAAGAGAAAATCATTTAAAAAACAGAATGTAAACCTCTATGCCGATATGCTGCCCAATTTTCATACTTCTAACACATCAGGGGGCTTTGACAGTTAAACTTAATTTTGGACCAAAGTTCGAAACTCGGTATTGCCATGAAATCTTTTTTTTTCGAATTTGGAAATTTGAATGCCAAGGTGCACATCTACATCCTAAAATACATCTTCTGTAAAAATATTAAGATAATCGGACCAAAATTGAAGGCTCTAGAGCGCAAAGAAACTTTTGAAGCTGACGTCAAATATGACGTCATATGACGCCAATGAAAATTGAAAATGATCGAATGTATAAAAAGATAACAAAATCCCGATATATATCTTTTTTGAAAAATTGAAGAAGATCCGCCTGTTATGAGATTGAGTGATTTTAATTTAGTAAATTATGACCCCTTTTGAACTTAAGCATTTTGATTAAAGTAAAGCGTCAATAATAAGCTTTGGAATAGTCTAGTGTGCTGTCTTACGGACAACTCTTGTTGTTCTTTGCAAATATCATTTATATTCATAATTCCTTGATTACTTACCCGCATCATTTGGCTTTTCATGTATTAGTTGCATGACACGTTATCATCACTCCAATTGTATATCAGGTCATATGAAGCACTATAACCTTTCGTAGCTCACCTGAGCACAACATGTTCAATGTGTGCTTTTGTAGTCACCTTGCGTCCGTCGTTATGCGTCGTCATCAATTTACTTTAAGACATATCCTCTGAAACCACATGGTAGAAATTGATGAAACAACACAAAAATGATCCTTGGTAGTCCTTTCATCAAAGACGTTAAAATGAATTTCATCCATTTAGAACTCTTGTTGCCATGGCAACCAACAGAATTTGATCTCATAAACTTAAAAGTGTTTCTCCTCTAAAACTAAGAATAGTAAGAATTTAATGTCGTTTGGCACAAATGGTTTCATTATAGTGCTCTACCATAAGCTAAAATAAAATTGATCCCTTAAAAATGAAACCCCTAAGAGATCGGCTAATTTCCTCATATACTCTATATAGAAAATTCAAAATTCCTCCTCAAGGAATTTAATATTATTTGACAGAAACGGTCACTTCTTAGTGCTCTAACAAAATTTAAGAAATACAATTAATAACTTGAAAAATGAGGACTGCAGGGGATCGACCCATTTCCTTTTATACTCTGTACAGAACATTTCAAATATTTTTTCTATCAACCCAAAATTCAGAACTTCATGTCATTTGGTACAAATGGTCAACCCTATGTGCTCTACCATAATTGCTTAAATAAAGTTGATTCCTTGAAATATGCGGTCTGCAGAATGATGATTGACTAGTATTCTTGAGAATTTTGTATATGAAATTTGAAGCAAAGCTGCTGGAGCTTACAAGGTAAAATCAAATGACCTGAATTGTTTTACTTAGGCTAATGATACTCTAGGGCCACCATGGCCCTCTTCTTTCATGATCAGATATAACAAAGACAAGGTGAGAATCGGGGGTATTAGTTGCCTTTAGCGATAACTCTAGCTATCGTCAGACATTATTTTGACCTAGCGTTTGGTGCACGTTTGCAAAACAAAATCTCATGTTACCGGAATGATTATACTTGTAAAGGTTTAGTGATATTTCAGAAATCCATGCTTTTATTTATAAACAATTCCATGACATGGCGTTAACTAATGCAGACGCTTGCAAAACAAAACTCTCATATTACATAAATACTTTTACGGGTCAGGGTACTTTTCTATGTGTCTCAATGCTTCCCCGCCCAAAGGAGATTGAAATACTCTGGTATTGTAATGTCAATATAACCCACACATACTGCATGCTCATGTAAACTTTCTGTTCATTTAGAGTTATATATCTTAGGGTAACATTTTAATGGCTCGTGATAGCAACCTTAATCTTGAAATTTGGTTCATCTGTAAAATGTAAAAAACAAAACAAAACAAAAAAAAAAACCCGCATTGTTCTATTTGGTGGTTAATGGTTATATCGTTGTTGCTTCTATATTAAACAACGATGCTTACCTAAATATTTTAAAATTCTGGTAACAATAAATTCCTTTTTGTACCATCAGTGCACTAAAGAATACATGATTTTCAATATTACATTTTAGTCATTAACGGAACGATGGTGCATCAGTGCATGTCTTACTGATATCCTTGAGTGTAAATACAATGTACATACATTCTGCCATTTTGAAATATATGTCCTTGCTCGCCGCAAACATACGTGTGTATCTACTTCATGATTTGTATTGTACGTATGCATTTGTTTCCACCCCAGAGACCCCTGGAGATTATGCTCAATCAAGTTTGCACTATATGAATACATTGACACTGTAACGTATCCTCGCTGTGTATTATCAAATTACACGTAATCGTGACTGCACGTTTTTAAGGAATGTGAAAAGAATGCACGAATCTCGGTCATATGGGCCACAAAAGATTTCACTTGTGAAACAGTACAAGAAATGAGACAACGTCGCCGAGAAAAATATGTCAAGGAGAAATATGCAAACTGGAATCGATTTTAATTTTTTTTTATTCTTTATTTAATATCTTTTTCTTCGTAAGCATATTACTAAACAAATATTCATTGCAATTTGACCCACAATTGAAATTGTAAAGAAAAAAAAAAGTTTGAAATCCATGACTTTCAACCTTTAAATTGATTGAGTTTTACATTTGGAAAAATACATGGAAAGAAAGGCAGAGGTTTAAGCAAAATCATGAAAATACTTTCTTATTTCTATATAATTAACGTTAAAAACGTCTTGAAACTTTCAACAATTCATTTGCTTATTATATTGGCTTATTTTTACAGATTTAGAAAACGAAACCGTTATACATTTAGAAATCGTTAGGTAGAATGAATTACATGTATTTGTCATTTTCTTCAGGTTTGCAGAAAGCCGTGATAACAAATGCAATAAGATATCCGTATAGGTTTTCTGGCTCTAGTATAATTTAATTCATCGTAAAACGATTATTTACTCAAAAACGTATCACAATTCACTATTTAACGCAGGCACTCATTCCTGCAAAAGAACAATCGGATCTTGCTCAATCAAACCAATGACCACTGTCATTTCTTTCTTCAAATTAATAGATTTACATAGATTAGCCCTTTTACGAAAAACATGAATGTCATGTTTGATAACGTAATCACTTGAAATTTTCTGGACTTTTTGCACATGTTAAGGTATGGCAATTTTACTTAATTATATCCAATCTTTTGATCTTTTTTTAAAATATGTTGCTTACAAATCAATGTTGTCATAAACAAGTGAAACAACATAAATTCCCCTAGGTATGCTTAAGATTGGCATCAATACTCATGACGCTAGAACGCGAATACATATTGAAATGAATGATTTTTTTATATTTCAACGATGTCAAAATCAAGTGACTGAAGAAAAATATTACTTTTTTGCAAGGACATGCGAGAACGCGAACAGGTTTGTTTTCAAGTAGGCATTCCATCAAACATGAATATCCGACATGTTTGATGAAGTAATTACTTGAAATTTTGAAGACCTTATGAACGTACTAAGTTTCGACATTTTTGAAAATTATAAATTCATTGGTCTAATTGGCGATTTTATATGATTTTTTAAAATAATTTTTGCTTTAGTATGCATGACGACATAACCACGTGACATTTTTTTGCAGTATGCATCACTTCAATCTTAAATATATCAATTCTGAAGATTTAAAATTCAAGATACTAGAGCGAGAGAAATCTTTAAAAAATGCTTTTTATCTTTTTGATGACGTCATAACCACGTGACTCAAAATAAAATGCAGAAAATAGAATGTTAACCTCTATGCCGATATGCTGTGCAATTTTCATGATTCAAACGAATCAGGGGGCTTTGTAACAGTTAAATTTAGTTTTTGGACCAAAGTTCGAAACCTGGTATTGCCATAAAATCTTAATCTTTTCGAATTTGGAAATTTAAATGCACATCTACACCCTAAAATACGTCTTCTGTAAAAATATCAAGATAATCGGACCAAAATTGAAGGCTCTAAAGCGCGAACAAACTTTTAAAGCTGGCGTCAAATATGACGTCATATGACGCCAATGAAAATTGAAAATGATAGAATGTATAAAAAGATAAATTCTTTTTAGCTGCAATTTCAATTTCATTAAAATTGACTTAAAATGTATGATGCCAGAGCCGTCATAACCACGTGACTTAAAAGGTAATTTTCAGAAAAAAGAAAGTAGACCTCTGGGCCGATTAACTGTCCAAATTTCATGCTTCTAACTCATCAGTAGCCCTTGTAACATTAAATTATAGTTTTAGGATAAAAGTTCGAAACTCGGTTTTGCCATAAATACTTTAATTTTTCGAATTTGAAAATTTGAAAGGCAAGGTGCACGTCTACATCATAACATACTTCTTCTGTGAAAATATCAAGATAAAACGACTAAAAATAAAGGCTCCAGAGCGCGAACAAACTTTTGATGCTGACGTCAAATCTGACGTCATTTGACGTCATTTAAAATTTAAAATGATAGAACTTAAACATTTGAACTTTTTTTGTCGAGGCAATTTAATTTTCATGTTGCCCAGACGCTGGCAACATACTGAAATTAACTCTTGGATTTAGATGGAAAATGAGGAATGATAATAATAATAAGAAGAAACATAACAAACCCTATACGTTTTCCGCAGGTTTGCGGAAAGCCGTAATAACACCAGTGTAGGGTATGCGATATCTAAAATGCAATCGAAAAGCGTCGAATTAAAAACTTCGTGCTGCGGTGCACTAGGAAAATGTTTGGTGGGAGAGCACGGTTATAAAATAAAATGAACACTTTTATGTTCTGTAATGTACGGTGGCTTAAAACAGACACGGAAGATATTTTTTATATTTCGTCGCCACGCAATATAAGAAAAATACCGTCTATGCCACCGTAGCATTGAGCTTGACCATGTTTGCTTTTCAATGCTATTATTTCAAGTTCACGGAAAACAATAATAAAACAGTAATCACAGCCGAATTAATCACAGCTACAAAAACATACTGTTTCTACTTCAACGACAAACGGTCCAACTGAGTGACGGAGTGGTTAGAGCAGAGCATACGTTCCGTAACCGGGGTCGTGGATTCGATCCTCGGGTTACGACATACCACAGTGGTTATAATGGTACATACTGGTATATCTCCATTTCGCTTGGCCCCCAGCTCATTTAAGCGAGTTCCAGGACTGGTTGACCTAGTGTTAGGATAATGTGACTTTGTGTGGTATCAAACCACTTATTTATTACGGCATAATGTCGGAGTGAGGCAGCACTATATATCTCTCATGTTGGCAAAAGTCCCTATTGAAATGTGCTATGATCGCAAGGACGTTCATCCCAAGCAAACAAACAACTACTACTTCTGCTACCAAAATAACAACTGTCTGGTCTCTACTGTTGCAACTAATGTATATCTGTTACAGTAATGAACAAATGTATCTACTCGTAGCATTAAAACTCATAACAACACATGTCGCTTCTGAAACTACTATCTCTGTGTCACTTTGATCCTGACTTTTGACCAAATGACTTGAAAATTTAAAAAAAAAGATCGCGAAGTGGACATGGACAATGTCCCTTACAAGTTTCTCAAACTTAGGATTATTCATTCTCAAGGAATTCAGCGGACAAGGATTTTTATATTAAATGTCACCGTGACTTTGACTTTTGATCGAATGACATCAAAATCAATAAGGGTCTTCAACTGACAATGGGCAATTTCCCTACCGGTTTCAAAAATCTATGCTTATTCCTTCTCAATTTGTTGTGCGGACAAGGACTTTACACTAAGTGTCAATGTGACCTTGACCTTTGACATAATGACCTCAAAATCAATATTGATAATCTACTATCCATGTCAAGCTTTCATCTACGTATGAAGACAGCACACATATTAGTTATCAAGTTATTGAGTGGACATTGATATGGCTGACGGATGGACATATGGACAAGCGCCTTATCATGATAAAGGCGTATTACTAAATTTGATATTATAAGAAAGCTCTAAGTGTTAATCCTGAAGAAATCATATTTTTTTATTCAAAGTTTCAATTTCGTTTAAAGTACACTTTTCGCCTTTCTGCCATAACTCAACCAATTCAACCCCGATCTTCAAAAACTAAATATCACCTGAAAGGTCTTTCAAATCACTACAGATTTTACCCAAAGTGTCCAGGTAGATTTTTTTTCGTTTTTGAGATACACCTTGCCGAATAAAAACACCAATAACTCACATATGACCTTGACCTTTACGATTTTCCGGAAAAGGAAGAGACTAAGGTAAATGAGATGCTATGTTGCACATTCAGAGAAAATTTTCTGCAAATCGGTCAAAAGTTAAGGCATGTAGGGCTAAAAAACCCTACATTTTGGATTAAAAGTTTGTTAACGCGTCATGACGTCATTTTACGTCACACGACGTCAGTCTTTTCAGAGCTGTAAGAAATTGTTAAGACACATGTTCTGTCCAAATTTTAAGTTTCTAGCATTTCTGAAAGCTTCGTAATACTTAAATAAATTTTCAGGTCCAAAGTTCGAAACTTGGTTCAGCCAAAGATCCTTGGTCTTTTTGAATGTTGCAAAATGTATATAATCCTGCACAACTAAGTCTCAATCCATACATTCTGTGAAAAAATCAATTCAATTGGTCAAGAAATGACGGCTGTAGAGCGCGTACAAACTTTGGTAGCTTTTTTCAACACTGAGGTCACGTGACATCACATGAAGAAAAACAATGCTGCAATCAAAAGCGCCAAAGTCACTGTGCATACTGTTAAAATTTCATGCTGCTGCCTTGTCAGTAACCTGTTTTAATTTGAACCTCAAAAGGAAGAAAAAAGTAGAATAATAATAACTAGATGTCATTCGTCTAAACGAATGATAGGACTTTCTGCAACCTGCGTTAATGCAAAAAGCAGGAGATAGAAGTTTCATGTAATGACTCACCTCTGGTAGTATTTCGTGTTCATGCTGAACAACTGACATTATATTCCGCGAAAAATAAGCCTTTAGTTACGAAGAAAAAAAAAAAAAGTAGTAGTAGTATGTTTATGACGTCATATGACGTCACCATTCAAAATATATTAAGAAATTATGCAGAAATGCAAACTGTGTAAGTTTCAACTTTCTATCTCATTCCGAAATTCTTTAACCCTAAAATGAAATTTTTGGTCCTTAACCTTAGTTTCAAGATGTACCATCTGTGAAAATTTGAAGACAATCTGATCATAAATGGCAGCAGTAGAGCGCGAACACCATTTTTCACTGTTTTTAGCTGTGACGTCATGTGACGTCATAGGATGCTGACAATAATTGAAATCAAAATTTCCTCACGTGCCTAATAACCCATAAAAATTTCATCGTCCTAGGACTATTGCAACATATTAAAATAAACGTTTAGTTAGGAAGAAGAAAAGAATAATAATAATAATAATAATAATAAAATGACGTCACGTGACGTCATATGACGTTTATTTTTCACATAATTGTTAAGACACCCAGAGACCTACTAACTGACAAAATTTCAACTTTCTATCTCAAATAGGACAGTTTTTATAAGCATTTAAAAATTGACGACCTTGGTTCGAATCTTGGATCCGCCATAGATGCTTGGACTTTTCGAATTTTGAAAAACGGACACCGGAATACACAATGAGAACGTAATATACACATTCTGTGAAAATTTGATGAAAATCGGCCCATTAATAATGGCTCTGGACCGTGTACAATCTTTCGTGGTCAATTTCAAATGTGACGTCATATGACGTCATATGCTTCTGAAAATCAATGAAATCGAAATTTCAGCGTCTGATTCATTTGTCATTAAATTTTCATTGCCCTTCGACAATTTCAACATACAGAAATACTCTTGTTAATATTAGAAATACATTATCATATAATGACGTCACGTGACGTCATATGACGTTATTTTCACATAATGTTTAAGCTATTGAGGCCTATATACTGACCAAATATCACTTTTCTATCTCAAACAGGACCGATTTTATAAGCATTTAAAAATTGACGTCCTTGGTTCGAATCTTGAATTAACTATAGAACCATGGACTTTTCGAATTTTGAAAAAGGGACACGAGATGCACAACTAGAACTTAATATACACATTCTGTGAAAATTTGATGAAAATCGGCCCATCAATAATGGCTCTGGACCGTGTACAAACTTTCGTAGGCAATTTCAAATGTGACGTCATATGACGTCATAGGCTTCTGAAAATCATTGAAATCGAAATTTCAGCATCGGAAGCATGCGACCTTAAATTTTCATTGCCCTTCGAAAATTTCAACATATAGAAATAATCTTGTTAGAATTAGAAATTCATTATCATATAATGACGTCACGTGACGTCATATGACATTTATTTTCACAAAATGTTTAAAACTTCTAGCGACCTATATCCTGTCTAAATATCAACTTTCTATCTTAAATAGGACAGATTTTATAAGCATTTAAAAATTTACGACCTTGGTTCGAATCTTGGATTCGCTATAGAACAATGGACTTTTCGAATTTTGAAATACGGACACCGGGATGCACAACTAGAACATAATATACAAAATCTGTGAAAATTTGATGAAAATCGGTTCACAAACAATGGCTGTAGACCGCGTACAAACTTTTGTAGCACATTTCAAATGTGACGTCATATGACGTCATAGGCATATGAAAATCATAGAAATCAAAATTTCAGCGTTTGAAGCATATGTCTTTAAATTTTCATTGCCCTTCGACAATTTCAACATATAGAAATATTCTTGTTAATATTAGAAGTACATTATCATATAATGACGTCACGTGACGTCATATGACATTTATTTTCACAAAATGTTTAAAACTTCTAGAGACCTATATACTGACTTAATATCAACTTTCTATCTTAAATAGGACAGATTTTATAAGCATTTAACAAATTTACGACCTTGGTTCGAATCTTGGATTCGCTATAGAACCATGGACTTTTAGAATTTTGAAAAACGGACACCGGATGCACAACTAGAAATTAATATACACAATCAGTGAAAATTTGATGAAAATCGGTTCACAAACAATGGCTGTAGACCGCGTACAAACTTTTGAAGCATTTTTCAAATGTGACGTCATATGACGTCATAGGCATATGAAAATCATAGAAATCAAAATTTCCTCACGTGACTAATAAGTCATAAAAATTTCATCGTCCTAGGAGTATTGCAACATAGAAAAATAAGCGTTTAGTTAGGAAGAAAAAAAGAATAATAAGAAGAAGAAGAATAAACATAACAAACCCAAAGGACTTTCTGCCAAAGGGCAGAAAGTCCTAATAAGAAAAAACATAACAAACCCAATAGGTCTTTCTGCTTGAGGCAGAAAGCCCTAATAATAATAAACAGTACAAACCCAATAGGACTTTCTGCTTTAGGCAGAAAGTCCTAATAAAAAACATAACAAACCCAATAGGTCTTTCTGCTTGAGGCAGAAAGCCCTAATAATAATAAACAGTACAAACCCAATAGGACTTTCTGCTTTAGGCAGAAAGTCCTAATAAAAAACATAACAAACCCAATAGGACTTTCTGCTATAGCAGAAAGTCCTAATGAATTTTGATATGCAGAATTAAGAGGTTTAAGTTTAATTGCTTATATTTTGAATACCTATAAAACTAGTCCCAAATATGCTACAATGGAATTGTCGGGATTTTCAGGCCATTTATTTTGGTACCTAGAATACTTAAATTGGTCAAGTTATAAGAAAGCGATATAAAACAAAGATTTATTTATTTTTGCCATATGGCTTATTTCACAAAGTTCATACATGAGAAGTCCATACGAAAAAAAAGTAAAAGGTAGGGAATTTAATATAAATTCTTTCTAATGGTATTAATCTTTATATTTTTCAATGTTAGCAGAAAGTCCTATCATTCGTATCAACGAATGAAATCTAGTTATTATTCTTTTTTTCCAACCTATTCATGTTGTTATTTCATTAAGTTGCTGAAGGTCTAGGACAAAGAAATTCTATCAGCAGAAACCTGAAGCAATGGCATTTTGGAATATGTTATTTTTATCTTCACATGACGTCACATGACGTCAGAACTAAAAATAGCTACCAAAGTTTGTACGCGCTGTACAGCCGTCATTTATGGACGGATTGTCATGTAATTTTCACAGAAGTTATATATTACAACCTCATTGTGCAGGATTATATAGGTTTGCCAAGATTCGAAAGAACTAAGGTTCTATGGCGAATCCAAGATTCGAACCAAGGACGTCAAATTTCAAATCCATATAAAATCGATTCTAGATGAGATAGAAAGTTGATATTTGGCGAAATTATATGTCTCTGTGTTTCCTTTGCATTTTGTAAAGATGAACGTCATATGACGTCATCAAGTTGTAAATTTAAAAAATTAAATGTCCTTTGTACATAATCAGGAACATTTAGATTCAATGTTTAAAATTTTCATATGACGTCACATGACGTCAGAACTATAAATAACTACCAAAGCTTGTCCGCTCTGTACAGCCGTCATTTATTGATAGATTGGCATTGAATCTTCACAGAAGTTATATATTTGCCAAGATTCGAAAGAACTAAGGTTCTTTGGCGAATCCAAGATTCGAACCAAGGACGTCAAATTTTAAATACGTATAAAAACGTTTCTAGATGAGATAGAAATTTGATATTTGGCGAGCTTATACGTCTCTGTGTTTTCTTTGCATTTTGTAAAGATGAACTTCATATGACGTCATATGACGTCATCAAATTGTAGAGAATTTCCGATTCCTGAATGTCAATTTACTCATGTTGCAAAGGTTCATAGACAATGAAAATTTAATGTCCTATGTAGGTAATCATGAACATTAAGATTTAATGATTAAAATTTTCATATGACGTCACATGACATCAAAACTTAAAAAAGCTATCAAAGTTCATCAGCGCTGTACAGCCGTCATTTATGGACGGATTGGCATGGAATTTTCACAGAAGTTATATATTACGACTTCATTGTGCAGGATTATATAGGTTTTGCCAAAATTCGAAAAACACCAGGTTTGTCATGGTTTGCAGTGCAGAAAGTCCTAACTAGCCTTCTTTTGTTTTGAACAAAAGACAGGGCTTTCTGCACTGCAAACCATGACAAACCTGGTGTTTTTCGAATTCATAGATTATGTATGTTAGGCTCCAGTTGTGCTTTTCGGTGTCCGTTTTTCAAAATTCGAAAAGGTAATGGTTCTATGGCGAATCCAAGATTCGAACCATTGACGTCAAATTTCAAATGCGTATAAAATCGCTTTCGGATGAGATAGAAAGCTGATATTTGGATAGAATATAAGTCTCTACGGTACGTCTTTTCTATATTCTGAGAAGATATACGTCATACGACGTCATATGACATCATGACGTGAAAAGAAATTTCTAATATTTACGTGTTAATTTCTACATGTTATAAACGTTCGAGCACCATAAAAATTTAACAGCCTATGTTTCACATAGAACATTTTGCATTTCAATGATTTTCATTTCCTTATGACTTGTTTTGACGTCAAACTTGACGTTGTCTAATAATATTTGTACGCGGTCTACAGCCATTATTTCTGGTCTGATTTCCATCAAAATTTCACAGAATGTGTATATTACGCACTAGTTGTGCATCCCTGTGTCCGTTTTTCCAAATTTGCAAATGCAAATATTTTATGGCGAATCCAAGATTCGAACCATTGACGTCAAATTTCAAATACGTATAAAATCGCTTTATAAAATCGCTTCCTGATGAGCTAGAAAGCTGATATTTGGGCAGATTATAAGACTCCAAATTTGTTTTACATTCTAAGATGATGAACGTCATTTGACGTCATATGACGTCATAAGGTCAAAATGAATTTCTGATATCTATGAGTATATTTACAAATGTTGTAAAGTTCCCAAAACCATTGAAATTAAAAGCATATGCGTCAAATCATGTTCTTTAGAATGCATTTAATTTCATATTCATGTGACGTCAAATAACGTCAGATTTGACGTCAGGACACAAAGATTGTACGCGGTTTACAGCCATTATTTCTTTACCGATTTTCATCAAAATTTCACAGAATGTATATGTTACGCATAAGTTTTGTATCCCGTTGTCCGTATGTCCAAATTCGAAAAGGCAAAGGTTCTATGGCGAATCCAAGATTCGAACCAAGGACGTCAAATTTTAAATACGCATAAAATCGCTTCCAGATGTGTAAGAAAGCTGAGTTATTGACTGAATATAAATCTTTACGACTTCTTTTTATTTTATGAGACAGAACGTCATTTGACGTCATATGGCGTCATAAGGTCTAAAGAACTTTTTAAATTTACACGTTAATTTCTATATGTTGCAAAGGTCTCAGGGGTATGAAAATTTAATGTCCAATATTTCAGATACTGCATATTTCATTTAATTGATTGTTTTATGCTTATGGCGTCATATGACGTCAAACATGACGTTGTCTACAAAATATTTTTCGCGATCTACAGGCATTATTTTTCTACCGATTTTCATCCAATTTTCACAAAATGTTAACGTTTCGTTATAGTTATGCATCCTGGTGTCCGTTTTTCCAAGTTTATAAAGTCAAAGGTTCTATGTTGAATCCAATATTCGGACCATAGACGTTAAATTTTGAATACGCATAATATTTCTTCAAGATGAGTTAGAAAGCTGATATATGGACTGAATATACGTCTCTACTTGTTTTTACATTATAAGAAGATGAACGTTTTATGACGTCATTTGTCGTTAAAAATACTATACACTTTTTTTACTGAAATAAAATGGTCTTTTTTTCGAAAATGTGAATATGAATATTCCTTGTATAGCAATGTTTGGTCGTTCTTTTGATGTTTTAACAAAAAATCATGGAGTAATGCAAATAACAAAATTCATTTATATTATTTTATAATAGACCCAAATATACTGCAGTGGGATTGAATAAATTTTAAAGACATTTGTTTTTGTAACTAGGTTACTGAAATTGGTCAACTTGTAAGAAAGAGATGTCAAAATAACAATTGATATTAAGTTAATTTTGCCATACGATATAAAGCTCTTAAGTTTGCCAAATTTAGCAGAAAGTCCTTTCATTCGTATCAACGAATGAAATCTAGTTATTAGGACTTTCTGCCTACTGAACGATTTTGTGAAAATGAACGTCATGTGACGTCAGATGACGTCATTACATGAAAATCTATTTCTAATATTTACAAGAAAATTTCTATATGTTAAAATGGTCCATGGAAATGAAAATTATATGACATTTTGCTTCAAACGTTGATATTTTTAATTCTACAATTTTCATATGCCTATGACGTCATATGACGTTACACTTGCCATATGCTATTAAAGTTTGTACGCGGTCTACAGCCATTGTTTATGAACCGATTTTCATAAAATTTCACAGAAAGTGTATATTAGCTTATAGTTGAGCATCCCGGTGTCCGTTCTTCCAAATTCAAAAATGCAAAGGTTTTATGGCGGATCCAATATTCAAACCATTGACGTCAAATTTTAAATACGTATAAAATCGTTTCCAGATGAGTTAGAAATCTAATATTTGGAAAGTAAATAAGTCTCCAAGAGTGCTTTACATTCTATGAAGATGAACGTCATTTGACGTCATATGACGTCATAAGGTCAAAAATTATTTCTGATATATATGCGTAAATTTAATATGCTGTTTACTTCCCAGGACCATGAAATCTTATGGTATATACTTTAGAAATGCTTTAGAATGCAATGTAATTCATATTAATTTGACGTTATATCACATCAGATTTGACGTCAGGACACAAAAGTTTTACGCGGTGTACAGCCATTATTTTTGGACCAATTTTCAGCAAATTTCAAAGAATGTATATGTAACACTCTAGTTGTGTATCCCGGGTTCTGTTTTACAAATTTGAAAAGACGAAAAGGCAATGGTTCTATGGCGAATCCAAGTTTCGAAACATTGACGTCAAATTTCAAAAACATATAAAATCGCTTCGAGATGATTTAGAAAGTTGATATTTGGACTGAATATTAGTCTTTAAGACTTATTTATATTCTGTGAGGATTAACGTTATTTGACGTCATAAGGTCAAAAAGAATGTTAATATATCTACGCGTTAATTTCTATATGTTGCAAAGTTGCAAGGAGCATGAAAAAATTACTTGATATATTTAAGATACTTAATATTTCATTTCATTGATTTTCTTATGCCTATGATGTCATGTGACATCAAACTTGACGATGTCTACACACTCTTGTACGCGGTCTACAGCCATTATTACAGGATGGAATTCGAATTGTAAGCGTTTTAAATAAATTTGATTTGTAACATAGATTATAAAAATAGTCCAAGTTAAATAAATCGATATAAAAAATGATTTTCAGTTACTTTTGCCATTTCCTCCAAGTTAAACGGTTTATTTTTCAAAGTTCATTTAAGTTATGGCCATACAAAAGCAAGTTAAAGGCTGCAATTTCATATCCTCTTACTTTTTTTGCTTTTAAGTATTTGACAAATGTTTTTATTTTTGCTTCTTCCTAACTAAACGCTTATTTTTCTATGTTGCAATACTCATAGGACGATGAAATTTTTATGACTTATTAGTCACGTGAGGAAATTTTGATTTCTATGATTTTCATATGCCTATGACGTCATATGACGTCACTTTGAAATATGCTACAAAAGTTTGTACGCGGTCTACAGCCTTGTTTATGAACTGATTTTCATCAAATTTTTACAGATTGTGTATATTAAGTCCTAGTTGTGCATCCCGGTGTCCGTTTTCCGAAATTCGAAAAGTCCATGGTTCTATAGCGAATCCAAGATTCGAACCAATGTCGTAAATTTTTAAATGCTTATAAAATCTGTCCTTTTTAAGATAGAAAGTTGATATTTAGTCAATTTATAGGTCTCTAGAAGTTTTAAACATTTTGTGAAAATAAATGTCATATGACGTCACGTGACGTCATTATATGATAATGTATTTCTAATATTAACAAGAATATTTCTATATGTTGAAATTGTCGAAGGACAATGAAAATTTAATGACACATGCTTCAAACGCTGTAATTTTGATTTCTATGATTTTCATATCTCTATGACGTCATATGACGTCACACGTGAAATAAGCTACAAAAGATTGTATGCGGTCCAGAGCCATTATTGATGAACCTATTTTCATCAATTTTTCACAGAATGTGTATATTAAGTTCTAGTTGTGCATCCCGGTGTCCGTTTCTCAAAATTCGAAATTGCCAAGGTTCTATAGCGAATCCAAGATTCGAACCAAGGTCGTAAATTTTCAAATGCTTATAAAATCAGTTCTATTTGAGATAATAAGTTGAAAATTGGTCAGTATGTAGGTCTCTCGGAGTCTTAAAAATATTTTGAAAATTTGCATCATATGACGTCACGTGACGTCATTATATGAAAATATATTACTAACATTAACAAGATTAATTCTATATGTTGAAATGGTCGAAGAGCAATAAAAATTTAATGGCATATGTTTCTCACGATATAATTTCTATTTCAATAATTTTTATAGGCATATGACGTCATATGACGTCACACTTGACATATTCTACAAAAGTTTGTACGCGGTCTACAGCCATTACATATAAACCGATGTTCATCAAATTTTCACAGAATGTGTATATTAAGATGTAGTTGTGCCTCCAGCAATCCGTTTTTCAAAATTCTAAAAGACCATGGTTCTATGGAGAATCCAAGATTCGAACCGAGGTCGTTAATTTTCAAATGCTTATAAAATCGTTCCCATATGAGATAGAAAGTTGATATTTGAACATTATGTAGGTTTATGGATGACTGAACGATTTTGTGAAAATGAACGTCATGTGACGTTAGATGACGTCATTACATGAAAATCTATTTCTAATATTTACAAGAAAATTTCTATATATTAAAATGGTCCATGGAAATGGAAATTATATGACATTTTGCTTCAAATGTTGATATTTTTCATTCTACAGTTTTCATATGCCTATGACGTTATATGACGTTACACTTGCCATATGCTACAAAAGTTTGTACGCGGTCTACAGCCATTGTTTATGAACCGATTTTCATCAAAATTTCACAGAATGTGTATATTAAGTTATAGTTGAGCATCCCGGTGTCCGTTCTTCCAAATTCAAAAATGCAAAGGTTTTATGGCGGATCCAATATTCGAACTATTGACGTCAAATTTTAAATACGTATAAAATCGTTTCCAGATGAGTTAGAAATCTAATATTTGGAAAGTAAATAAGTCTCCAAGAATGCTTTACATTCTATGAAGATGAACGTCATTTGTCATTATATGACGTCATAAGGTCAAAAATTATTTCTGATATATACGCGTAAATTTAATATGTTGTTAACTTCCCAGGACCATGAAATCTTATGGTATATACCTTAGAAATGCTTTAGAATGCAATGTAATTCATATTAATTTGACGTTATATCACATCAGATTTGACGTCAGGACAAAAAGGTTTTACGCGGTGTACAGCCATTACTGTTGGACCAATTTTCAGCAAATTTCAAAGAATGTATATGTAACGCTCTAGTTGTGTATCCCGGGTCCTGTTTTACAAATTCGAAAAGACGAAAAGGCAATGGTTCTATGGCGAATCCAAGTTTCGAAACATTGACGTCAAATTTCAAAAACATATAAAATCGCTTCGAGATGATTTAGAAAGTTGATATTTGGACTGAATATTAGTCTTTAAGACTTATTTATATTCTGTGAGGATTAACGTTATTTGACGTCATAAGGTCAAAAAGAATGTTAATATATCTACGCGTTAATTTCTATATGTTGCAAAGTTGCAAGGAGCATGAAAAAAATACTTGATATATTTAAGATACTTAATATTTCATTTCATTTCATTGATTTTCTTATGCCTATGATGTCATGTGACATCAAACTTGACGTTGTCTACACATTCTTGTACGCGGTCTCCAGCCATTATTACAGGATGGAATTCGAATTGTAAGCGTTTTAAATAAATTTGATTTGTAACATAGATTATAAAAATAGTCCAAGTTAAATAAATCGATATAAAAAAATGATTTTCAGTTACTTTTGCCATTTCCTCCAAGTTAAACGGTTTATTTTTCAAAGTTCATTTAAGTAATGGCCATACAAAAGCAAGTTAAAGGCTGCAATTTCATATCCTCTTACTTTTTTTGCTTTTAAGTATTTGACAAATGTAGCAGAAAGTCCTATCATTCGTATCAACGAATGAAATCTAGTTATTATTATTATTATTATTATTATTCTTTTCTTCTTCCTAACTAAACGCTTATTTTTTATATGTTGCAATAGTCCTAGGACGATGAAATTTTTATGGCTTATTAGCCACGTGAGGAAATTTTGATTTCAATGATTTTCAGCACCCTATGACGTCACATGACGTCACATCTAAAAATAGTGAAAAATGGAATTCGCGCTCTACAGCCGTCATTAATGGTCGGATTTTCTTCAAATTTTCACAGATGGTACATCTTGTATCAAAGGTGTGCATTTCCTCTCAGCTAACCGATATTCCGAAAGACCGAAGTTCTGTGGCTGAAATAAGATTCGAACATAGGACCGAAAATTTCATTTTATGATTAAAGAGCTTCTGGATGAGATAGAAAGTTAAAACTTACAAAGTTTGCAGTTCTACAGAATTTCTACATATGTTTTGATTCCTGACGTCATATGACGTCATAAGCATACTTCTTAATTTTCATTTTAGGGCAATGATTTCGACATGTTGCCAGTTGTTCAGAATAATGAAAATTTCAGAGTTATGACAGTAATGTATGCGCTTTTGAACAAAAGCATCTTCAGCACCCTATGACGTTACATGACGTCACAGCTAAAAATAGTAATAAATAGTTTTCGCGCTCTACAGCCGTCATTTATGGTCGGATTTTCTTCAAATTTTCACAGATGGTACCTTTTGAAACTAAGGTGTGCATATCCTTTCAGCTAACCGTAGTTCCGAAAGACCGAAGTTCTGTTGCTTTAAAAAGATTCGAACATAGGACCGAAAATTTCATTTTAGGATTAAAGAGCTTCAGAATGAGATAGAATGTTGAAACTTACAAAGTTTGCAGTTCTGCAGAATTTCTACACATATTTTGAGTCGTGACGTCAAAGGACGTCATGTAACGTCATAAGCATACTTCTTAAATTTTATTTTTGGGCAATGATTTCGACATGATGCCAGTTTTTCTGAATAATGAAAATTTCAGAGTTATGCCAGTAAAGTATACGCTTTTGAACATAATAATTTTCAGCACCCTATGACGTCATGTGACGTCAAAGCTAAAAATAGTGAAAAATGGTTTTCTCGCTCTACAGCCGCCATTTATGGTCGGATTTGTTTCAAATTTTCACAGATGGTACATCTTTAAACTAAGGTGTGCATATCCTGTCAGCTAACCGAAATTCCGAAAGATCGAAGTTCTGTGGCTGAAATAAGATTCGAACATAGGACCGAAATTTTCATTTTAGGATTAAAGAGCTTCAGGATGAAATAAAAGTTGAAACTTACACAGTTTTCAGTTCTTCATAATTTCTTAACATATTTTGAGTCGTGACGTCAAATGACGTCATGTGACGTCATAAGCATACATCTAAATTTTCATTTTAGGGCAATGATTTCGATATGATGCCAATTGTTCAAAATAATGAAAATTTCAGAGTTACGACAGTAAAGTATGCGCTTTTGAACAAAAGCATCTTCAGCACCCTATGGCGTCATGTGATGTCTGAGCTAAAAATAGTGAAAAATGGTGTTCACGCTCTACAGCCGCCATTTATGGTCCGATTTTCTTCAAATTTTCACAGATGGTACATCTTGAAACTAAGGTGTGAATATTTTGTCAGCTAACCTTAATTCCGAAAGACCGAAGTATTGTGACTGAAGGAAATTCGAACATAGGACCTTTAAACTAGAAATCAAGTTTGCAGTCATGTCCTGACGTCATATGACATCATGTTACGTCACAGACTAATACTTAGTTCATATCATTTGCACTAATTTCGGAATATAATGTCAATTGTTCAGCATGAACATGAAATGAAACTTCTATCTCCTGCATCACGAATGACATCTAGTTTTTCTTATTATTAGGACTTTCTGCCTAAAGCAGAAAGTCCTATTGGGTTTGTTATGTTTTTTATTCTTCTTATTCTTTTTTTCTTCCAAACTGAGCGTTAATTTAAGCATGTTGCAATGGTCCCAGGGCCAAGAAATTTTTATGGCATATACTTGATGCGATGAAATTTTGATTTCTATGATTTTCATATGCCTATGACGTCATATGCCGTCACATTTGAAATATGCTACAAAAGTTTGTATGCGGTCTACAGCCATTGTTTGTGAACCGATTTTCATCAAATTTTCACAGATTGTGTATATTAAGTTCTAGTTGTGCATCAAAATTCGAAAAGTCAATGGTTCTATAGCGAATCCAAGAATCGAACCAGGGTCGTAAATTTTTTAAATGCTTATAAAATCTGTCCTATTTAAGATAGAAAGTTGATATTTAGTCAGTATGTAGGTCTCTAGAAGTTTTAAAGATTTTGTGAAAATAAATGTCATATAACGTCACGTGACGTTATTATATGATAATGTATTTCTAATATTAACAAGAGTATTTCTATATGTTGAAATTGTCGAAGGGCAATGAAAATTTAATGACAAATGATTCAGACGCTGAAATTTCGATATCAATGATTTTCATATGTCTCTGGCGTCATATGACGTCACATTTGAAATTGACTACGAAAGTAAGAACACGGTCCAGAGCCATTATTAATAGGCCGATTTTCATTAAATTTTCACAGAATGTGTATATTACGTTCTAGTTGTGCATCCCGGTGTCCGTTTTTCAAAATTCGAAAAGTCCACGGTTCTATAGCGATTCCAAGATTCGAACCAAGGTCGTAAATTTTCAAATTCTTATAAAATCGGTCCTATTTGAGATAGAAAGATGATATTGGGTCAGTATATAGGTCTCTGGGAGTCTTAAATATTTTGTGAAAATAAATGTCATATGACGTCACGTGACGTCATTATATGATAAGAATTTCTAATTCTAACAAGATTATTTCTATATGTTGAAATTTTCGAAGGGTAATGAAAATTTAATGCCGCATGCTTCAGATGCTGATATTTCGATTTCAATGATTTTCAGAAGCCTATGACGTCATATGACGTCACATTTGAAATTGACTACGAAAGTTTGTACACGGTCCAGAGCAATTATTAATGGGCCGATTTTCATCAAATTTTCAGAGAATGTGTATATTAAGTTCTAGTTGTGCATTTCGGTGTCCGTTTTTCGAAATTCGAAAAGTCCATGGTTCTATAGCGAATTCAAGATTCGAACCAAGGTCGTAAATTTTTAAATGCTTACAAAATCGGTCCTATTTAAGATAGAAAAGTGATATTTGGTCAGTATATAGGTCTCTAAGAGTCTTTAACATTTTGTGAAAAGAAACGTCATATGACGTCACCTGACGTCATTATATGATAATGTATTTTTAATATTAACAAGAGGATTTCTATATGTTGAAATTGTCGAAGGGCAATGAAAATTTAATGACAAATGATTCAGATGCTGAAATTTCGATTTCAATGATTTTCAGAAGCCTATGACGTCATATGACGTCACATTTGAAATTGACTACAAAAGTTTGTACACGGTCCAGAGCCATTATTAATGGGCCGATTTTCATCAAATTTTCACAGAATGTGTATATTACGTTCTTATTGTGTATACCGGTGTCCGTTTTTCAAAATTCGAAAGGTCCAAGCATATATGGCGGATCCAAGATTCGAACCAATGACGTCAATATTTGAATGCTTATAAAAACTGTCCTATTTGAGATAGAAAGTTGAAATTTTGTCAGTAAGTATGTCTCTGGGTGTCTTAACAATTATGTGAAAATAAACGTCATATGACGTCACGTGACGTCATTTGTTTATTATTATTATTCTTTTCTTCTTCCTAACTAAACGCTTATTTTAACATGTTGCAATAGTCCTAGGACGATGAAATTTTTATGGGTTATTAGGCACGTGAGGAAATTTTGATTGCACCCCTACTGCATATATGTAGCCATATCTCAATAAATATCGATTTTTGTAAATATATGTATGAATAAGAATTATAGCTAAATAATTGACGTTTCCAAAGATATTTAGTTTATTAAAATTGGTTTACGCAATACAAAGTTATAAGCAAAAAAACTAAATGAAATGAAGCTAATTTTGCTGATAATATGCTGTTTTCTTGAGGTTTAACAGTCAATATCTCAGAAACGACTGAAGATAAGTTTATACATTATGCGTATAAAATGTAACATGTTTTAAGAGCTTTGTAACGGTACCAAGTTTATTGAAATTGGACTTCATATAAGAAAGTTACGTGGAAAATAAGATATTTCATAATCATGCATCATAAAAATATGGAAAAGGTCACGCGCAGGGGTCACCAAGCTTAAATACTTGCGCAACGACTTAAAAAAAAAAAATATATATATATCAAATTGCAATTGATGGGCTATATCTTGATTTTTTTTGTCGAATGTTGACTGTTTCCAAAATAAGCATTGAAGTTAATACATGTACAACGGCACAAGACAAAAATCCGTATTTGCAACACTATGTAGCTAGCGAGCAGTTTGCAAGCCTTGAAAAATTCACACGCAGCCCCATATTTTAGACCATCTAAAAACTGCATTGTTATGCTAACGATATTCATATTGCATCAGTCTGTAGGCTGGGATGTTACCTTTCAAAATATCACCATAGTTCGAAATTCCAGGAATTTATGGCAAAACTACGGAAGCCCAAACACGCCAAAATCGTTAAATACGTTTAACTACGTTACAGGTGTCGAAAGGATATAGCACTTTACAAATATTCAATACTTCTTCCTACTGAGGCTAAAATTAAACAAGGTTACAACTGAGCTGGAGTGATGAAATTCTATGTGTGATGAAAGTTAGAAACTTACATTTGAACACTGTTCCATTTTTCTTTCATGTCATATGACATAGTATAAATTTTGTATGTAAACTACATGTGCAAGATATGGGTGGACTTTTATTAAAATTCACAGAATGTGTTCTATTTGTGCTATTTTATATAGAAATAGAGGAGATAGAAAGTTGCAATTTGGACAGATTATCTATTATGTCATCTTCTATATATATACTATATAAAGCAGATGTTGCAGAAAGTCCTATCATTCGTTTAAAAAGAATGGTTTTTGTTAAATTTTATTTCTGCCTAAAGCAGAAAGTCCTATTGGGTTTGTTCTGTTTATTAGGACTTTCTGCCTACAGGCAGAAAGTCATATTGGGTTTGTACTGTTTTTTTATTAGGACTTTCTGCCTAAAGCAGAAAGTCCTATTGGGTTTGTACTGTTTATTCTTCTTCTTCTTATTAGGACTTTCTGCCTACAGGCAGAAAGTCATATTGGGTTTGTACTGTTTTTTTATTCTTCTTCTTCTTCTTCTTATTCTTTTTTTCTTCCTCTTATATTTGTGTTAATTTCGAGGTGTTGCCATTGACTCAGAACAATAAAAATTATATGGCATATATTTCAATCCATGAGCTTTCGGATGCAATGAATTGTATATTCATATGACGTCATATAACGTCAGACTTGACGTCACGTGAAAAAGTTTGTACGCGGTCTACAGCCATTATTTCTGGACCGATTTTCATCAAAATTTCACAGAATGTGTATGTTAGGCTCTAGTTGTGCATCCTGGTGTCCGTTTTTCAAAATTCGAAAAGTCCATGGTTCTATAGCGAATCCAAGATTCGAACCAAGGTCGTAAATTTTTAAATGCTTATAAAATCTGTCCTATTTAAGATAGAAAGTAGATTTTTAGTCAGTATATAGGTCTCTAGAAGTTTTAAACATTTTGTGAAAATAAATGTCATATGACGTCACGTGACGTCATTATATGCCAATGTATTCCTAATATTAACAAGAATATTTCTATATGTTGCAATTGTCGAAGGGCAATGAAAATTTAATGACACATGCTTCAAACGCTGAAATTTTGATTTCTATGATTTTCATATACCTATGACGTCATATGACGTTACACTTGAAATATGCAACAAAAGTTTGTACGCGGTCTGCAGCCATTGTTTATGAACCGATTTTCATCAAATTTTCACAGAATGTGTATATTAAGTTCTAGTTGTGTATCTCGGTGTCCGTTTTTCAAAATTCGAAAAGTCCATGTTTCTATAGCGAATCCAAGATTCGAACCAAGGTCGTAAATTTTTAAATGCTCATGAAATCGGTCCTATTTGAGATAGAAAAGTGATATTTGGTCAGTATATAGGTCTCTGGGAGTCTTAAACATTTTGTAAAAATAAACGTCATATGACGTCACGTGACGTCATTATATGATAATGTATTTCTAATATTAACAAGGGTATTTCTATATGTTGAAATTGTCGAAGGGCAATGAAAATTTAATGACACATGATTCAGACGCTGAAATTTCGATTTCAATGATTTTCAGAAGCCTATGACGTCATATGACGTCATATTTGAAATTGACTACGAAAGTTTGTACACGGTCCAGAGCCATTATTAATGGGCCGATTTTTATCAAACTTTCACAGAATGTGTATATTACGTTCTTATTGTGTTTACCGGTGTCCGTTTTTCAAAATTCGAAAAGTCCAAGCATCTATGGCAGAGCCAAGATTCGAACAAAGGACGTCAATTTTTAAATGCTTATAAAAACTGTCCTATTTGAGATAGAAAGTTGAAATTTTGTCAGTTAGTAGGTCTCTGGGTGTCTAACAATTATGTGAAAATAAACGTCATATGACGTCACGTGACGTCATTTGTTTATTATTATTATTCTTTTCTTCTTCCTAGCTAAACGCTTATTTTAATATGTTGCAATAGTCCTAGGACGATGAAATTTTTATGGGTTATTAGGCACGTGAGAAATTGTGATTTCAATGATTATTAGCAGCCTATGACGTCACATGACGTCACAGCTAAAAATAGTGAAAAATGGTTTTCGCGCTCTACAGCGGTCATTTATGGTCGGGTTGTCTTCAAATTTTCACAGATGGTACATCTTGAAACTAAGGTGTGCATATCCTGTCAACTAACCGAAATTCCGAAAGACCGAAGTTCTGTGACTGAAATAAAATTCGAACATAGGACCGAAAATTTCATTTTAGGATTAAAGAGCTTCAGGATGAGTTAGAAAGTTGAAACTTACACAGTTTGCAGTTCTGCAGAATTTCTACATATATTTTGAGTCGTGACGTCATATGACGTTATGTTACGTCATAAGCATACTTCTTAATTTTTATTTTAGGGCAATGATTTCGACATGATGCCAGTTGTTCAGAATAATGAATATTTCAGAGTTATGACAGTAATGTATGCGCTTTTAAACAAAAGCATCTTCAGTACCCTATGACGTCATATGACGTCAGAGCTAAAAATAGTGAAAAATAGTGTTCACGCTCTACAGCCGCCATTTATGGTCGGATTGTCTTCAAATTTTCACAGATGGTACATCTTGAAACTAAGGTGTGCATATCCTGTCAGCTAACCGAAATTCTGAAAGACTGAAGTTCTGTGGCTGAAATAATATTCGAACATAGGACCGAAAATTTCATTTTAGGATTAAAGAGCTTCAGGATGAGATAGAAAGTTGAAACTTACACAGTTTGCAGTTCTGCAGAATTTCTACATATATTTTGAGTCGTGATGTCATATGACGTTATGTGACGTCATAAGCATATTTCTTAATTTTTATTTTAGGGCAATGATTTCGACATGATGCCAGTTGTTCAGAATAATGAATATTTCAGAGTTATGACAGTAAAGTATGCGCTTTTGAGCAACCGCATTTTCAGCACCCTATGACGTCATGTGACGTTAGAGCTAAAAATATTGAACAATGGTGTTCGCGCTCTACTGCCACCATTTATGGTCGGATTTTCTTGTAATTTTCACAGATGGTACACCTTGAAACTAAGGTGTACATATCCTGCCAGCTTACCGAAATTCCGACAAACTGAAGTTCTGTGGCTGAAGTAATATTCGAACATAGGACCAAAAATTTCATTTTAGGATTGAAGAGCTTCAGGATGAGATAGAAAGTTGAAACGTGCACAGTTTGCAGTTCTGTATTATTTCTACAAATATTTTGAATCGTGACGTCAGAGGACGTCATAAGCATACCACTTATTTTTAATTTGGGGCAATGATTTCGACATGATGCCAATTGTTCAGAATAATGAAAATTTCAGAGTTATTGCAGTAAAGTATGCGCTTTTAAGCTACAGCATTTTCAGCACCCTATGACGTCACGTGACGTCAGAGCTAAAAATAGTGAAAAATGGTGTTCGCGCTCTACAGCCGCCATTTATGATCAGATTTTCTTCAAATATTTACAAATGGTACATCTTGAAACTAAGGTGTGAATATTTTGTCAGCTAACCTTAATTCCGAAAAACCGAAGTATTGTGGCTGAAGTAAGATTCGAACATAGGACCAAAAATTTCATTTTAGGGCTAAAGAACTTCGGGATGAGATAGAAAGTTGAAACTTACACAGTTTGCAGTTCTGCAGGATTTCTTAATATATTTTGAGTCGTGACGTCATATGACGTCATAAGCATACTACTACTACTGCTACTTATTTTTTTTTCTTCGTAACTAAACGCTTATTTATAACATAATGTCAATTAATCAGCATGAACATGAAATACAGACCGTAATCCGTTCAAGTACACCAAATCTGCGTTCCGTTTGCGTTTGAACATCGTTTCATTTGCGTTTGCAAATCGTTTCATTTGCGTTTATCGTTTACGTTTCTAAACGATAAACGCTGGATATAAACGCTGAATGCATCTATAAACGATTACAAACGCATTTGCATTTCAACTTCGTTTATTTTCGAACCGTTCTCCGTTTGCGTTCACCGTTCACCGTTTGCGTTCACCGTTTGCATCGTTTTTCGTTTACCGTTTACACAAACGCATCATCTCTGACACTGCTTTCTGCACGTATCGGACCCAAACCATTTCGGAACCTAGACTAATGGGACCCTAGTGAAATCGTACCCTGGACCTATCTGTCTATACATTCTAAACGCTGGAAGTAACTTAAACAATTAAGTCACAAAAAGTATTAGTGGCTATAATTTGAATTATTAAAATCAAATTTATTTTTCTAATTTGTTAGAGGGAAATCGGTGAAGTGTAAGAAGAACATTCTGGAAATAATTTTACGAAAAATCTGTGAAGTTGTTGCAACCTCTAGAAAGACAAAACAATGGCGGGTACTAGCAGGCGGTTGAGTGTTTCGGCAAAGAACATACACGCTGCCGGATGTTATCATAATGACTAATCAGCCTATCACACTAACTTAGACAATTATCTTCTCAAAGTGTCACAATACCCGTTCGCCAATACACTGACTGGTCTAGTCGCCGTTAATAAACGCTTATACAAACACGTGAATAGAGAACCAATTCTAGGCCGCTTTTATGTTTATTACATAAACAAAAATAAATCTTATGACGGGGGAAAGAAAAAATCCCTTTTTACTTTATTGTAAACATTTAAAACATTTTTTTACAATTGTATCACTCATTTATTTAACAAAAAAATGCTTTTGGCATAAATGAATGCACTATTGATGTGTTGTTTTTTTTTCGTTAAAATATAATTGCACTGTCAACATAACCACGATAAAGTTAGAGAATATCCGAATCCCATACCTCAGCGTTTAATGCAAACGTTTTGATACCGTTTATCGTTTGCGTTTATCGTTTGCGTTTATCCCTTTTTTTTTTTTTTGTTTTCGTTGATTTTTTTTGTCCTCTTGTTTTGCATTAACACAGGTTACAGAAAGTCCTATCATTCGTTTAGACGAATGACATCTAGTTCTTATTCTTTTTTTCTTCCTCTTGTATTTGTGTTAATTTCGGTATGTTGCCAATGGCCCAGAACAATGAAAATTTTATGGCCTATATTTCAAACCATGAGCTTTCGAATGCAATGAATTTCATATTCATATGACGTCACATAACGTCAGATTTGACGTCAGGTGAAAAAGATTGTTCGCGGTCTACAGCCATTATTTATGGACCGATTTTCATCAAAATTTCACAGAATGTGTATGTTAGGCTCTAGTTGTGCATCCCGGTGTCCGTTTTTCAAAATTCGAAAAGTCCATGGTTCTATAGCGAATCCAAGATTCGAACCAAGGTCGTAAATTTTTAAATGCTTATAAAATCTGTCCTATGTAGGATAGAAAGTTGATATTTAGTCAGTATATAGGTCTCTAGAAGTTTTAAACATTTTGTGAAAATAAATGTCATATGACGTCACGTGACGTCATTATATGATAATGTATTTCTAATATTAAAAGGGTATTTCTATATGTTGAAATTATCGAAGGGCAATGAAAATTTAAGGACATATGCTTAAAATGCTGAAACTTTGAGTTCTATGATTTTCATATGCCTATGACGTCATATGACGTCACACTTGAAATATGCAACAAAAGTTTGTACGCAGTCTACAGCCATTGTTTATGAACCGATTTTCATCAAATTTTCACAGAATGTGTATATTAAGTTCTAGTTGTGCATCTCGGTGTCCGTTTTTCAAAATTCGAAAAGTCCATGGTTCTATAGCGAATTCAAATTCGAACCAAGGTCGTAAATTTTTAAATGCTTATAAAAATCGGTCCTATTTGAGATAGAAAAGTGATATTTGGTCAGTATATAGGTCTCTGGGAGTTTTAAACATTTGTGAAAATAAACGTCATATGACGTCACGTGACGTCATTATATGATAATGTATTTCTAATATTAACAAGAGTATTTCTATATGTTGAAATTGTCGAAGGGCAATGAAAATTTAGTGACACATGATTCAGACGCTGGAATTTCGATTTCAATGATTTTCAGAAGCCTATGACGTCATATGACGTCACATTTGAAATTGACTACGAAAGATTGTACACGATCCAGAGCCATTATCTATGGGCCGATTTTTATCAAATTTTCACAGAATGTGTATATTACGTTCTTATTGTGTATACTGGTGTCCGTTTTTCAAAATTCGAAAAGTCCAAGCATCTATGGCGGATCAAAGATTCGAACCAAGGACGTCAATTTTTAAATGCTTATAAAAACTGTCCTATTTGAGATAGAAAGTTGAAATTTTGTCAGTTAGTAGGTGTCTGGGTGTCTAACAATTATTTGAAAATAAACGTCATATGACGTCACGTGACGTCATTTTATTATTATTATTATTCTTTTCTTCTTCCTAACTAAACGCTTATTTTAATATGTTGCAATAGCCCTAGGACGATGAAATTTTTACGGGTTATTAGTCACGTGAGGAAATTTTAATTTCAATGATTATCAGCAGCCTATGACGTCACATGACGTCACAGCTAAAAATAGTGAAAAATGATGTTCGCACTCTACAGCCGTCATTTATGGTCGGATTGTCTTCAAATTTTCACAGATTGTACATCTTGAAACTAAGGTGTGCATATCCTGTCAGCTAACCGAAATTCCGAAAGACCGAAGTTCTGTGGCTGAAATAAGATTCGAACATAGGACCGAAAATTTCATTTTAGGATTAAAGAGCTTCAGGATGAGATAGAAAGTTGAAACTTACACAGTTTGCAGTTCTGCAGAATTTCTACAGATATTTTGAGTCGTGACGTCATATGACGTTATGTGACGTCATAAGCATACTTTTTAATTTTTATTTTAGGGCAATGATTTCGACATGATGCCAGTTGTTCAGAATAATGAATGTTTCAGAGTTATGACATTAAAGTATGCGCTTTTGAGCAACCGCATTTTCAGCACCCTATGACGTCATATGACGTCAGAGCTAAAAATAGTGAAAAATGGTGTTCACGCTCTACAGCCGTCATTTATGGTCGGATTTTCTTCAAATTTTCACAGATGGTACATCTTGAAATTAAGGTGTGCATATCCTGTCAGCTAACCGAAATTTCGAAAGACCGAAGATCTGTGGCTTAAATAAGATTCGAACATAGGACCGAAAAATTCATTTTAGGATTAAAGAGCTTCAGGATGAGATAGAAAGTTGAAACTTACACAGTTTGCAGTTCTGCAGAATTTCTATATATTTTGAGCGTTGCGTCATATGACGTCATGTGACGTCATAAGCATACTTCTTGATTTAATTTTAGCGCAATGATTTCGACATGATGCCAGTTGTTCAGAATAATGAAAATTTCAGAGTTATGAGAGTAATGTATGCGCTTTTTAACAAAGAATTTTCAGCACTTATGACGTCATGTGACGTCAAAGCTAAAAGAAGTCCATACGAAAAAAAGTAAAGGGTAGAGAATTTAATATATATTCTTTCTAACGGTATTAATCTTAATATCTTTCAATTTTAGCAGAAAGTCCTATCATTCGTATCAACGAATGAAATCTAGTTATTATTATTATTATTCTTTTTTTCTTCCTAACTAAACGCTTATTTTTCTATGTTGCAATAATCATAGGACGATAAATTTTTATGGCTTATTAGTCACGTGAATATTTTCATATGTCTATGACGTCATATGACGTCACAATTGACATATGCTACAAAAGTTTGTAAACGGTCCAGAGCCATTATTAATGGACCGGTTTTCATCAAATTTTCACAGAATGTGTATATTAAGTTCTAGTTGTGCATCCCGGTGTCCGTTTTTCAAAATTCGAAAAGTCCAAGGTTCTATAGCGATTCCCAAGATTCGAACCAAGGTCGTAAATTTTCAAATGCTTATAAAATCGGTCCTATTTGAGATAGAAAGATGATATTAGGTCAGTATATAGGTCTCTAAGAGTCTTAAAAATTTTGTGAAAATAAACGTCATATGACGTCACGTGACGTCATTATATGATAATGTATTTCTAATATTAACAAGAGTATTTCTATATGTTGAAATTGTCGAAGGGCAATGAAAATTTAATGACAAATGATTCAGACACTGAAAATTTGATTTCAGTGATTACCATAAGCCTATGACGTCATATGACGTCACGTTTGAAATTGACTACGAAAGTTTGTACACGGTCCAGAGCCATTATTAATGGGCCGATTTTCATCAAATTTTCACAGAATGTGAAAATTAAGTTCTAGTTGTGCATGCATGTGTCCTTTTTTCAAAATTCGAAAAGTCCAAGGTTCTATAGCGATTCCAAGATTCGAACCGAGGTCGTAAATTTTCAAATGCTTATAAAATCGGTCCTATTTGAGATAGAAAGATGATATTTTGTCAGTTAGTAGGTCTCTGGGTGTCTTAACAATTATGTGAAAAAAACCGTCATATGAGGTCACGTGACTTCATTTTACATATATTTATTATTATTATTCTTTCTTTCTTCCTTACTAAACGATTATTTTTCTATGTTGCAATAATCCTAGGACGATGAAATTTTTATGGCTTATTAGTCACGTGAGGAAATTTTGATTTCTATGAATTTCATATGTCATATGACGTCACAATTGACATATGCTACAAAAGTTTGTATGCAGTCAACAGCCATTATTGATGAACCGATTTTCATCAAATTTTCACAGAATGTGTATATTAAGTTCTAGTTGTGCATCCCGGTGTCCTTTTTTCAAAACTCGAAAAGTCCAAGGTTCTATAGCGATTCCCAGATTCGAACCAAGGTCGTAAATTTTTTAAATGCTTATAAAATCGGTCCTTTTTGAGATATTTGGTTGATATTTGGTCAGTATATAGGTCTCTGTGAGTCTTAACGATTTTGTTAAAATGAACGTCATATGACAAAGAAGACAACGTCAAAATCCATTCAAGCATAACATCTTATCCAGATGAGGTAGGATACTGATATTTAGATAGCATGTGTAAAAGGATCAAAGTGACCCAGTCGCTCAAGTTTGACTCAGTGTCGCAGAAAGTCCTATCTTTTGTCAGAACAAAAGAACATCTAGTTCTTATTCTTCTTATTCTTTTTTTCTTCCTCTTGTATTTGTGTTAATTTCGATGTGTTGCCAATGGCCCAGAACAATGAAAATTTTATGGCATATATTTCAAACCATGAGCTTTCGAATGCAATGAATTTCATATTCATATGACGTCATATAACGTCAGATTTGACGTAAGGTGAAAAAGTTTGTACGCGGTCTACAGCCATTATTTCTGGGCCGATTTTCATCAAAATTTCACAGAATGTGTATGTTAGTCTCTAGTTGTGCCTTCCGGTGTCCGTTTTTCAAAATTCGAAATGGCAATGGTTCTATGGCGAATCCAAGATTCGAACCATTGACGTCAAATTTCAAATGCGTATAAAATCGCTTGCAAATGAGCTAGAAAGATGATATTTGGACAGAATATAGTCTCAAGGGTTACTTTACATTCTCTGAAGATGAACGTCATATGACGTCATATGACGTCATGAGGTGAAAGGTAATTTCTAATTTTTATGTGTTAATTTTTATATGTTGTTTACGTCCGAGCACCTTGAAAATTTAATAGCCTTTGCTTCAGATAGAACTGTTACCATTTCAATAATTTTCATTTGACTATGACGTGTTTTGACGTCAAACTTGACGTCGTCTAAAAATGCTTGTACGCGGTCTACAGCCATTATTTCTGGGCCGATTTTCATTAATATTTCACAGAATGTGTATGTTAAAGTCTAGTTGTACATTCCGGTGTCCGTTTTTCCAAATTCGAAAATGCAAAGGTTTTATGGCGGATCCAAAATTCGAACCATTGACGTCAAATTTCAAATACGTATAAAATCGTTTCCAGATGAGTTAGAAATATAATATTATATTTGGATAGTATATAAGTCTCCAAGAGTGCTTTACATTCTATGAAGATGAACGTCACATGACGTCATATGACGTCATAAGGTCAAAAATAATTTCTGATATATACGCGTTAATTTAAATATGTTGTTTACTTCCAGGACCATGGAAAGCTAATGGTATGTACATCAATCCGTGTGCTTTAGAATGCAATGTAATTCATATTAATGTGACGTTATATCACGTAAGATTTGACGTCAGGACAAAAAGGTTTTACGCGGTGTACAGCCATTATTTTCGGACCGATTTTCATCAAAATTTCACAGAATGTATATGTAACGCTCTATATGTGTATCCCGGGTCCCTTTTTACAAATTCGAAAAGCAATGGTTCTATGGCGAATCCAAGTTTCGAACCATTGACGTCAAATTTCAAATACATATAAAATCGCTTCCAGATGATTTAGAAAGTTGATATTTGGACTGAATATTAGTCTTTGAGACTTATTCATATTCTGTGAGGATTAACGTCATTTGACGTCATAAGGTCAAAAAGAATGTTAATATATCTACGCGTTAATTTCTATATGTTGCAAAGTTGTAAGGAGCATGAAAAATTACTTGATATATTCAAAATACTTAATATTTCATTTCATTGATTTTATTATGCCTATGACGTCACATGACATCAAACTTGACGCTGTCTACACAAGCTGTTATGCGGTCTTCGGCAATTATTACAGGATGAAATTCGAATTGTAAGCATTTAAAATAAATTTGATTTGTAACATAGATTATAAAAATAATCCAAGTTAAATAAATCGATATAAAAAAATGATTTTCAGTTATTTTTGCCATATCCTCCAAGTTAAACGGTTATATTTTTCAAATTTTGAAGTTATGGCCATACAAAAGCAAGTTAAAGGCTGGAATTTCATATCTTTTTACTTTTTTAGCTTTTAAGTGTTTAACAAATGTAGCAGAAAGTCCTATCATTCGTATCAACGAATGAAATCTAGTTATTATTATTATTATTATTATTCTTTTCTTCTTCCTAACTAAACGCTTATTTTAATATGTTGCAATGGACCTAGGACGATGAAATTTTTATGGCTTATTAGCCACGTGAGGAAATTTTGATTTCAATGATTTTCAGCACCCTATGACGTCACATGACGTCACAGCTAAAAATAGTGAAAAATGGTGTTCGCGCTCTACAGCCGTCATTTATGGTCGGATTTTCTTCAAATTTTCACAGATGGTACATCTTGAATCAAAGGTGTGCATATCCTGTCAGCTAACCGAAATTCCGAAAGACCGAAGTTCTGTGGCTGAAATAAGATTCGAACATAGGACCGAAAATTTCATTTTAGGATTAAAGAGCTTCAGGATGAGATAGAAAGTTGAAACTTACACAGTTTGCAGTTCTGCAGAATTTCTACAAATATTTTCAGTCAGAACGTCATATGACGTCATGTGACGTCATAAGCATACTTCTTAATTTTCATTTTAGGGCAATGATTTCGACATGATGCCAGTTGTTCAGAATAATGAAAATTTCAGAGTTATGAAAGTAAAGTATGCGCTTTTGAACAAAAGCATCTTCAGCACCCTATGACGTCACATGACGTCACAGCTTAAAATAGTGAAAAATGGTGTTCGCGCTCTACAGCCGTCATTTATGTTCGGATTTTCTTCAAATTTTCACAGATGGTACATCTTGAATCAAAGGTGTGCATATCCTGTCAGCTAACCGAAATTCCGAAAGACCGAAGTTCTGTGGCTGAAATAAGATTCGAACATAGGACCGAAAATTTCATTTTAGGATTAAAGAGCTTCAGGATGAGATAGAAAGTTGAAACTTACACAGTTTGCAGTTCTGCAAAATTTCTACAAATTTTTGGAGTCGGAACGTCATATGACGTCATGTGACGTCATAAGCATACTTCTTAATTTTCATATTAGGGCAATGATTTCGACATGATGCCAGTTGTTCAGAATAATGAAAATTTCAGCGTTATGAAACTAACGAATGCGCTTTTGAACAAAAGCATCTTCAGCACCCTATGACGTCACATGACGTCACAGCTAAAAATAGTGAAAAATGGTGTTAGCGCTCTACAGCCGTCATTTATGGTCGGATTTTCTTCAAATTTTCACAGATGGTACATCTTGAAACTAAGGTGTGCATATCCTGTCAGCTAACCGAAATTCCGAAAGACCGAAGTTCTGTGGCTGAAATAAGATTCGAACATAGGACCGAAAATTTCATTTTAGGATTAAAGAGCTTCAGAATGAGACAGAAAGTTGAAACTTACACAGTTTTTTAGTGCGACAGAATTTCTACATATATTTTGAGTCGTGACGTCATATGACGTCATATAACGTCATAAGCATACTTCTTAATTTTCATATTAGGGCAATGATTTCGACATGATGCCAGTTGTTCAGAATAATGAAAATTTCAGAGTTCTGAAAGTAAAGTATACGCTTTTGAACAAAAGTATTATCAGCACCCTTTGACGTCATGTGACGTCAGAGCTAAAAATAGTGAAAAATGGTGTTCACGCTCTACAGCCGCCATTTATGGTCGGATTTTCTTCAAATTTTTACAGATTGTACATCTTGAAACTAAGGTGTGCATATCATGTCAGCTAACAGAAATTCCGAAATACCGAAGTTCTGTGGCTGAAATAAGATTCGAACATAGGACCGAAAATTTCATTTTAGGATTAAAGAGCTTCAGAATGAAATAGAAAGTTGAAACTTACACAGTTTGCAGTTCTTCATAATTTCTTAACATATTTAGAGTCGTGACGTCAAATGTCGTCATGTGACGTCATAAGCATACTTCTTAATTTTCATTTTAGAGCAATGATTTCGACATGATGCCAGTTGTTCAGAATAATGAAAATTTCAGAGTTATGACAACAAAGTATGCGCTTTTGAACAAAAGCATCTTCAGCACCCTATGACGTCATGTGACGTCTAAGCTAAAAATAGTGAAAAATGGTGTTAACGCTCTACAGCCGCCATTTATGGTCGGTTTTCTTCAAATTTTTACAGATTGTACATCTTGAAACTAAGGTGTTCATATCCTGTCAGCTAACCGAAATTCCGAAAAACCGAAGTTCTGTTGCTGAAAAAAAGACTCGAACATAAGACCGAAAATTTCATTTTAGGATTAAAGAACTTCAGGATGAGATAGAAAGTTGAAACTTACACAGTTTGCAGTTCTGCAGCATTTCTACAAATTTTTGAATCGTGACGTCATAGGACGTCATAAGCATACACTTAATTTTAATTTGGGGCAATGATTTCGACATGATGCCAGTTGTTCAGAATAATGAAAATTTCAGAGTTATTGCAGTAAAGTATGCGCTTTTGAGCAACAGTATTTTCAGCACCCTATGACGTCACCTGACGTCAGAGCTGAAAATAGTGAAAAATGGTATTTGCGCTCTACAGCCGCCATTT
>CM037784.1:4568787-4618787 GCA_021229015.1 Solen grandis | reverse complement strand
AGATATTTAAATATACTGCTTTTTTTTTTTACATATGTTTAATTTTGGCTCAGAAATCTTAGGAACATAAATAATATTTCGTGTTATTGTTTAAAGAATTATATCTTAGCGATGATAACATTCAATGAATATACAAAAATGATTGTAAATTATATTTTACTGAATCTTTAAATTTTTAAACAAGGAAATTATATAAACCGGTATATCATGTATCCATAGTTGTGTTATAAAGATTTAAAGCATAATTTTACCATTTAACGTTTTCTTAAAAATTTTTTTTTTTTTTTTTTTTTTAATTTACTTTTTTTATTTTTCAGCTAAAACATCCACTAATTCGTGTATATGTTATAAGATTTTGGACATGCCTAATTTTATTACAATTTTTGATTTTTGATTTTGGACATGCCTAATTTTAATATATTCTGCTAAAAGAAAATACAAACGAAATAATATAGTTACCCTAAGATGGAGACAATTTGTATTGTTTCCCAATGCATTTTTAGAATATATATGTTACTCATCGTCAATTTATTTATTTATTTATTTATTTATTTATTTATTTACTCATTCATTCATTTTGACAGAACGACACACAGACATATAAACATATCTCACCTGTACACGTGCTTCACTAAGATCCAATCTCATAGCCAGTTCTTCGCGAGTGAAGACGTCCGGGTATTGCGTCTTTTCGAAGGCTCTCTCCAGCTGATGAAGCTGAAACGTCGTGAACGTTGTCCGGCTGCGACGTAATTTCCGGGGTTTTGACCCGGATGGGGAGCCGTCTTCCTGGTCCGACGTCGACACGTTCAAGTCTGCCACTTCCTCTGCGCTTCCTGAGGAAAATCGCTCTCCGTTCTCCGATTTCTCAGGACTAGAATCGAAATAATTTTCACCATTCCTGGATGATTCAGTCGACCGTCCCATGGCATCGTCGCTCGTCGGGCTGTTCATTGTCAAGCAAGGTTGCTTACCTGCAATGTATTCATGCGCCAACGTTTAGTAAAACACAACTCAAGACAAATAAGGACTTTTTTTTAATGTCTTCTTTTCTGTAAGACATAAAAGTCAATTTTAGAACATTCGTGTATTAAGAGTTTGAAACACACTGCTGCTCGTCTGCTTGCGCTCAATGTTCTGTATATTTTATTTCTGCTCATTCAAAACTATCAGACGCCCATACATTGTATTTTGGGAATCTCAATTCATCGGCAAAATAGACACAAATATTGTCCCACTATTAATAACGTCTCCAGCGCATTTTCTCGAGATAAAAGTCGGTTTTGAAAATTCTGATTAAAAAGGTAAATAATTTAAATTAAATACAAACGCAGACAAGATAACGTGAAAAGAGTTGTATGAAAAGTTTCATCTAACACAGAGAGTTTTGTTCATTTAACAGCCTATACATTTAAGAAAATTCGAAACTAATTTATAATTACATCATAACGTATTATGCCCCTTCTTTCTAAAGAACGGAATTCCTGTAATCAAAGGTATTTGGACGCTTGAAAAACAAAATTAGTGCAAGCGTCCACTGGTCTGATTGAGTTCAGATGGAGTATTACGCTAGTTTCATGAAAGAAAATTGATTCTTTTCAAGTTTTAAATTGAAAATATAAATTGTACAAAAATATATTTGTTCGTTTAAATTCTGCTAATAAACTAAGGATATGTCTTATACTTAAGTGCGTTGGTGAGTTTCATCCATTTCAAAACGCACCCGTTAAAAATAAATTATGATTAATAGTACACGAAAAAAAAATATGTTGATGGAAATGTAATTTTGTTGTAGCGATTGAAGTTATTGTTAAAAACAATTATTCCTCATTTCCCCAAAATGCATTTCCATGTCATCTAAATTAGAGCCTTAGAATAAAATTGCTGTGTAAAAAATATGACTCACCGAATATAGGGGGAAATATATTCTAAATATCCTGATAAAACATAAATTTTATGCGTCTTATAATTCTGAACAATTATATTCCAGTTTCTTTTTTATTGACTTACAAATGGTTTTCAATTAAACTTGATTATTATAGGGTGTCTTACTTTAGCTCTCAGTGTATGTTGTTTTAGAGAGGTTCACATTGAAATGTGTTCTATTAGGAATGATAAAACGTGTGATGTCGAACAAGATGACCTTTCCATATATTAATGATTTTGATATTATATCGCTAAATAATATATTATTGTTGTAAATATAGAAGCATAACTTTTTTTATATATACTAAATTTATGAACTTTAATAGAATATAGATAAATTTTGTGTTTGTATAGTCACACGTTTTGACCAAATTTATATGCTTTTAGTAAATGGCCAAAGGCATAATGCCAATTTTGTCAATAAATTTGATTGATTGATTGATTGATTGATTGAAAACACAATTTCCGTTTATATTCTAGATTTCGAAGGTAAGAAACTACTCGGTGTCCTTGCCATTATAGCTATTAACAGTAAATTCTGTACGGTGCTGATACTGTAATATTTTCCCGTGCACTCATCTCGTCTGACCTCCCTCCGTGCAGCGAACGTGTCATCGCTCAGTCAGAACAAGGTTTCAACACTTTACCGCCTGTCCGTGATGCGGTACTATTTATACTTATGAACTTTAAAATGCATATTTATTTATTGTTATCTACCAATTAAGCTATATTAAACATTAAGTGCCCCAGACTTTTACGCGTACGAGCGATTGTTAGCAATAGAATTTTGTCACGGAAGGAGGGTCATATATATAGTTATATATAGTGATATATTACCCTCCCTCCGTCCCAAACCCCTTTGATTGTAATTCATTTATTCACTCGTTCGTTCGTTCATTCATTCATTTTATCTATTTATTTTTTCATTTATTTATTTATCTATTTTATTATTAAATAATTTATTAATTCATCTAGTTTTTTATTCATTCATTTATTTATTTTATATATTTATTTTATTAATTTTTGCAATGTGGGTAAAAGAGCAGCAATTAAATCATTCAGACCTGTTGTAAACCACTTTTCCAAATAGCCCTTGATCTTTTACTTAAAACAAACTTTTGCCATTATATCCATGTCCACAAATACAACCATTGTAGTTCCAATTTGACAAATAGGTACTGAACAAACTGTCTGACTATTTAAAAGTGAACTGGTGCATTTTAATAAGTACATCACGTTAACCAGATTTTCTTTTCTGGGGAAAATATATGCGGTAAGCATTAAAAATCAACTAAATATCATTCAATATTTTTCAATTCATTCACACATAAAACGATTAAAATAAATAAAGAGACGTTTATTAAACAAAAAATATCTTAAAGAAAAAAAAGTGTCAGTTCCTTTAGTTCCTTTTATTTTGCGGTATGACATACAATATTTATGTCATTTTATTTTGAGTATTTTATATTATATTTTATCCGGTGTATACGAAACATTAAACTAAAATGTTAGTACAATATTTTCTTTTCAATATCTGTTGTTGTTTTTTATTTCGTGTCTTTTCTTATTTATTTCACTTTATATTTATATTATATTTATATTGTTCTTATAGCTTTGTTCTCTTGTAAGTATTTTTCCATACTAGTTGCAGTTTTCAGTACCCTTTCTAACAGAGTCAACTGTTAGGCATGCATTGATTCATATTCATTTTACTCATTGTTCAGCACAGAACGTTGTTTTTTTTGTTTTTTTTTCAGATTTGTACATAGAACATTGTCTGCAATCGTTTTACATATATCATAATATAACATAGTCACTGACCATACAGCATAGCCGAACTATATTTTCTTTTATATGTACATTCCTTGAATGGAATAACTATTTTCATAGTAAGATTACATGGCAGATGGATAGATAGATAAATAGAGAGGGAAAGAGACAGAGAGACAGAGACTTATACATAGTAAGGAAGAGAGACCGGCAGAGAGAGAGATAGAGAGAGAGAGAGTAACACCGAGAAAGAGAGAGATAGAGTTAGAGGGACACTTACATCTTGGATACTGTGGGGATTCTGCACATTTCCTCTCTCTATCCTCCGAACTGGACGAACACTCAGTTTTCCCGAGAATGCTTTCTATGCTGTATTTCACTGAGGTCGGTAAGGCACTCTTTGTTGTTTTAGCGTTTTCCATTTTTCTTAATATGTTTATTTGTCCGATTGGCGCTTTTACTATCACTGCATAAAATGTTCAGCACATGATAAACTCTGCAACTTGTGTTTTACTATTGTCCTCTACGGTACGAGTTCACGTTTTTAAACAATATTTATTTTTTAAAGTCTTTCCAATTCACAAATATTCTCAATTCTGAATCGCACAAAGAATTCTTATCTCTTTAGCTAATATCTGTCTGCCAGCAGCAGCGATTCTTAAATGATTCTTCTTTAGTAAGCCTTTTAGGGTAATTAAATCAGTCATTTGTCGCAAATTGAGATCATTCATTGCCCGAAAACACTCGAGAATAAAAGCTCCATTCTCATTGGTTAGTTCTATTGTTACATTGTTATAAGCACTTTGAGTGGGCAAAATATTTATTAACTGCGGGATATCGATCCGATATTGATATCCGGTAATCCTTTCAACGGGAGGCGGGGCTTAGCTCTAGAGAGGAGAATCGGTGTGAAATTGTCAGAATAGACGACTCTGCATTAGCATTCATTGTAGGCTTTTGAAATAGTGATTTCTCCGGTTTATTAAATTATAATGAGAGGCTCAAAATCGGGCTCATTATTTGTAACATGGTAAATTGTCCTTTAATGCGCATGAGATGCCCAACACAAAGTTGAGCTCGCCCCCTGTAAATATCTCACTGGTTCATTAGAAGCCGTAATAGCGATGAACATCTAGAAATTATTGAGGGAATCGTCTCTTCATTCAATTCATTCTCCGGCAGATTCAAGTGGGTTTACCCCTAGCGACAAATTTCCGATGACGAACTTTTGATATCAATTTTGTAACCAATTCAGAAGTAATTTGGTGCGTGTGCAAGTTTGTTCCAACAGACGCCTTTTAACTCGACAGTGATATCTGGTGCTAACAAGGACTATTGTCCCATCATTGTGGTTTGGCAATTTTATCGAGAGAATAAAAAAAGCGTGAACAACTTAAACGAGCGTAAGGTACTTTTTTACCTGTCTGCGATGCCAAACCACGAAAACTGATAATAAACTAACAATTTACATTATTCTTCGGTTGATTATCACCAAGGTGTTGACTAATTATTGATATTTTATTTCAACAAGCGGACAAAGCATTATCTAGCCCAGCGTGTGCCTTGCTAATCTTAATATGATTTAAAGCGGGTTTTGAAGAGCAAAACACACTCTGCTCTGTTTACCAAACTTGGCGCGTTTTCTGATACTTATCTCCTTATTAACGACTGACACTAAGCTTCCTCCCCCTCGCCAAACATTTCCTTAAATTTTCGATAAACATAACTTCCCATCAGCTCGAAATCTTGATATATCATTTTCGCTGAACCTGTGTTCAGAACAAGAGATGTCATTTTGGAGTGTTTGAAGTTCAAATTAAAAATGTTCTTGAGATAGGAGTTGCTTTAATCGACCACCAGATTGAACAAACACTCGACACTTACCTATATATGTAATACATTAATGGGAAGTAGATGCTCTACCTATTATAAAACAAATAAACTTAATACAATTTGACCTATTGTTCTGTGTTGACACAAGCATACCTGAACCTGTGTGACACGCTGGGGTGTAAGTGGTTAAATAGATGTATTAAATGGTCATAATTATGGCCGGTAGGTGCTACTTTATGTCAATATCAGTTACAGGGCTGCTCTAACCATCATTGTCTTAGTCATTGACGCCTTCATTTAGTTAAACAGACACTTGAATTTGTATTGAATTATAGAGACATTTCGAAATGCAATTTGAATTTCCACCACAAATAATAATAATAATAATAATAGCAATAATAATGAGAACATACAAAATGTATTTATGCAAGATTTTAGTATGAATTTATATTCGTGTTTTATTTTGTGAATTGTTCAGCACAATATTTTATAAAGGACTTTTACTACTTCTTCTCTACCTCTGTTGCAAATACCAAACTTATTATAACTACCACAGTCACAGTTTTTAAGACGATTTTACATAGTTGTTTATTTTTCAGGTGAACGGTGTATACTAATTCTGTAACAGATAAAAAAAATGAAGGAAAAAATGCTTCATACTACTTAAAAAAGGGATACTAGGCTGCAGTGACACAAGGATAAAAATCAATGAGTTGAAATCAACAGAGTTGGATGAATGACTGATTTATGGAATAATAGCCGTATTTTTTTTATTTTAAATAACATATTTGGCAAATCAATTCTTCCATATGGTCCTCTTAACAAATATATAAAGCAATTTGTAGGTACCGGTATTAAACGCGAAAAAGCTTTCATATCACTAACATGTAATAAATAATGGAGGGAGGGATATTAACAGAACAGAAAAAGACAGAATTAATATTAACCCCAGTATTAATTAAATCAGAAACTAAGCAGGTTAGACATTATTCAAGCACTTGTCAAGGGGGACTAACATTGAGACACGGAACGTCATAATCCGAGATGTGCGGGATAATCCGCATTAGGATAATTCCAAGGCACAGCACGGAACAGTCGTGCACCCAATCCGATGACACTCATCTCGAAGTTTGGCCAAATCTTGTAATGCAACATGGAACACAAATAGATTTAAATTATGACACTTTTCATAAATAATATAAATCTTATTTTGTGAGATAGGAATCTAATGTGACAATGTGCCAACATCTATATTTGGTTGAATGTTATTTAACAGTGTGGTTTAATAAGATTTGAGTTTAATCTAGAAGGGGTACTCGTGTTTTGTTGTTAAATCATCATCAATTACGTCATTTATCGAGATTGGTGTTATATATGGAATCGCATAATCAAATTATGAATTGAACATATCTTTATTTCACACAGGTACATACAAATACCGTATCGGGATGTAAATACTATTTTCTTTTTCATTTTATTCAGGTCATTAAGGTTAGATATCTAATGTAACTTCGTGTTAAGTTTAAGCAGACTTATAAAATTAATATAGTAAATGAAACACATATAATCAACATACGATGCACGATAATGTTTATAATTTATGATTAATAATTAATAATAATTAATGTTGTAGTAATATTAGTAGTATATATTTTATATTGTGATATGTAAATAATAAATAAAAGGCACACTCTGGAGAAGATATTGAGGGAAACTACAAATGTATCACATTTTAGATTGTAGAAAGTTTATTCTTTTCTCTTTACATGTACCTTTTTATCTTTCTGATATAATTTTTAATCTTATCATCCGAAATAAAAGGGAATTCTATAATGTTAATGTACTAAATATCAATTAACATATCGGTACTTTTTTACTTCTTAACTGAAATATATGAAAACGATTTAAAGCATTTGTTTATTAATCAATCATTAGCCTAAATGTCCTATTTATTTTTACTTCTTAACTTAATTTCGTGCATTTTTTTATCTCTTTTTCTTTTATCTTTTCACCCTTTTGAACTATTTAACCATACTTGAAATATTTGACCATATGCACGTACATGTTTTTTTTTTGTGTGTGTGTTTTTCACAATATTTACCAAGGAATACCATTTTGCTTTTATATTTCATGTTTTTACCTAGACAACAGAACATTAAGCAATGTCCAAAACGTTTTACACCAAACCTTGTATATATCGGAAAGCAACGAAAAATGTTCTATATGCTTTTTATTATCTTTCATAAATTATGATTTCAGATGTTAATCCGCTCTGAAAGACAATTTATAACATTTTTTTTTTAACAATTTATTATTGTTAGTTCATACAGAAAATCACGTTATCTAAGTCTTTTTATGTAGGATATATTATGTACTTATGTATATGTCAAATACAATATCGTTCTGTTCTATTAATTGAAAAAGTATATTCGAATACTCACTTTCTCGAATACTCACTTTCTTTTGCAACCCATTACAATGTGGATTTTGCATCAGTGCAATTTGTAGCATATTCTCTCTCGAATTAATAACAAAATGTATTTAGGCATCACTTTGTAATATTTTATTCTAATTACATTATGAATAAATAAGTTATGGAACTTTTCCGGATACTTTTTGAACACCCCTTGTATGTCTATAGTGTAAAGTAATCAAAATTCTGCTACCAAAATTCACATTTTTTTAATATATATATAATTATGTTGATGATAAAAATGACAAAACTCAAACAATTTCATAGCGCAACGCCAACACACACATATAGTTCTTGTTACTGGGGACAAACTCACATCAGACCCTTATTCTTCTTACGTGATTTCAATAGATATAACATACATTTATTCTGTAAATAATATTGTTACGTGGATAGAGAGAACACTTACTTAATGAGACTGAAAATATCGTTAATCACACAGAGTGAAAAATTGATTAAAATGCTACCAGCACAACAAAATATATAGATTTAGTTAAATCACTTTGCCATGGTGATATATGCAAAGTAAAGGTTAAAAACAAGGAAACCAAACCACACACACACACACAATACAGTCATAGATATTTATCACTGTGCAGAACAATGGATACGTTGCTAATATGTTTGGTCACTATGATTAGCAGACAGGTGCCCGCCTCGTCTTCTGTTAATATTACTATTATATTCTCTTCGATCAGACCCTGGTATAGTTTTCATGCAATGCAAAATTGTCCTTTTGCTTAAAGAAACCATAATCGATTCGTCATCTTTTCGGATACTATAAAACGCAAAACGCATAATCGGGAAAGCATACTACAATCCTAGAATACTACCAGAGTTACTTTTGATGTTTGCAATTGAGATGCTTCGCCTCGGTTAATAAATTACATTGTTTTACGTGAAAAAATGCTTATTTGCTATTTTGAGGTGTAAACTACTCTTTGTAGAAACTTTACAGCGGTGAGGACTATATTTATTTGGTGTAAAGGTTTCATGAACTTATATTTTCAAAAAGGTGAATATTAAATAAAATGGGCCATTCTACTCATTAAATGTATTTGGCATAGCCTGTTAATTTGCCGTTTTTCTTTTTTCTGAATTCATCATGAATATAATGGCTGTACTTATCTCTTCCTTTCTTTTTTCCCCTCCATCATTTGTTACATTCCTTCTTACTTTCTTTTTCTTTCTTTCTTTCCTTCCTTCATTCCTTCCTTGAACAGTTTTTTTTTTAAATCCAAAACCTTGATTTCACCAACAATATTGGCAACATACACGTACTGTTTAGTTCATCCTGTCAAGCATGATTTGTTTATGGCTCCCAATAACATGTGATAGAATAATGATACGCGTAACATAAAAACATAACTCGAAAATCTAGTTTTTAAATGATAAAAGAGTAATATTTTATTCAGATAATACACTTTCTTTATGGATATACATTTTTAATCCAATCATTGTCTACACAAGACAATTCACTGCGATATCACAACGTAGACAGTTGACATGGTAGCCTACAGTATCAATAGCAGTCACATTGTCCTGACAACGTTGGCTTCACGTCCTGGAACTACAATGAACCTTTATATGTAAAGCACCAGGCCCCGGAATGTTGCGGTCGGGAACTGAACCCATGACCTTCTGGCTATTGGGCTAGCGCTCTGACTATTCAGCAACTGGGACTGATGTTTTGGTGGACCTATAGGAAGTCTGTCTGTCCACCGGATTACTCCGCAAAATACTCATGGACGGGCAAACTCCATACAGTAGTTACCTCCCCTTACAGTTGTAGATAACCACTGCCACCACAAGTAAAAATTGACAGAATTTAGCTATTTTTTTCCGAATATATATAGATATATGTATATATTTTACTGCGAGTGTTATTTCCCTACGAATGTTTTCTTTAATAAACATCAAATATCAATATCGCCTCGTGGTAAAAAAATAAATCATTTCAAAAAATATTTTTGTTGTTGTGACAGCAGCCGGAGACGCCATTTTGTTAGTTTACCACCATCACGTGACATTTGTGATGGCAGTGATTTTTTTGCTTGCAAGGGATATCACTGTGTGGAGTTTGATGGACGGGTTGTTATGCCAGCGTGTATTATTGGCACACACATCACGTGAGTCGAATTAAGATACTTTGAGGGGTGATTTGTCCAGATATCACACAGGGTCGGCATATTTAAGGTAATCCATCCATTACATTATAATCATGGTTCTTTAAATGCTTAAAATGACTTCAGGCCAGAAGCAAGCATCCATTGACTTGGGGATATAGGTTCTATTACGCAGAGTCTATAAAGGCTTGCATATACATGTACTATAAAATTCCCATGATCACTTTGTGGACCATGATAACAATATGATGATGGACGGAATACCTTAACTCTTACTTTTAGATACAATTTCATTCCGTTTTGTTATCAAAGTTATCATATATGTCTTGTAATTTTATTTCATACTTTCGTTTTAACTTACCCTTTCAATGTCGAATGGAAAACAATAAATAAGGGAGAATGTAATACTACGTTTTTCTATCACTGTGTATAGTTAAGTATTTGCATTACGACTGTCATTCTCGAGACCTTGATTTCAATATGATTTTGTTTTCTTAAATATCAGATTAACATACAGATTTTATTTTCAATCCAGATGTTATTAACTATTCTTTTAACGATGGATATAAAGGAATATGTGCGAAAGGAAAACACTCCAAAAGCTTAAAAATAATTTAGACATCATATATCAGTTCGAACTTAAATTGTATTAAAATATAAGAACATTTTAAAACTGAAATTAAAAAATATACATATATGCAAATGTAATTCGGTAAGGAAGCAAGTCCAGGTTATCCATGAAGTGTTCTTAACTTGATAAATTACCAGCATTATTATTATTTCAAAACTGGCTCCAGTAAGCTTGTAACATATTACACCTCACGACCCGTTTGTTTGTGGGTGTTTACAACCTCAGCAGTGTAAACATTCACCTCTCTTGATAAAGAACGAGAAAGAAAAAAAGTACCGCATTGACCGCATTGGCGAAGTAGCCTGCGCATTATTTTCTATATTTTATAAAAGCCTATTAATGACATCAATACACATATAATTATCAATTCTAAACATTGTATTTTTAAATAAAACATTTACACACTACAAGCGAACTTTTAATAAGGATCAAGTTGAGCAAAGTCGCGCGCGCTCGTGACATATTCTCTCTGTAGAGGGGCGTGGCTGCGGCAATGATGATAAATAAAGCCTCTTAATTGACTGCCAAACTTGTTCAAATGTATCAATGAAATTAAAATGAACAGCAATGTCAGTAGAAGAAAAATCCATTAATTTTCAAAAGTTATTTTGAACTTTGAATTGAATTGAAACTTATTTATGTTCAGTTATCGGTCTAAATGCAATCATTTTCGGGGTGTTTTTAAGTGGTCATTATAAAAAGCCTCCCATCTTTTCCTTTAGAAGAGATTTCTATCGAATCAATTATCACTTTTAATTGGCAATTTTAGCATGAATAATTCTTATGGCCAGTTAAATCACTGTTTTTTGCAACAGTTTTCTTTCAGGCAAGGCCCCAAGATTGACTCTTTTTCAGCTCATTTAACTAAATAAGGCTATGTATTCGAATAGATCTGCTGTTGAAATTAAGAATTGAAGGAAAAAATCCGCCAATAATATTAATTAATACACACATAAATCATGAAAGCTACGTGGAACATAAAAAAAGCTTGATATCAATTTGATTTTCAGAACATACGTAAGGACATCTTTATGCTATAATCATAAAAAAAACATCAAACGAGAGGTTATCCGCATGACAGCCGATATATTTCGTACACTCCGAAACGAAACGCTATTTTTATTTGTACGTTTACTTGGACAGAGAGTACTTTAGTCATTTGTCTACATGATACAGATGTACTGTTGCCTCACTGTGACACGCCATAGACAAGTGGCATGATACCAAACCCAGTCACATTATCTTGAAACCGGACCAGCCAGTCTTGGACCTCCCTTATGTGCTGAGCACCAAATACATAGCAGATAAAACAGTAATTATTAGCGACTTTTTAGAATGTCGTGTCTGAAGATCAACCCCTCGTCCCGGGCGGAGGGGCGGAGGTGGTGTGGCAACCTCCTGTATCACTTATTTTTTGGTCTCACACATAATATGCTGTTTTAAATGCTTGCAGAAAAGAGAAAAACTATCATCCTGTGTTTTATTTGATTAAACTGTTTAGTTCGATATATTTTCAGTTTGATAAAACTGATACGTGTATAGCTTTTGTGTGTCACTTGCAGCATTTGTTCACATTTCAAACTCCCAGAACAACTGCATGTGCTTCTTCTCTGAACTTTGATGGAATCGCACATTGTTCCGCTACCAAATAAATGCACGTATTATATTAATAATGAATTTATCAATGTATTCAATATGCATCAAGTGCAAATTAACGAATATTAGAACAGACTATCGCGCTGTTTAGTATCGAGGATGGATAGCGGGCGGACTAATGTGTGCAGTGCACGTATGTTATGCAAAAATACACGATTTAACCATTTCGCTAAAACACGGAAATGAAACATTCAGCCGATTATACTTGATTTCATACCTCATCCAGTATTTATTCTTTATGGAAGGCTTAATTATGTTATGCCATTATTATTCTACGCTTTAATTATATAAACATTATAATTTATTCTAGCATACATCTTTATTTAAATATCAGTTCAATCAGCGTCATTGTTATGATGTTTGTTTATCCTTTTCAATTTGAGAGTTACGCCCCCCCCCCCCCCCCCCCCCCGCAAAAACAAAAAAAAAACAAAACCACCAGCATATTGTCCTATAATGGACTATATATTATGTGTGACCTTAAGGTAAAGTCTCTGTAATGGTTCCGCTACATGTCGGACCTCATGGCCTTTTACGGATATAACCAAGGTTTTCTAATGTTTCATTAGGGTACCCTGGTTATCTTGGTAGAGGTCAAGTGGCCCAAGACGTAGCGGAACCTCGAAGGGATCTATGAGTAAGTCGCGGGCTGGTCAGATTTTACAAGGTTTTCCACACATCAGTTACCTCAGTTCCCAGGGAATCAGTGAATAACATTGTAAAACCTGACCAGATCAATGTTTGCTTTTGATTTGATATGACTTCGTAGTGCTTAAAATTGAGTTGAGTGGTAAATGGTTTTATATCTATCATACACGATTCTTCAATGTTGTTGTTGTATTGGGGTTTACCGTCGCTGCGATAGTATATCAATCATATAGCGACGTCCAGCTAATTACAGGTGGAGGAAGACCCCGAATACACAGAGGTACCCGGGTAGAACCACCGACCTACCGCAAGCCAGCTGGAAGGCTTCCTCACATGAAAAATCCGAAGTCCCTACCGGGATTCGAACCCACAGCGGTGAGGGGCTGAGAGATTTGTAGTCCACGACTGTAACCGCTCGGCCACGGCGGCCCCCATACAGCTTGTACTTAAGTGACTGAGACAAACTGTTTCTACTCCAGACATATTCTATCTTTCAGTAATTTAAGTATGGATATGGTTTTATAAACATGTTTTTGTTACTTATTAATTGACATCAAGTATGTACAATGTGTAAATGTATTCTGTTTGGTATTATAGTTGTAGGCCTCCTTTTCGCAATGCCCGAGTTGTCGTTCTTGCGATCTCGCTCTAGTCCCACAAGAATGACAACAAATCAGGCTGCGCTACTTTCAGGGGAAGTAACTGCTGCGGGAAGACGGAATAATTGTAAAATGCACCAACGACAATTCAGTGGTAGTGTATTGTTTTGTTTATGTGAAACTATTAACCAGAGACTTTTTCAAACTATACAAGCACATTCTCCTTTGAAGAAATTATAAGTTCTAATATTTCTTTAAATGAACTTGATTTGATGTTCTTTTCTTTAATGCAGCAAATATTTTGTTATTATATACATTAATTTATTTTATATAAGGCGTATTAAAATCGTGCATATTTTTATATTTCATGACAACGAAAAGTAAATAATAATTACACATTCGATCTAGAGTTATTACTTAAGTGGCTGTGAATAGAAATCGTGAAAGATTGATTAGAAATGTAAATGATTTTGGCGACATCAGAGTTGTGTTTATCGATGACCAATGACAAAAATACGGTTTAACATATTTGATCTCAGTTTTGATATTTTGGTCAGTTTGCGAAAAGTAACGCTCATTTTCTAAGAATATTAAATTGCAATGTTCACAAATCCTCTCCGCTCGCAGTATTTTTAAGTGTCTGTCCCTTTCAAAAGCCAGATCATGAGTTTAGATCTTTTAAAAGTCATGTAGTTTAATTAGTTTTCTAATACTTAGTTTACCTTAAATCTGCGATAAGACAGTAATATATTGTGAAATATTCCTAGTGAAGTGCCATACACGTGTATAAATTCAATTCAATTAAAATCACTTTACTTTTTCAATATTGCTTATATATAAAATTAAATGTATGTGTATAAATAAATGTAACGATAAAGTGTAAAATTAAATGCTATCTCTTTATATAGAATGAGTAATAATGGTCATAGAGACTGACAGGTTCTGTAAGCAACACTTGTGTTGACAAGAACGTTTATTGCTGTAGAATAGCTAAGTGAACAAGGAAATGATACTGTACCACGGGAAGTCAAACAATGAAAATGAGGTTGAAAGAGGAAAACAAGAAAAAATACAGAAAAAAAAATGAAGAGATAAAGTGTGAATTATTTCTGTAAACACAGTCACAAGCTAATGTGATTATTGTAACATCTGATAAAGCAGCAAGGAGCATGATGGAACTCATTCATGAGGTTTTCATTTAATAAAGAATTGCTTGTGATTAATCTCGGGCAACTGATGATACGGAAATTGGACAAGAAAGACAATGTGAGTTAATACGGGCGCGTGTCACATTAGATTGCTGATTTCAAGTATTTACCCATGCCTTGGTTACGAACCTCCCATAATCCTTCGGGATACTCTTCACACTGGAGGCGGGAAACTTGGTTGATAAGCACGCGCTAATGGCCACCAGATAAGGACGATGTGCTGAACATAACAAGTATTTGCAAATATTAATTCAATCCGTCGTTCGTTAAAAGCAATTAATCGCCGATCAGCGGGCAATATAAGATTATGATTTTAATGTGTTTCAATGTGACAGTAAATACGATAATCCCCGTACAAGTGCAGTACGTAGAAAGAGAGACGCGATAAGACACTGTTTTAGAAGCCCTACGTGTGCCTTTTTGTTTCTCGAAAAAGCACAAAAGATTTTTTTCAATCAAAATTTCCTGTGAATGAAATATAAATTTTGAATTAAACTTGAAAGACATGTTTATAAAACCATATCCATACTTAAATTACTGAAAGATAGAATATGTCTGGAGTAGAAACAGTTTGTCTCAGTCACTTAAGTACAAGCTGTATGGGGGCCGCCGTGGCCGAGCGGTTACAGTCGTGGACTACAAATCTCTCAGCCCCTCACCGCTGTGGGTTCGAATCCCGGTAGGGACTTCGGATTTTTCATGTGAGGAAGCCTTCCAGTTGGCTTGCGGTAGGTCGGTGGTTCTACCCGGGTACCTCTGTGTACTCGGGGTCTTCCTCCACCTGTAATTAGCTGGACGTCGCTATATGATTGAAATACTATCGCAGCGACGGTAAACCCCAATACAACAACAACAACAACAAGCTGTATGAAGAACCTTGCCCATTAAATGTAGCATAGCGTATATAACTTCCACGATTAATAGATCTAAAAAAAAAAAATAACATAATTTTACTGACATTATTTGTTTAAAAACTTAACGTACAAATGGTGTTAGAATCATTTTCAGAGAAGTAAGTGAAAATTCTAACATACAATAGCAAAATTGTTATTTAAATAAACATGGTTGTTGATTTTTATCTCTTATTTGAAGGGCATAGTAAATGAATATGGCAATGTGCTTCATGACATTCATATTACATGTAAGAAATGAGCATTAGCACGGTCAAATTCTCAAGCTCCAAGGTTTGTTGACGTATCAGCATCGTGCTCTTGATAATTTACAATGTATATGATAACACACACACACACACACACACTTTTCATATCAAACACGTACAAGCAATGTAAAAAATATAAATGTATATATAATAAGCAATTTACATTTTGTATGTTAAGCATACACTACATAATACATTGACATATGATATAAATATGGGTAACAAGTCAAGTAAGAATAATACTTTCATGGCAATAGATAAAAGACATTTCTTTATCTTTTCTTTTTAAGAATTTTGAAAACATTGTTACATTTGCAAAAAAATGTTGTTCAAATTCTTCATCATTTTGATTGCATTTTCAACATTTTGACCCCCCCCCCCCCCCCCCCCCCTTCCTACAATATTTTCAAATTTAAGTGAGTGAAAAAATAATAACGTTTTTTCCCCAAATTATTTATTTTTATGTATCGTGTGCTTACAAATAAAGTGCCAAAACTTACGTGAAACTTTAGAGAAGATATGGAATTACGTGAATAGATGTTGATGCAGATATAATATAAATAGATTTCGTTTTAAATTGTTAGTAATGACTACATTAAAAACCTTTAAAAATTGATAAAGTCTGTCTTTAAAAATTACCTTTACCTCTTGATAACGTACCAGATCAGGTTTTAACAATTAGTTAGGAACAGAGCAGAATTCATCGTCAATAATTCATACATGTTTATAAATTGTCAACGTATAAGACTTATAGTATATACAATATACACATGTATTTGTGTATAATCAGTTATAACCTATACACACACTGAGGGAAATCAGGAAAAAATCGTTTTGGTTGAACTAAACACTTAGTTTTCAAAATTCAATAAGGTATTTCTTATACTTAAAGTTTCTATCAAAGAGATTTTAATTATTTAATTATTTCTGTTTTGTCACTTGATTGGAATATTTGCAGACATTTGTACACAGAAGGGTGCATGTAGCACAACTTTTTAAATATTTAATTCTAGGGCCAGCATAACATAGACATATGGGGTATACGAGTAAATGGAAAAAGTATTAATTTCTTTCATACATAGTTAGAATTGAATTAATGTCTAAGGTATCCAGCCAACCCTGCTTAAATGTGTCTGTCAATCTACACTTAAATGTATCTGTCAATCTACACTTAAATGTATCTGTCAAACTACACTTAAATGTATCTGTCAATCTACACTTAAATGTATCTGTCAAACTACACTTAAATATATCTGTCAATCTACACTTAAATGTATCTGTCAATCTACACTTAAATGTATCTGTCAATCTACACTTAAATGTATCTGTCAATCTTCACTTAAATGTATCTGTCAATCTACACTTAAATGTATCTGTCAATCTACACTTAAATTCGCACAAAAATTGTTAAATCAATAGTGAAATATAAAAGAGAAACCATGGTCATATTGATAACAGTGTATACCCAACTTCTCTTTAATACTATTATTTTAAACAATCCAAGATTGATTACATACATCGTTCTAAGAATTATATAATCAGTATTTAGTATTTATACCAATATTTCATACTTCTTATAAGTCTATGTACAAGGACAGTATGTAGCGCATGCCTTGAGAGTTAACCATAAATACAAGCATTGCACGTATTCGGCTTAAGCTTAAACAATCGTTTTCAAAACTTGATTTGGATTCTTTTCTTTAGATTAAGTACATGCATTTTCCCAAATTTCACAGGCATAAAATAGACAAAAAAAATCAAACAATTGGCATAGCGTTTTTAGGCTAAAACTATACTCTTGGCTTTTGCATAATAATCAGTTCATAGCCTAAAGAGATTTACCCATTAAATGATCTTGTTTGAGAGCAACTAAATACAGCCCCACGATTGTTCTGTTCTGTTTAAATAGGGTAGCTAAAATGTTGACATGTCTCATGAGTTCTTTGTGCTTTGTTAACTTGTTAATAATGCTAGCCTGGTTACCTTTAAAACAATAATATTACCAGAAGCTATCAGGTAAAGCCACCGATAGAATCCTCGCTCCCATTACGGATAGTTGCTTAGAAGCTATTTCCCCTTAAAATAGAAGGATGAGAAATTGCCTTTGAAAGGCTTGTCTGAATCACGTCAAACGCCTATAAACAATGATTAAAAGCATCAAGCACGTGTTACCACAGGGAAAATCACCTGTTATGTATTTTGTCTGGTGCGCACATTTATAATCTTATAATGCTTCACCGTTAAATCTAATCAAGCGATATATTGTTAACATTGTTTATGTGTCGTTTTTGTTCCTTTCATATGACTGGAGACAGGGCAAAAACGCAATACGATCGCAAAATTTCATTAGCAGACGAACATTTTACCGGAAGTTATAATTCAAACTTCATAATAAGATTGGAAGCTTGCATGATGTCTTCATGATGTCTTGGTCGGTAAGACGCACGCTTTACCTGACCGGAACTTAATTTTCAGTTATTAGATCAATAAGTCTCTTAGATGCTTTATCGAAGCAGAATTGCCCGTCTTTCAGCGAAGACTGTCTGGAGGCCATTACGGTAATTTGCTGATATATCAATAACACGGTCTATTTTAGATCATTTATGCCACTTTCTACAGATAAGTATTAATCTACATCAATAACCACCGCGCAATGTTTTTACCGAGGTGATTACAGCAAATATATATATATATATACAGTCGAACCTGCTTACAAAGGCCACCCAAGGGAAATTACAATTTTGGCCTTTGTTAGCAGGTGGCCTTTGTTAGCAGGTGTCATGTTTTGTCTGATGTTCGTGACTGTACATATATGTATGTGGTCATCTCTCTCTCTCTCTCTCTCTCTCTTTAAGTTCCAATTATGTGCAGAAAGTTATTTATAGGAGGATATACATATTTTAAATAACAAATGTGAAAACATAATAATGTTTAATAATTGATTTCATAAATGAATAACATTTTGAACAACAAACATGTATTTGTCTTGTGTAAGATTTCCACAGCGTTGTTTTGTTACCATGGAGCTTGAAGACAGAAGAATGAATAGGCAGATACGAAACAGAATGAAAGCATAAGAATGCGTATATGTGTTCGTTTGTTGTAGAATATACGTAATAATCATAGAATAATGTGTATTTGTAATGTGAGAATCGATTCTGATCAACCTTCAATCAATAAAGCAAGTGTTTCTGTGTTAAAACCAACTTTCTCATAACGCGAAAACATGTTACACTCTTTACTATGTCTGGCGATAAAATCCGAGTAATCCACAATTTGAGCGTCGGCTATTATACGGTCCTCAATACCTCGTGTATTTTTAACAGAGATACAGATAAGGTGCTTTTTTTTTCTCTCTCTAAACTCTTTGAAAACAAAACAAACCAAAAAATTATTTATAATTAATGACAAGACCGCATCTTAAACACGCTTGAAGCACCGCACTTTACACTCAATCATTGTTATCATTTTCCCGGATTAAAAATGAGGAAGACATCTTGCTAATCAATGCCAATTAAGGTCATCCACACCTGACAAACACCACCTGTACGAACAGTAATGGTCACTATGGAAACCATCCTCGCCACCCTCGATGATTACGGTATTGTCTCAAATCTATTGTTCGGCTCTCACCTAACGGTGTTAGCCGTTACGCAACTTCCTGATGGGGCGCGTCAGTGGCGCGTGGCCGTTCGTACCAGTGTGGGGTACCAAATGGGGTCAAATATGGTGGCCGTTGGTCGTAGTAAGCAGTTGGTCGCTGATAGCAGGTGTAATATAGAACGAAATTGGTAGGGGGGAATTTGAAGTGACCGTTGTTAGCAGTTGGTCGCTGCTAGCAGGTGGCCGTTGGACCAGGTTCGACTGTATATTAATATTGTAAAATAAATAAATGTTAACAACCATGTCTTTTCATAACCCTGAAAGATTCTGTCACTAAAAAAAAATGGGGAATCTTTTGCAGAGCACACACACATAACTTGGTCTTCCTATCTTACCGAGGTTTTGCATGTGTGCCTCATACCTCACTATGGAGATTTGTAATTCGGTTTGTACATGCAAAGTGTTGTCATACCAAAGTAAATTTTCAGAAGTATACGTTTTTCTTTTACCTCGGTTTGCACTTCAACGTTATAGCTTACTATTATTTCAACCCCAAAATCAAACCAAACCACATAAACTAGCATTAATACTAATCCAAACCCTTACCCTATCCCAAATACTGAAAAGGAAAAACCAAGGTGTGCGATTTTCCGACCCCTCAACATATTGTTATATCCTAAGATATGGGGGCTTTATTGGATCGGTCTGTCGGACGGTCCGTCTGTAGACAAGATTTGTCCGCCCTATTTCTCGGCTAACTTCGGTCGGATTTTGATCATGCTTAATAAGACAGATAAGTATCATGCCTAGTTGCGCATATCGTTAGCACGTCATGATTCGCTTGATTTTAAATTAGTTGTGGCCCTTTGTTATATTTCTCAAATATATTTTGTCCACGCTATTTCTCAGCTACCTTTGGTCGGATTTCAATTAAACTTCACAATATCAATACCAATTAACCATTTGATTTTGTATGAGTTACGGCCAATTGTTATATTTATTGTTATTTCTTCCTACTTGTTATTTATCTTCACAACAATTGTAAATACCAAATCTACATGCTCATATTGTAGGCATATCATGCTTGCTTCAATTTTCATTTATGCCCCCTTGCCTTATTTCTTGAATATATCTTATCTGTTCTATTTCTCAGCTTCTATTGATCAGATTTTGATATAACTTCACAAATATTATGTATACAAACACTAGTTACAAATATCCTTGGCATGTCTTGATCAACTTTATATTTATTAGATTTTTTGTCGGCGATACACGTACAAGTGTATCAGAGCTTCTTTACCTGTTTGTTTTTATGTGTGTTTTTATTTTTATCCTTCAACTTTATCAAGACTGTCTTATATGGTAATAGCAACTGTGACAAAGCGATATTATCATCTTCAATGATAGTTCTTGTTTACAAATCCACCATAATACATTGTAACAGACAAGTATTTAATTCCAAACCTTATAGCAGACCCTTAAATCATTTAAACCAGTTTCTAAACAACTATTAAGCTTATCTCAACAACTATATAGCCAGCTTATCTCAACAACTTTATAGCCAGCTTATCTCAACAACTATATAGCCAGCTTATCTCAACAACTATAAAGCCAGCATATCTCAACAACTATATAACTAGCTTATCTCAACAACTATAAAGGCAGCTTATCTTAACAACTATATTGCCAGCTTATCTCAACAACTATATAGCCAACTTATCTCAACAACTATATAACCAGCTTATCTCAACAACTGTATAACCAGCTTATCTCAACAATTATATAGCCAGCTTATCTCAACAACTATATAGCCAGCTTATCTCAACAACTATATAGCCAGCTTATCTCAACAACTATATAGCCAGCTTATCTCAACAACTATATAACCAGCTTATCTCAACAATTATATAGCCAGCTTATCTCAACAACTATATAGCCAGCTTACTCAAAATATATAGCATTACATTATCAAACAAACAATACTAAACAAATAATAGTAAATAGTCAAAAGAATTAACAACACATCTCAACCACTAAAAAGACATTACAACTCAACAAATGAATGTTAAAGTGTTTTATGCTCTCCGTCATGCATAAGTTAGTTTTATAGACGTAATCTGTACACTTCTCAATCATTATGCATGCATGTATATATTTATGCATAACTGTTTTGTTTATGTAAATTAATATTGTATGCAATGTAATGCTAGAGCATACGTTGTCACGTCGTATTTTATGAGCAACACATCATATATATGTACAACTACAATATAAACCATTGGGTATACCGACGTATGAATCTTTCGTTTCTCATTTATCTTCAGCATTTATTTCGATTTTAAAATGAAAAAGACCAAAATTTCTGAAAAATTATCACATATTCATTTGGTATCTGGGAAGAAGAATCTCATAGGTATCTGAACAGGACAAAACTGCTTGTTAGTGCCCATGCTCTACTGCCAGCCATATATTCACATAAGATAACTGGATGCCATGCTTTTTTCAAGTTAGTTCAATTATGTGGATAACACGTATTTTTTCACATAATTATCTGGAAAAAATCATGATATCCAGTTAACTTAGTGAATACATGTATATGGTTGGCAGTGGTGGGCACTAGTACTCACAGACAGTTTAGTCCTGTTAAGATAACTACGTGGATAACTTGAAACAACTATATAGCCAGCTTATCTCTACAACTATATAGCCAGCTTATCTCTACAACTATATAGCCAGCTTATTTCAACAACTATATAGCCAGCTTATCTCTACAACTATATAGCCAGCTTATCTCAACAACTTTATAGCCAGCTTATCTCAACAACTATATAGCCAGCTTATCTCAACAACTATATAGCCAGCTTATCTCTTCAACTATATAGCCAGCTTATCTCAACAACTATATAGCCAGCTTATCTCAACAACTATATAGCCAGCTTATCTCAACAACTATATAGCCAGCTTATCTCTACAACTATATAGCCAGCTTATCTCAACAACTATATAGCCAGCTTATCTCAACAACTATATAGCCAGCTTATATCTGCAACTATATAACCAGCTTATCTCAACAACTTTATAGCAGCTTATCTCAACAACTATATAGCCAGCTTATCTCAACAACTATATAGCCAGCTTACCTCTTCAACTATATAGCCAGCTTATCTCAACAACTTTATAGCCAGCTTATCTCAACAACTATATAGCCAGCTTATCTCAACAACTATATAGCCAGCTTATCTCAACAACTATATAGCCAGCTTATCTCTTCAACTATATAGCCAGCTTATCTCAACAACTTTATAGCCAGCTTATCTCAACAACTATATAGCCAGCTTATCTCAACAACTATATAGCCAGCTTATCTCAACAACTATATAGCCAGCTTATCTCTACAACTATATAGCCAGCTTATCTCAATAACTATATAGCCAGCTTATCTCAACAACTATATAGCCAGCTTATCTCAACAACTATATAGCCAGCTTATCTCAACAACTATATAGCCAGCTTATCTCAACAACTATATAGCCAGCTTATCTCTTCAACTATATAGCCAGCTTATCTCAACAACTATATAGCCAGCATATCTCAACAACTATATAACTAGCTTATCTCAACAACTATAAAGGCAGCTTATCTTAACAACTATATAGCCAGCTTATCTCAACAACTATATAGCCAACTTATCTCAACAACTATATAACCAGCTTATCTCAACAACTGTATAACCAGCTTATCTCAACAATTATATAGCCAGCTTATCTCAACAACTATATAGCCAGCTTATCTCAACAACTGTATAACCAGCTTATCTCAACAATTATATAGCCAGCTTATCTCAACAACTATATAGCCAGCTTACCTCTACAAATATATAGCCAGGTTATCAAAACAAAGCCAACATATTATGAAATCAAAAGAATTAACAACACATCTCAACCACTAAAAAGACATTACAACTCAACAAATGAATGTTAAAGTGTTTTTTGCTCTCCGTCATGCATAAGTTAGTTTTATAGACGTAATCTGTACACTACTCAATCATTATGCATGCATGTACATATTTATGCATAACTGTTTTGTTTATGTAAATTAATATTGTATGCAATGTAATGCTAGAGCATACGTTGTCACGTCGTATTTCATGAGCAACACATCATATATATGTACAACTACAATATAAACCATTGGGTATACCGACGTATGAATCTTTCGTTTCTCATTTATCTTCAGCATTTATTTCGATTTTAAAATGAAAAAGACCAAAATTTCTGAAAAATTATCACATATTCATTTGGTATCTGGGAAGAAGAATCTCATAGGTATCTGAACAGGACAAAACTGCTTGTTAGTGCCCATGCTCTACTGCCAGCCATATATTCACATAAGATAACTGGATGCCATGCTTTTTTCAAGTTAGTTCAATTATGTGGATAACACGTATTTTTTCACATAATTATCTGGAAAAAATCATGATATCCAGTTAACTTAGTGAATACATGTATATGGTTGGCAGTGGTGGGCACTAGTACTAACAGACAGTTTAGTCCTGTTAAGATAACTACGTGGATAACTTGAAAATTTTCTACTTGCCAGATGAAAACTGAATATGTGACAAATTTTCAGAAAAGTTTCCACATAGCTAAGTGGATAAATGGCTGGCAGAAATATGCCACTATGGTAACCAATTAAATTGATTCTTTTTCAACTTATCTCAACAATTTAATTGTATATTTCCCTCTACAAAACCAACATATTCATCTTAATAAGCTTTTAAATTTCGGAGAAATCCAATGATTTCGGAGAAATAGTATTTTTGTTTCTGAAAATCCGTTTTCATATTATTATTTGTAGTGAAATAAGCACTTTTCTCATTCCAATAGCTAAAAATTTGTATATTTCCTTTATCTTTTGAATTTTCGAATACCGGTAATTTGTTTTCATTTAGCTCATCCTATTTTGTAGTTTTAAGTTCTTACAACTTATATTAACCCCTCTCGATGAGTACATTGCGCCTGGAAAAGCCCCAACGGGTTTCGAACCAACAACCTTCGGATCCGCAGTGGGGTATGTTACCACTGTGCCATTGTGACCTTATGTAGGTTAAACAGAACATTGATTTTTTTTATTTGTGATATCAAAATAACAATCTGTCATTTATTGTCCAATACATAAAATGAAAATAAAAATATGATTTGGCTTGTTTCTTGGTTAATTTCACGGAGTTAAGCCCCTTTTCGGTAATAATGCACATGAAATTGCGTGTATGTGAGTGGCGCGCGCGTGTCTGTGCAGGTATGTGAACATCATTGACCCGTGGAATTTTTGTAATTTGTTTAATTAAGTTTATATCAGCATTTGAGGATCCTATCGGGATTGTATCAGCTCCTGAAAATAGAATAATGTGATACACCTGTCGAATAAGAGTCTGACTGAGAAGTTGCGAATGAGGACAATTAACGATCGACTATAACTGTACTCTTTAAAGGATTACCTGAGTCGAGACGGAACGATGGCATACGATTAATCAGAAGTAATGATGCTTTTACGCTTTCAAATCATGAAACATTAGCAAATAATTACATGTGTGCTTTAATCAGGTTCTGCTCACCCGGCTAAGATAAAGTCAAGTTGAAAAGGGCTATGTACTCTTTAAGCAGAACAGAACAGAACATAACAATACTGTTATTTCACCCATGGGTTGTGTAATAAAAGGCAAATTCTAATAATATGAATATTTCAGTCAGTATCGGGGTTATTTGGTTTTATATGCAACAAAATAAACAATTAATACGGAAATGGTTGTAGGAGGATATCATATTTAAGAATCCGATATAATATTCTAAAGATAATAACAGTTTTAATGCAAGTTAAATGCTTAATCAAATCAATGAAAAATATCAACCATGTGAAACATGAGTAAATTTAGCATGACAGAGAAAACAAAATGCACACACCATGTACAAATCAAGAAACGCATATTTGTTCCATGGATATTAAGGTCTAAGAATTTAGGTTTCCATTTTTATAACCTATATGAATATATTATATTAAGGTTTTATATGTCATTTTATATTATATTAATAATTATCAGTATTATTGTATAATACAAATATTTATCAGTATCATTGTATAATACAAATATTTATCAGTATCATTGTATAATACAAATAATTATCAGTATCATTGTATAATACAAATAATTATCAGTATCATTGTATAATACAAATATTTATCAGTATCATTGTATAATACAAATATTTATCAGTATCATTGTATAATACAAATAATTATCAGTATCATTGTATAATACAAATAATTATCAGTATTATTGTATAATACAAATATTTATCAGTATCATTGTATAATACAAATATTTATCAGTATCATTGTATAATACAAATAATTATCAGTATCATTGTATAATACAAATAATTATCAGTATCATTGTATAATACAAATATTTATCAGTATCATTGTATAATACAAATATTTATCAGTATTATTGTATAATACAAATAATTATCAGTATCATTGTATAATACAAATATTTATCAGTATCATTGTATAATACAAATAATTATCAGTATCATTGTATAATACAAATATTTATCAGTATCATTGTATAATACAAATAATTATCAGTATCATTGTATAATACAAATAATTATCAGTATCATTGTATAATACAAATAATTATCAGTATCATTGTATAATACAAATAATTATCAGTATTATTGTATAATACAAAAATTATCAGTATCATTGTATAATACAAATAATTATCAGTATCATTGTATAATACAAATATTTATCAGTATCATTGTATAATACAAATATTTATCAGTATTATTGTATAATACAAATAATTATCAGTATCATTGTATAATACAAATATTTATCAGTATCATTGTATAATACAAATATTTATCAGTATCATTGTATAATACAAATAATTATCAGTATCATTGTATAATACAAATATTTATCAGTATCATTGTATAATACAAATATTTATCAGTATTATTGTATAATACAAATAATTATCAGCATTATTGTATAACACAAATATGTATCAGTATTATTGTATAACGTAAGTAATACTGACTATTTATTTGATACACATATGAAATTGATTCTGTACTTTTCTGTTCTGTTCTTTAAGTGAAGAGAGAGAGAGAGAGAGAGAGAGAGAGAGAGAGAGTACTGGACTGTGTACAGAAAATGAGTGGTTTCCTTGCTGGTTTCTAACTTTTATCAATTAGGACAAAAAAAATACGATGCCCATAATCAATCATCCTTATTCAGGATATAAACACAACGGCAGACTGTTATAAAACTTTACATAAATCACACATAGAGTCGTGATAGTAAGTTTGACCAGACTGAATTTGAGTTCAGAGCTGGTTCCTAGTGTTTAATGGGAACTCATACTTTATACATGGAACCAGGAGATTCCATATCTGCTACAGAGGCATAAAACCAAACAGACGTTTCCTATTTTTTAGGTAGACACGGGAAATGGGACAGGTGAAAAATATTAACTTGTGTTACAGTATATTGAAGAAAAAAAAAAGAAAAAAAAGACCGGACTCTTCCTTAACTACGAAGTTTTACGAACCTTTTTGACCTTTCGCTATATATCGTGCTAAAAATATTTACACTAAATAACAGGTGGGCAGGCAAACTTGATTTTAAGTTTTTCAAATTTGAAAAAATCTTTGAGATTATTTTCATGTTTAATTTTAGTGATATACCATATAATATTGATAGACACAAAACTATTCGTAAGAGTTAAATCAAGAAACACATATTTGTTCCATGGATCTTAAGGTTTTGGAATTTAGGTTTCCAGTTATATAACCTATATGAATATATTATATTAAGGTTTTATATATCATTATTTTTATATTATATTAATAATTATCAGTATTATTGTATAAAATAATTATCAGTATTATTGTGTAATACAAATAATTATCAGTATTATTGTGTAATACAAATAATTATCAGTATTATTGTGTAATACAAATAATTATCAGTATTATTGTGTAATACAAATAATAACCACTTTCACTGTATAATCAAATAATTATCCTAAATATGGTATAATATAAACCGAAGATCATTGATTCTTTTTTGATAATATTAATAATAAAAAGATATAAATTAAGGATGTAATCTTTATATCTTCAAATCTGTTCGCTCTAAATGCATGGTATGGGGGACTACTTTCTATAGTGTTAAAATAAAGAAATAAAACGTGTTCTTACCTTATGAAATTGTTATATCCACATAAAAATGTTTTTTGTTATTTTTTTTTTTTTTTTTTTTTTTGGGGGGGGTAAATTTTGACAGATATTATACAAATAGCAATATAGCTTATATACATTCAAGCTGTAAAGATGAATAGATAACAGTCTTATAAATGTCATTGATATAATTATGTGATAGCAAGAAATACTATATATTTGTGGAAAGATATAGATGACTATGGGTCACGTTGACCTAACTCATCTTGGTAGTTTGTATGTACTCAATCAAATGATCAAAATGTACAAAAGGGTTAGAAGTACCAACCATATGGATATGTTCAGAATTTCCTCAGATTCACCAGTTAAGCATCGTATGGATCTTATCTGGAACAGCTAGTAAACACCTTCCATTTGCTACGGCGACAATTTCAGCTAATAAGAGATTTCTACCCATTGACTTGTTAATGGAATTATACTTCAAGTCTCGTAAAACATCAGCGTTAACGTACAGAGAGGAAAACACTGAACATAAAATATCTTTAACAAAACAGACGGCTTCCAAACCAGCACTTCCACGGACTAATGAGAGATCTTGATTGGGAAATCGTTCACGAGCGGGGTTTAATAAAACGCAAATCATAAAAAATTGAAACCTAGACTTTTAAACAAAGTTGATAAAAACGCTATTAAATGCGAGCTTTATTTTCTCTGTAAACTGAACGAGCGAATGAGTAGTCATAAAAGGTTCAACGTGGTAACGACGTGAGCCATATTAAGTGGGCGTGTCTTAGCCAGTTATCGGCATTCTCCGCACCGTCGGAAAGAAACGACGCATGCGTAAATAATGAGATCTATGATAAATCTTTTGTTAGAAATGAAAACAGGAAATAAATATTGTTGTTATGAAACAAGTTTGATGTCATTAAGTGATGTTGGCACACTTGACCAGTAAATACAGAGAGTTAGCAAATCAGTATGAGTATCGGTGTACCAGTAGTTAATTAATGTTCAGTAATTTGACAGCAACAACAACAGCGGCGATAACGATTGCGAAGGCAACGACGATGACGATGCTTTTTGTTGTTGTTGTTGTTGTTGTTGTTGTTTTTTTGTTGTTGTTTTTTTAAGCGTGAATATGTTTGTGTAAATCGCGTGTTTGTGTATATGTTCTCTTTCGGATTTAAATAAAACAGCTCCCGTATTCCATGAACAGGGTGATCTCACTACAGGTGCCGGTGAAAGCTACTCACAAGTAGACTAACTTGCATGAACAATCAAAGACATCAGAAGGGAGAGAGGCGTTGAGAGGCTATGAGATAGTAAATCAGCGACTATAGCCACTCGACCACGGAGACCCCTTTGAATGTGTTACATGTTATAGATCAGTTATGACTAAATTTAGCCATAATAGCACTTAGAGTAACGTCATATTATTTAATAAGAAACAGGAATGTGGGATTCGCCCCTAAGTATTTTCGTGCTAAGAAACAGGAATGTGGAATTCGCCCCTAAGTATTTTCGTGCTAAGTATAGTTGGTGGAATTCGAGCAAAGATTTCTCTTTTGTTCCCCTCTTACTGAAATAAATCTAGAAGGAAGACTGACTGATGTACATGTATACAGCTAAAAACATAGACTGGTTCTGTTTTTTTTTTATTATTATTATTATTATTATTATTATTATTTTATAATGGATATAAACTAATTTTGCTAAAATTTTCTCAACTAACCACGCACTCTCATCCAGCCAAAACAAAATAGAGAATTTATTAATACAATACAGTTTAAATGATGCTAGGAACATCGATCACGAATATCACTATGTGCTGATGTCTCTTGAATACGAAAACACATGTATCGAAAATGTGTATCAAATATTACACAAAACATCTAAATATGTTATTTAAAATGTGATCTGTTAAGCTCTTCATCTGATAGAAATGTATATATTTACTGTGCCTATAAAGCGACGTAAAAATACACCTATAAGATCATGCTATTTCGCGAATTTGAGCAGTTTTATGATCAAATCATGCATTTAAGTTTGTTTTTAAGATATAGATTTCATATGCATGGTACAAACTGTTTTATTTATCAAAGTACATTGTCAAGCATACAATGAATAGAAAATATGTTATATAAATTCGGTCACATACTATCAAGACACAGAAAGTTTTCTTTATCAAACAAAATACAGACAGACTACACTCTTAGTGTGGTTTTAAAAAGGATGAACCACTATCACGAAAAGGTATGTCTTTGCATGTATAATACACTATCATATGTGTTTATACATATATGTTGTAAACAAAACTGATTATCAATCAATATCTACCAATGTATCACATTCAGATATGGATATATCCACCAAATATATATATATCATTAGTTTTCAAGTGTAAATTATTTATAAACATATTTATTTATCATAGATACCTGAAAAACATTTACAATTCAACAAAATGTGTTAAAAAAAAAAATTGGGTGTTCGGTCAAAAAAAAAAAAAAAAAAAATCTGACTAATATCTTCTAGATTCGTAGCCAATAAACGCTATCAAGAAACTTAATTAAGTTGTGTAAATATGAGTGTACGTTTGCAAGATTAAGAAGACTTTCTCTCTTTCCAAAATAATGGTCGGGTCCCTTTGCCCATTCCTAAACTATCACAGACGGGAAGATTGTCGCCAACTATTCAACGCAGTTAATTGTCTAGCACAGTCCAGTCAATTTTCTCCCCTCGTGTCTTTTCGACCTTGTTAGCTTGCATCTTCAACCCACTTGTTCAAAGGCCGCAATTTCATTAATTTTCCACAAATCACTCCTTAAACGATTTACTAAGGAACTGTATTATCCCGATGTTCTCGGACAAAAACTAATAACTTGGAAGTTTCCGATCAATTACCTAGCATCCCCAGAAACTATTTGAATTCCGAATAATTTGGTCGTGTCATTTGCAATGAGTACACAAATTAAATCTTGTAGAAAGATTACAATTTAATAAAGAACAATTTCTCAAGGTAATTAACTGCGCGAGTCTTCTCTCCACAGCGGTATGGCTGATGTCGTCTAGCGGTGATGAATTCCTGGCACTTCCAGAGAAATACCAATTCTCGGAGTCTCCAGAATCTGGCCTCGGCGCCGCAGATTGCATTAAAATATTTGAAAATTATTTCAAAAATGACATACGCACGCATGTATTTATTTTTGGGGATTAAAAAATAAAATTGACCAAGCCCTGTTGATTTTTTTTTTTTCAAGTTAAAGAAAGGGGGAAACAGAAAGAAAAAAGTTTCATTAAATGTCTGAGTGGTTCATATTTTTCAATATTGTTTTCCAATATTGAAAATGATATCTCGATGTCTCTACGATAGTAAAAAGCGGTCGACAGAAAGCAAACTGATTTGACGTACTCTCTGGACAAAACAGGCAACGATGAGAGTTGGATATTTGCCTTGATACTGTATGTTTAATTCCATATCTGATAAAAGTGTATTTGTGTATTACCATAAAAATGTGTACGCACTAGCTGAAATTAAAGAAAATAAACATTTTTTTTTCTGCATTTTAACCTTGTTTCTGTAACAAAGATGCTTTGTTTACAAGTTTAAAGTTGAAGGCCCACCACCTCTGACTTCGGTTCTCTTGGAATCGATATAGATAAAACATAATAATATGGCGATATGATATTGCGGGACATGAAACCGGTATTCACCGTTATTAGGACACATCACCAAACTCCGGTGAAATGGATTTGCTCCGCATCAGTTACTGCCACTCTGAGTTATCACATGACCGTTGTGAGTACGAAACGTCAAGCAATCGGTTAACTGTGGTTTAGCTGAAAATCAGCGACATTTTTTTTCGACACGTGCACTATGGCAGAGATCTGTGCGAGATCTAGGCTGGCACATCAATAGTAGCAATCTCCATGCATGAGATTTCAAACAGATGTCTCTTCCACAGTGAGTTGAAAATAGCTGAATTTCAGCTGTATCGCAAACATTTGTTATCGTTTATAAATGTAAAATTTATGGAATTTATCGCAAGCGACGCGAAGTTTGTCACGTACGCCATACCTCGTATAATGGAGCTGCCCAGCTTCACGTTATTTTAAGCATGGTTCAGAATCAGTCACTGAGTACATTTTTTTTTTGTCGTTCGGCATGAGGTGCACACCATGGTCATTTTGACAGTTTGCGCACTAGTACCTATGGTGGCTAATCGCTGCCATGTCGTGTGGCAGGTTTTCGGTGCTAAAAGTCGAAGGAGAAAAAAAAAACTACTTGGGAAATGCGAGAAGTCGAAATTCGGGGCGAGCTTTCGGGGCAAAATGTCAAAATTTGGGGGCGAAAAGTCTCGAAAAATTGTCTTTTCGCCCCGCGAAAAAGTAAATATTTTGTCTTTCCATGTTCCGCGAACACGAAAATCAATAAGTACTAGGAGTTCACCTGGAAAACCATTCACAGATGTGTAATATGTTATATATGCATTTGTACTGTGCCGGTGATGACTGGTGGTTCTCAGCGATTGTTTTACAAGCATGAAATATCACTATCTTATCATGTGTTCATTCTACACAGAGATATCATATAAAACAACATAAAATGATAGCGGCATTTTTAATTTCAGAAAGATTCACTTGCATGTGTATTTAACCCTTTCCCTCATATAGACTCATTTTGACGCACTCAGTAGGTACCACATAAAGCCTGGTCTGCAGAAAACCACAGTTGAACTTTACCAAATTTAATTACAAAATCCTCATTTCCAGACCACTGAGGAGCAGCGAACAGCATAAAACCTGATCAGCCTGCGAGTTACTCGCAGGCTGATCTGGTTTTATGCTGTTCGCATAGGTCTTTTCATGGTTTCCTCTATGAGGGAAAGGGTTAATATACCTCTTTGATCCACAAATTAACCCAGAATATAAAACTACATCCGTATTTTTACCCCTTTATTGGAGGTCTCTGGGTCGAATCACTCGAATATTTTTTTCATTTTTTTTATTATTTGTTTTTATTTTTACTAATATTTGATCACATGTTTAGAGCTTGTAGATCACCATGTAGATTGACTGGGAAATATTTAATAATAATTAATAATATTTTGGTATTATAATATTAAATCACAGGCCCTTTCAACTGTTATGTATAAATTTAAACATTTCAAAATGGTAACCCTATGCTTCACATTTTCCAGTTTGCATGTTCTTCCTTGACACATGTCTATCTGCGGCGCTGGTGCTTTGCAGAGAGTCTTTCCAGTGAATACTATATAATGTGCTTTTTTTCTTCTTCTTCTTTTTTATACGGTATGATGATTGTCAGATCCCAATTTTAAGATCTTCTCTTATTTCTTCGTTTTTTTCTTCTTTTCTTTATTGTAATGGCTAGCATACTTTAGACCTTATTGTCAATGATTTTCCACATGTGGGTACCGTTTTTTTCTGAAGAGACAGCAGGGGAAGAGACAGTAGTTGGATACAAGAGAGTCCGGGTGCGATACCCTAGCTCATTTTTTGAATAGACCCTTGGTTCTTTTACGTGCCCGGTGTATGTATGGAGGTTATTCGTTGCCAAAAATCCAGCCTTGTAATCATGACAATTTATACTTCGGTTCAACTAAACAGATTTGTAAAAGTATAAACGTTTATCCGAGAGGTACATACTGTGCTCGTATTGTGCGTTTTGGTTATCTCGATTTAACTAGTAAGGTTTTTACTTCCAGAATGTAATTTGGTAACATGCAGCTAAGATAAAATGCAAATAATGTTTATAATTTTTCAAACTCAAATTTACGAAATGTACAACGACATACACGACACGTTTTACGCCGTACATAACGACGTTCGAGAATGGAGCCGCATCAGATAACACTCTCAGGTTTACAACTGCATACTTGACTTTTACATTTCTACGCGATTAACATTTGTAGACGATATTGCAACTTCCATATATGGCAGTATCACGGAAATAGGCGAAGATTTAAAGGTAGAGCCAAATTTCACGAGCGGAAAATAAAGAGAGGTAACTCTTACACCATGACAAATCGGTAAGTACATAAAGATTTCGTATTTATCTGAGTCTGAAAATGATACTTTGTAGATACAATAATTTTATATACATCAATTGTTAATCATTATACTATGGTGGCATATTTCTCTCTGAAAAATTGTCACATATTCAGTTAGTATCTGGCAAGTAGCAAATTTTCAAGTTATCTACTTAGGTATCTTAACAGGACTAAACTGTCTGTTAGTGCCCACTACTGCCAATCACATATTCACTTATTTTAACTGGATACCATGCCTTTTCCAGATAATTATGTGAAAAAATGCTTGTTATCCACATAATTTAACTGACCAACTTGAAAAAAGGCGAGATATCCAGTTAACTTAAGTGAATATATGGCTGGCAGTAGTGGGCACTAACAGGCAGTTTTGTTCTGTTAAGATACCTAAGAGGATAAAACGAAAGTTTTCTACTTGCCAGATACTAACTGACTATGTGACAATTTTTCAGGAAAGTTTCGACATAGCTAAGTGGATAAGTGGCTGGCAGAAATATGCTACCATATTATACTTACCTTTGGACTCTTTTAATATACATGTATACATGGTAAAATGAAAACGAAAAAAAATATTGTTGAAAAAATGTTATGTAGATCTATGAAAGGGAAGTTGCTATGTACAGATATTTAAGCTTCATAATTTTGGTTTTAATTTTACTAACGTTATAAGTGAATATTAAGAAATGAAAGCTTTACATTAGAAACTGCATAGATTTTTTTTCTTATCCAGTCATACCCTAGTATTAAGGTTATATTTGTGATATAGTAATTAAATGTTACTTAATATTACTGGGAAAGGCAGCAGCCAGAATTTGGCCTGTAAAAATTATTGTATAGATCTATCTGTAGCAAATCTTCCATCTGTTTTGACTTGAAAATTGGACAATAGTAAAGCAGCAACTTAACTGAACCTTAAATATCAATTTGACTTATTCCTTCTATAAATATACTTGTTTTGCATAAAAAATCTTGATTTATAGTCAATCAGTAATGTTTACTGTCTGGAAAAAAACCCATTAAGAGTTGGATTAAGACACAGACAGTTGATGGCATGTAACTTTTGTGTATTTCCTTAAAGAAATTAATCAATCTGCAGGTATGTATATGAACAAACACAGAGATTCAAAATAATATTGGAAGTCAGACACTTTTTTTTGCATTTAAAACATTACTATACTAGGTGACAAGCAAAGGATCAATCTTTATTAAAGCAGGAGATATCTTATATCTTTATAGAACATCCCCTGATTAAAGACATAATGAATACTTCAACTTGAACTTTATACTTCCAATAGTCAATATTGACTACTTAAGGCACCTTAATTTTGGATGTTCTTGAATTGTTATTCAAAAAATTGAGTCCGGTACACCTCAGCTCTGTTTGTGAAAATTATGCATTGTTTTTCTGAAAACTGTGAATAAAAAAAATCGACTTTTTTTTATGAAAGTGGCATTGAGCGCGAATTCACAACACCAGTAATGGCAGTGGCTAGATATTAAATTTTGAAAAAAGCTCAATTGTGGTGAAGTGGGTACTCATATCATGTGGCTTTGGTGGCTCGACTAAAAAAAAACTTCAAAGTTAAAAACCTGGCCAGGGATATAAAAATCTAAATATAAATTTACGCCATGATGCGCTTATATTGCTGGCTTTACAATGAAGGTGGGGTACGTTTCAAAAACTAATCTTTATTATATCTTCTGATGTTGATTCAATACCTGCATACAATGGCACTCATGCAACTGAAACACATGATGCTTAGTAAATAATTGTGATACTGTTTAATTCTCATAATGCATTTTCCTTGCATGTGTAGACCTACACGCTGCAACACTTCCCTTATTCGTACATGGGAGATAACTGCGTGGAGATTGCCAGTCGTTGTCGGAAAATACCGAAAGTGAGCGGACAGTTACGTTTATTTACGATGATGTAGTGGGCGGGGAAATGGGCGGAGCTTATTTATCAACATTGCAAACGTGTACACCTGGATTAAGCTGAGCCGAATCATGATGGTCGGACAATGTAAAATTGCGAGCGTTAAAGTAAAAAGGCGTTTTGTAGTTTATCAAAATGCATTTTGTTGAAATACGTATTTACAATGTTGCATCGGCAAATTCAGTCCAAGAATGTATCTCTGGAGTTTAAATACTAAGAAATTCAAATGAATTGTGTATTTTGTCGGAAAATAAACTGTTAAACTCAGATCAACAAGGCTGGATTTTTGGCAACAAATAGCCTCCATAGCAAAAGTTCCTGTGTAGAACCAGTACTTAGTACTCCGAGTTTCCATAGCAACCCCTTTTTGCCGAGTGCCAGGCAAGGGTGCATCTGGTACCAATTTTATACGTATTTGGTTTGACGCAGACACCGGAGGAAGTACCGCGGCTGAGATTCGAGATTCAAACCCCAGACCTACCGAACGAAAAGCGGACACTCTAACACTGAGCTATTGGGCTATTCTGATTCAATTTACATCGATCTATGATCTTACATGTCAAAAAATATATCAATTATATACACGAATTCATATAATATTTGTTATTAACAGTCGTCACTCACAGGCCAATGGGGCCGGGTGTTCGTGTTTCTAATATTGTTCTCATGTATATATGTTTATATTCAGGCCCGGATCCAGCGGGGGTGCGAGGGGGCCCTGCCCCCCCCCCCCCCCAGCTGCCCTGGTCATACATTTTTCTAGGCTATAAAATCCCTTGATTACATCATAGTAGTGTTGTCTAGAGGAAATCCCCATCGTGGGCCCCCGTACTGAACCACCCGCATTCCCACCTGACTAGCCAGACTCCTATTGTCTAATGGCCCCCTGCTCTTAATGTGTAGGTAATCCGAATCGGCAGTCGTCCATGACTGTGTATTAAGCATGTGTTTAGGGTACTGCGGACACTTTCACTAAATGAGAGAAATTTACATGTCGTCTGCCGAGCGATCTAACAGTTGGGAAAATAGGCAATTACCAAAAGTTTGTATCAGTTACAACAATAAACTATTCTAGGCAAATGCAGTTTAAGAAATAGCATAAAGTAGTTAAGCTAAACACAACAGCTTAGCTGGACATTAAAATGTAATTAGCATCGAAACAATTTCACTAGAGCCCAAAGGAATTAATAATAATAATAAAAAACTACTTTGACGAAATCTACTCAGCGAATTTTTTAATTCACTTTTCTCTACATGTATAAAGTTTTAAATCTTGCATTAAAAGCGGGCTAATAAGCTGCCGGCAGGTTGATGAACTTTAAGGTATGAAAAATCGCCCGATTTCGTTTTTTTGAAAAAGTTAAAAAGGTAATGATTTTTTTTTTTTTTTTTTTTTTGCTGTAGCAAACTGCAGAGTAGATGCATACCTATCGCTAGCCATGCAAATTAAACTTTATCAGAAAAGGGGTTGTGTTTCTAAATGTCATCAGCTTTACTATTTTTACATAACTTTGTAAGTATCATTTTTATGAAACTAACTCCTCTAAATATTTTTTCCTGAAAGGAATAAATACAAACAGTAGGCCGATACATCATCATATTCACTGTTTTAATATTTACAAATATGATAATCTACATGTATGTGTATTCATGGTCTCTTAATATAGAGACACTAGTGTGTTTTAAATGTATAAATAAACATGAATATGAAATTAAAGAATTTGAAAATTTCAATCTGCCATATTTTGGGACAATCCATATTTTGGGACAATGTGTATGTAGATTATGCATGATCATTAATTCAAATCAAATCCAGGTAATCAGTCATTGGGCAATGTTACTGATAAGTCGATGGATACGAAATACTAAAGCACAGGAAACACAATTTATGTGCGAAATATAACGGATATCAAAGATTTTGTATTAAATATCATAATCTTTTATTACTGAATACTGTTTGTTTTGTCACTGATTTAACATTTATCTGGGAAGTCTGTTTGTATGAAGGCTGCTTCCAGATCGACAATTAGACAGTCAAGATTACCAAGTTCGAACCTAATACAGCATATACCCGGTATTCCCTTCAACATATTTGACAAAATATGTTTAAAGTGATTTTTTCCTCAGATTTAAACAAAACTGTCTTTTACAATGTTGAGTCTAAAACTGATGACTCTTCAAAGCATTCACTAGTTGATAGTGTACACAAGTCATTTTTTTTTGTGGGGGGTAGGGGGTCCAAAAAGCACTTATTATTTTTTTTATGCCAGTCTGCCCCCCCTCCCCCCCTTTACTAATGTCATTTTTTTAATACAACTGTTGTCAAATACTATTGTACAGTAATGATTCAAAAACATGGCTTTGCGAAGGTAAAATATAAAATTATATCGCTCAAGACTCAGTCCCACTTGACATTTTTTGCCTATGGGATATACTCCAGATGGAAAGTGATGAGCCTCTGAAGACGTCGGGAACAGGTTCCCCTGTGCCCAGCGGAAGCTTCGAAAGTGTTGCGAGCCATGTGGAGTCATCGTGAGGCCTCAGAAGAACTTCATTGCTTGCATTGAATTTTTTCCCCTATATGTTCTCGAAATTTATCGGGGAAAACAGGCCAGGGAAACATACGCATAGCTTCCCGGAAGCTCCTGGGAAGCATTCACGGAGCTTACACGAAATATTTTTTCCTCCGAGGAACCCCCTAGGCTTCGGTGATGTCTCGAAGGTTCGGTGACCTTTCAGTGACACATTCCAGATCTTGTGATAGAATCTCAGAATATTCGCAAAAAAATCGGCAAGCGCACTCTAAAATTTGTTGCTTTTTTTGGTCAACTTCAGACTGAGACGGTCAAAAAGGCCATGGGACATTGCTGGGGGCATCCTCATAAACCTCCCAAAGTTACCCTTGATTTTGTCCATCACCAAATTCTCATAATCTCCATAATCTTCTCCGAGGTAGCTAGGATGGTTCGATACAACGATACATCCCCTAATCTACAGGGAAATTCCCTCGATGGTGTTTCAAATTCAGTGAAGCTCCGGGGCACCTTCACTGACCATCGGAAAAATTTCACGAGCATCGGGAGCCATCCCTGATAATACAAGGCCATTGTACCATAACCGAAACATCAGTGAACGTTTCAACGGACCAAAGCCGAAGCTTCTCTCATGAGACTGCTCCGTCTTTTTGGCTCAATCATCTGATGCCATCGGGAGAAAGTTTGTGTATTTCCCGATGATTTTTCTCCAGTGGGACCTAGGCATTAGATCCATAGTCTTCAAGTTTAAAAAATAAAATAAAATAAAAACCCTTCACTTTTATTCCCAGATACCCTTCAGAATGCATCTCCGTAGGAAATGTAAATGATTGGCAGGGCATTTAATGTCATGTTATCTATTCTATAAGACTGAACTACATGATGTCCTCTATAACTTATAGTTCCAGTAATTAAAAACAGTATTGCACGATTCATAACAAGCATTCCAAATCTATAATTTGTTGATAATTATAACGCTCTGAGCCCCGAAATAAGGTCCAGAGTCCGACTCCTGCTCGGAGCTGTTTATATAGCGCTAGAACATGAATAACCCACACGGTCTGCCTTCGACACAGAAGAATTTTAAACGAGATGGTTGGGGTATGCACTACACAGTTAAGGTATATCTTTTCACTAGTTATACTTTGGGAGAGTCGTGATAAAGTCAAAGGTGCAACGTTCGATTCCTGCTCCAGCTCTATCTATCTTCCTATGATGTCAAAACCCTGTTGGGGACCTAGACATTTTGCGCGTCTAGCTGCAAGAGTATTAGTAGTGATTGTGTGAGGATAAAATGAAAAGATTAGGAACAAAATAAAAATTGAGAGTAAAAGAGTGCAAGAAGGTGTTACTTTAAAACTAATAAAAGTAAGAGCTTTGTGTTTTCTAAGGGGAGATGTGATCAATATGGCAGACTGCCTGATTGAACTGTTCTTGAGTTAAACAAGCGACGGTAGATGGTGGTAGACTGTTCCAGTGGAAGACAGCTCGTAATGAAAGACAATGTAAAATTATTAAATCGGGCACATGTTAAATACAAATTATATCAAATTAATCAGATAGAAATAGATCTGAAGCTCATTTTAAATATCAGATTAAAACCAACAGAAGTCACTTACATTACATTGTTACTGTTTCTCTTAGTTTACTGCAATTGCGGGTGATTTATTTTAAGCAAGCGTCTTAGCAATCTTGTAATCGCCTGTGTGATCGAGACCGTGATACATTTTTTTGGATAGGGAAAAAAATCTTTATGTTCTCCTTATTTTTTCAATAATGGCGAATCGAAAACAGGAAGATAGCATAACGACACCAAAAGAACCAATTCCTGGTCTCCCTGATTATGGATGGCGGGTAAAATTGGACTACGAATGCAAAGAGAAATGCAAGCCCTTTCAGTCGCCGAGGCTAAGTCAACTACCGTCTCTTGTCGGTCTCGGAATCAGGTGAGTTCACCATGGTGATCACTGATCACGGATGATCGTCAAGAACTTATGTTAGGCCGATTTCATTTTACTTCATTGCAAAGTATGCCGAAGTGAATCATTATATCATGTCTTGGTTACAATGATTCATGCAGACAACACGTGAACATTAGGTCAAAATTTGTAACGACGGGAGGCTCATAAGTTAACCTGGAGTATCCAGTTCTCGACAGCATAAGAAGTTATTACAAGAAAAAAATAAAAAAACAATCCCTCACTTTTATAATATTTAAAAGGCAAAGCCTTGAATCGAGTGCAGGTTATATTCTGTCTTGACTTGAAGTTTTGTGTTCTTCATAACAGCACATTGGTGTGCGGCAGTATGAAATACTGAAATCTACCCAAATCTTACCCAAACCTACCCATAAATCATGAGAAATAAGGTAATAATTGTTTGTATTTACAAATAATACTGAGATTTTATTAAAACAATGTGTACATGATATATTTTTGATCTTCTGAGCGATCTATATTCCGGGTCCAGTAATTGTGTAACATGCGGTCGGTTTCTGTACTGCAGTATATATTAACAGCCTTTATACCTGTTTATGTAATGTTTGTAAATAACTTACTGAGATTTGTGTGTTTTTTTTGGAAGGGGGGGGGGGGGGTTGGATGAGCATAAATACAATTATTCATCCCTGTATCAGTTGTTTCGGTTCTACCATTAAATTTTATATTAATATTTACTTACCCAAATCTTCTCAAATCTCTACCCAAATCTCCTCAAATATCTACCAAAATCTTCTCAAATCGCTACCCAAATCATCCTAAACATTTGACTAATCCCCCTTTAAATCAATTAGAAAAAGTCGATTTTAATTATTGTAGTTACAGTTAGATCTAACAAAAAAAAATATAAAAAAATGCATACATAGGTACGAGATCTTAGCCAAATCTACCCAAATCCTTCCACAAATGATTTATGTTTTAGCATGAACCTGCATGTTTCAGGAAATTATCAAAATTATTTACGGCGGCTTCAAACTCTTGCCATTGGCCCATTTGTATGTATCATGTTCCAGTGTCTGTTTTAGGGCACGGAATGCGGGATTCTCACATTTCTTCAACGATTCCGCATAAATGAAAAAAAAATCATATATGTAAAAATCCCGCTTGATACTGTGAAAAAAAACCCCCAAAACGCATGTCACTAAGTCCTTTTTGAAGGCTATCTGTCACCGCTACCTTGATTCTGCCATACTGATTCATCATGGTATTTGTTTATGTGCGCAATTGTCACCGGGTGGTATATTAGTTACCAGAATATAAACAAATGAAAATATTTTTGGCGCATTAACATTATAAACGCTGTACTTCAGTAAATGTTTTTCGTCTAAAAAATCCTTGCGCAGTGTGGATATTGAACAAAAACAGGCAGAATATAACATTTACACCCCCTGTCTTTAAAAAAAAATAAAACTACATATTTTCCATTTAATCTGTGCATTTACATCATATAATAAGGGTTTTGAACAACATAATGTGATCAGTGTAATTTCCACTTGACTTCAAAATATCCCCCCTGATTTTGGATGGTTTGGGGAAAAGTCCTCCATAAAGTTTAAATTCTAGAATAGACACTGTTTGTTCTGTGTTTTGTTTGGTCGAGGGTACATATTTTATTAATTATTTTGAAAACAGCTTTTTGGACTATTATTTTATGTTGATTTTTATTTTTTGTTTTGTCCAAATTGATGTTGCATACTGATGACATGTACATTACATCAATGAATCGATTATTTCATATTATTTCAATATACATTGTTTACTGTATCATGTGTGTATGCCCAAAAATTGTTCCACCTGACAACCAGTCATTGATAATTTTCAAAGAATTAAAATATGCCCAATAATGAGAATTATATATACATATATATTGAAGAACAGTGATTATGATATTATTAATATAGAATTTATATGATTGATTAAAAATATAAACTATAATACAGTTATATCATACAGTAAATAGCAGATATTCTGCATGAAAGTCGTTTTTTACAGAAAATCATTATTTAAGAAGATGATGAAAATGCCAGTGAATTGCAAGTTGAGTTTCTTGTTTACAATCACCTTCCGTGGTAAAGAAAACAATTACATTTTAGCTTTTGGTGCTGCAAATAATAACTAGGTTCATGTGATTATGTTAGCGGACTGGTTGGATACATTTTCTATTTCAACATTAATCCAGTGGACAAAATTCCATATTTCTCTAGGATTTTTAACTCACTAAGGAGACCAAATATTAGCCAGGATGCATCCTTGCTTGGATATTACTTTTATCAGAGCATTACTGGTCCTCGTGAGACTATGGAGAGAGGTTGGTTGTTCCGAATACTTTATTACATTTTATTAAGACTTATACACAGAGGGATTGAAAGTCCTAGCTGGATGATTAAGTGTGCCAGCATATCTATTGGCTAACACCAGTTAAAATACAGTGCAGATACTCAAATTAAATTTACTTAATACTTATACATGTATAATCAGAAATATGATGGCAAAATTAGGACAAAATAAAGTGTAAAGGGCTTTTCTAAAATCAAGCAATTGACATATGACCCACTTTGAACCCATGGTGGTCTTAATAGCGAGGTTTTATTGTATAGCTATGGGAATGTCTAGAGATCCTAAATATTCTTCCCTTTTTTAGCTTGACTGAGCACTTGTGCTCAGGGTGAGCTTTTGTGACTGCTTTTTGTCCGTCATCCGTCGTCAACAATTGCTTGTGAACACTCTAGAAGCAACAGTTTTGGCCCAATTTTCATGAAACTTGGTCAGGATGTTTGTCTACATGATATCTCGGATTAGTTCAAAATTGGGTCATGTGGGGTCAAAAACTAAGTCACCAGGTCAAATCTTTGAAAAACCTTGTGAACACTCTAGAGGCCACATTTTTAGCCCAATTTTCATTAGATTTGGTCAGAGTGTTTGTCTACATAATACCATGAATGAGTTCGAAAATGGGTCACAGGGGTCAAAAACTAGGTCACCAGGTCAAATCTTAGAAAATCCTTGTGAACACTCAAGGGGCCACAGTTTTAGCCCAATTTTCATTAGATTTGGTCAGGATATTTGTCTACATGATATCTTGGATGAGTTCGAAAATTTGTTACATGGAGTCAAAAACTTGGTCACCAGGTCAAATCTTAGAAAAACCTTGTGAACACTCTAGAGGCCACAATTTCAGCCTAATCTTCATAAAATTTGGTCAGGATATTTGTCTTTATGCTATAACAGATGAGTTTGAGATCGGGTTACATGGGGTCAGGGATGGAAAAATCTACTCGTCCGCTCGTCCTGACGAGTAGAAACTAGTGTAGAACGAGTGAAAAATCCTATAATTTCTTTGTAATTTCTTAATTTTTACTATCTCAATTCTTAAGTGAGCACAGCAGGACAAGTTATAATTTTTAGAATTTTCCACCCCTGTAAGTCACCAGGTCAAATCTTAGAAAAACCTTGCGAACACTCTAGAGGCCACAGTTTCAGCCTAACCTTAATGTAACTTAGTCAGAATGTTTGTTTACATCAAAACTTTGATATATTCAAAACTGGGCCACACGGGGTCAAAAAGTAGGTCACCAGGGCAAATTTTAGAAAAATCTTTTGAATACTCTAGGGGGTCTACATTTTTGTACCAGTCTTCATTAAACTTAATAAGAATGATGACTGCATGAATTCCCAGTTGAATACAAATTCAGGTAGAATCAAAATCTAGGTTACACAGTCAAATGTTAGAAAAACACTTTAGATGCCACATTTTTTGTCATCATGCCTAACACAGCAATCTAACTCAGGTGAGCAACACAGGGCCATCTTGGTCCTCTTGTTTGAATTTCATAGGCTATGCAAAAAGTACTCATCTTTAGTATCATTCTTGTCTCAAAACTATATCTAAGATTTCGTTCAGTTCTATTTCTACAGTATCTACCAACTCAATTTTTTTACCAAACTATCAATCCATTTAAAATATATACAAAAATAATTTGGATTTACTGAGAAAGATCAATCAAAACATTACTCAAACCAAACTGATCAGACAAACCTTTCAACTTTGAAACCCAGTGAAGTTTACCTCTATTACATTCATATAACATACAAGATTACATTTTTCTCAGAATTATATTATGTGTATATACGTTCAAACCAATTTTTGACGATTTTTACATAGTCATCATAGTTACATGGTTTCATAGGTAAAACGCTCATTTTTCGTTAGAGGAAGCCTTCCAGTTGGCTTGCGGTAGGTCAGGGGATCTACCCAGGTGGCCTTTGTGCCTTGAAAAAATGTACAAAAAAATGTCTTCCTCTGCCTGCAGTTAGCAGGTTGTCGCTTATGTGACTGAAATACTTTTGAAGCAACTGTAAACTCCAACAAATTAACTTGTTTGTACAGGAGTTCGTCTCATCAACATTTTTCTCATGGAAATATACTGCAATATCAGTCTACTCGATTTAAGTTTCTATAAATAATTTCTTAAGTTCATTGTTTCAGGTACATTAACTTCAACATTTTATTGGCATAAAATATCAAATACATATTCATAGCCATTTACAAAAGATAAAAAATATACATGTGCAAAGAAGGATATGTAAAAGTAAAAAAGAGGTAGATCTGGGTAAGATTTCATACCTGTGTACGTAATATTTGTTTTTTTTTGTTTTTTTTGGTTAGATCTAATTGTAACTACAAAACAACAATTAAAATAAACTTTCTGTAATGATTTAAAGGGGGATTAGTCTGTTTGGGAAGATATGGGTAGAGATTTGAGAAGATCTGGGCAAGATTCAGAAATTTGGTGTTTATACTGTACCTTTAGTTGTTTTTGTTTTGTTTTATTTTATTTCATTTTTTTTTGTTAATACAAACAATTCTTTCACCAATGCGCATGATTTGTGGGAGAATTTGGGTAGGTTTTGGTAAAATCTCTTATTTATTTATGCAGAATCTTTGAGGAAATGCGAGAATCCCTCATTCCATGCCCTAGGACAGACTCTGAAACAAGATACAAACAAATGGGCCAATGGCAACAGTTTGAGGCTGCCGTAAAATAATTTGATAATATAATTTTTTTTTGCTTTATTTCCTGAAACATACCGGTTCATGCTAAAGCATAAATAATTTGTGGGAGGATTTGAGTAGATTTGGGTAAGATCTCGTACTTGTGTACATATTTTTTTTGTTTATTGTTTGTTAGATCTAACTGTAACTACAAAACAATAATTAAAATGATTTTTTTTAATGATCTAAAGGGGGATTAGTCTAATGTTTGGGAAGATTTGGGTAGCTATTTGAGAAGATTTTGGTAAGTAAATATCAATATAAAATTTATTGGTAGTACCGAAACAATGATACAGGGATGAATAAAAGTATTTATGCTCAGTAAATCGAAAAAAAATCTCATCCAGAAACCCCCCCCCAAAAACTACAAATCTCAGTAACTTATTTACAAACATACGTACACGATTTGAACGGCCGAAACGAGGTAGGGGTATCAGTGTAAATTTCCCAAAGCTTTTATATAAGGCCTGTGTAGAGATCCAGCGGAGGCCAATACAAAAAAATAACCAGAGAGGATCTCAGCAGGGATTATATGATAGCCATCTAGGTAAGTAACAAGGCTTAAATAAAATATTTGATTGCTGCTTCTGAAAAATCCTACTGGTCTGAAATATTTTTTAAATAAATAGGGTATATATTATGTAAAGAAGCTAGCCAACCCACTAGGGACTTCATTTTCCATGGGATCAACTGAATTTTAGCACTTCTGGTAGAGGACAATGAAGTGTTTTGGTTGCACTGCAAAAAGTACCCCAGGATATGGTGCTAATTGGTTCTTCCCTGTTTTCATATTAATGACTAGTAATTATAACTGGGTTTGGGTGGTGATACTAGGGTAGAATAGATTCCAACTAGAGTCATACTGGCCTGGTGTTTCGGGTACCCGACCCTACCTAGCGAAAAGCTGCCGACCCTAAAGTTTTAAGTGCTTGTTTTTAGTGCCCATTTTGAGACTGCCGTTTTCTGTGATTCATTCACTGTTATGACTGGACTTCAAAAAAGAAATCAAAGCACTAAATGCACTGAGAGACGACAGCTGGATTAACAGGAAAAAAGCTGTGTTTCTTAATTATTGATACAATAGAGACAGTGACTTGGAAACCCGTGCGCCATGCGCCATAGTCCCATTAAAATTGAAAATGTCCCATTGTTCTCACATTCCTGTGCGCCATTTGTCTCTTTCACTTTGAACCACATTAAGTACAATATGCATTGAATCATAATCTTTATTGTTGTTTTTTCTTATCGAAATACATTAAGTATGAATCGCATTTTCATTTTGCTTTTTTGCTGAGTAAGCCGCATATTCTCAGACGCTTATTAAGATAAGATATCATACGGGCAACTGAGCTGGACGCTTATTAAACCATATATAATTACGCAGTCGGAACACTCGGTTAATATAACAAAAAAAAATTGTCCGAGATGTTACATTCAATTTCATATGGTAGACGCATTGAATATCGTCTGAAAAGAACAAGAATGCCTCAAAAAAAAATAAAAAATGAAAGATCTGACCAACAAAAGTTAAACATCCATCTTATCGTTTTTAGGCCCACAATCCAGATATTATATGAAAACTGTAAATGATAATAATGAAACAGCGTCAAGTGCTGATTTATCGCAGTCTCCCTCTCAGAAAGTTACGAACTCTGCTTCATCTCCCCCTTGGGAAGTTTCGTCCGATTCATTGACACAGCCATCCCCTAGCCCTCAAGATGTCTCGATACCTTCCAGTAACACCAAATATAAACCTAGAAAAATCCAGTAACTAAGATTTAGGAGGTGAATTTTTAACTTAGAACTTTTAATCAGGCCTTCTTCCAAATAATGAGCTGGGATCTTTCTAGATCGTATTTAGCCTATGTCTTATTTTAACAGCGTTTTTATAGTTGCTTCAGGTTGTTGAAGATACTGTTCTTTATTAATAAGACTATGTGAAAAGTTCTTATTTACTTACCACAAGTATATGTGTTCTAAAACCAAATAAAACTTGATGTTAAGCAGTTTTCCTTTTTAACCCACTAAAACTTTTCACATCAATAGTTAAAAATGTCCCATTAGATTTGAAAATGTCCCATTGATTTTAGCAAATGATGGGCCATAGTCCCATTGAAAAAAATTCTTTCCAAGTCACTGTAGAGGCAAAAGCCACATGACGCAAAAACTCCAGACACTCTCCTGCTACTATAGTTGGTAGTAAGACAATCAATTACGCACTCTGTTTGTTACAAAACAATCCGGAATTAGGGTCATGAACCTGACTGTATGAACTTCAGAAGTAAGTCATTCCCTAGGACCCGATTTATATACACTCTCTACTGTTACTTAAGTGTAGAACTTGACAAGGTACTTGATGTTTTGGATACTTGAATGTTTGTTTCTATTTCAAAGTTAAGAAATTGCTCTGGGAGAAACCTAATATGCTTTCATGCAAAATTACGCATGAACTACTTTAGGTTAAATACAGACATTCGAAGCACTACTTTTTTTTCTTTTTACAGGAGTAGATCTTCAAGTATGTAAAATGGGTTGCTGTTCTGATTTATAAGTGTCACGGATATATTGTTCAAGCTTAAAATGGATGTTTACAGAGCAAAATAACACGTTTACAAACAACAGCACATGAATAGCGGTTATGGTTATGAATAAAAGGTCTGCGTGACATATTCCATTTGTATTTGTAAGTGCAGAATTGCATTGCGTGGATCCACACCAAGCGCGGAGAGGTACAGTTAAACTTGTCATGGAAAATATGCAATTAGCAAGGTCAGTGATGCCTGGTAAGTGTTTCTAGCTACTAAATATGGCAAGCTGCCGTCTAAAAACATCTTGACCCTACCTAATTTTTTTGAGACAGTTGCCCAAACCACAGATTTTTTTTTTCCACGCTTTAGGGTCCTACCGGTGAGGTATTGAAGCGAGTTTTAATTTTTTTTAAAGTGCATCATTTACTCCTCCAATTGAAATTTACACATATTTTTGGTTATAGTCTCTTTATTTCACTTTTTAATTTTCTACTCTAATCTGATTTGAAATAAAACAGTTGGCACAAACCTACTGATATAACATCTCAGCATACTAGATTCAGATTTGGTATCCGCATAGTAGCACCATATCCCGCTTTACCAGTGTGAGATGGAGAGGAAACAGAAAAAAGGTAATAAGCAATAAAACCATGCCATTTCCACAGATGTTGTAAAATGTTATTTTAAAGCCACTGATGAAATTTCATCCATAACTCTTGACATTCCTTGATTGATTTTGAATTTACTTGGCAGAAATGTTCACCATTATGAGACGATGTGTCATGTGTAATACCCAGGGCTGTAGCTCTAAGGTCAAGGTCACACTAAGAGTTCAAAGGTCAGATATGGAGTCTATTTTTCGTTTCCGCTCCATAACTCTGACATTCTTTGATGGATTTTGAAATTACTTGGTAGAAATTTTCACCACCATAAGACAACATGTTGCGCGCATTTTCCAGGTCTGTAACTCCAAGATCAAGGTCACCCTTAAGAGTACAAATGTCAAAAAGGACGGGCGGGTGGGCGTAAACAATTTCTTCTGTGCGCAACTCCTCCTACATTTTTCAACGGATTTGGCCCAAGCTTTTACAGAAGCATTATTACATAGTGGCCTGGCGCATATTGTCAGGGTTTTGTGGTTCGACTATTTTTGATCCAGTTATGGCCCTTTGTTATTTTTTCACATATATGATTGTAATATATAGTGAAATATTCTTCTGTGCGCAACTCCTCCTACATTTTTCAACGGATGTGGCCCAAACTTTTACAGAAGCATTATTACATAGTGGCCTGGGGCAGATTGTCAGGGTTTTGTGGTTTGACTATTTTTGATGCAGTTATGGCCCTTTGCCCCTTAATGGATGTAATATAAAGGGAAATATTCTTTCGTGCACAACTTCTACATTTCTCAATAAATTTTGTCCATACTTTAACAGAAGTACCTTCACTAAGTCACCCTGGAGAATATTACCTGTGTTTTGCAGTTTGACCATTTTTGATGGAGTTATGCCCCTTTGATAAAATTCCTTGTCCGGAGCATAACTCCTACCTTATAAGAGGTATTGACTTGAAACTTTATAGGTGCACTCACTGAGGCGGAATGCAGTGCATAGGAACCTCACTCTGTGGTTCATAATTTTGGAGTTACATGTTTGCCCCTTCATAAAAATTCCTGATATGGAGCTTAACTCCTTAATTTTAAAATATATAGTCAGAGTACCAGATAATTTTTTGACCCCTTGAGTAATTACCCTCACTTTTAAATGTATGAGGGTAAATGGTGATACGTAAATCACATAAAGGGAAAAATACAAAACTTACCATTTTGATGATTAATGAGGACATTAATTACATAATGACAAAAAGAAATAGGTGGTGTTGTTGTTTTTACTTAACATTTTATTAAGTTACTGTTGTCATAGAAACCAAACATTTAGTCTGAACATGCTGTCACAAGTTTTCCAAAATGGACTAAAATACTTAACTTAAAT
>CM037784.1:4518687-4568687 GCA_021229015.1 Solen grandis | reverse complement strand
ACGACTTTGGTAATGATTTTCATTTAACCGATTTTTATCTAATTTTAATTGACATTTGACTGAAAATGCCAACTCACAATTGTGTCCAATTTTTTTATGTTAGATCAATGGTATTTCTTTCCTACACATGATGAAAAATGATAAATATGTAGCAAACGCAAAATGAAAAGAAATCTTACACAACAGGTTAGCTGCTATATTGCTAACACAAAACACATTGAAGTCTGGATAAGCGGCATCTCAAAGAGAAGCTGGAGAGTTCTAAAGTAAACTGCACATTGGCTTGTGTCAGTTTCACACCCTTTGAACTTTACTATTGAATTATGTTTATTTCTTAGGTGTAAAAGTAAGCCCTTCCTAACCTGTTTACATAACAGCATGTGACACAGATTACACTGCTTCACATGGAAGCAAATTACGTCACATGGTCACAGGGTTGGTGCATGCTCAGTAAACAGTACATAATTAAAGCAACACTTATTTATGGAATTTTCAGGTAGGCATAAAATATACATTTGTAGATTAGTTTCAGTTTCTAAAATAAACAGATGCTGATCAGAAGGCACGAAAGTAGCTGACGCTGTGATTTTTCTTTCCATGCGTATTTTAAAAGGAGCATGCGTAAACGTATGCATCAAAATTATATCTTAATGCGTTTCTAGGTAATTTTGAAGGGTAAATAACGCCGATACGCACGTTATCTGGAACTCTGTATAGTAATGATTGGTTTTGCAGTTTGACCATTTTTGATGGAGCTATGGCCCATAGTTATTTTTTCAATAACACATGGGTAAGTTATTGAGAAATATTCTTCTGTGTGCAACTCCCCCTACATTTCTCAATAAATTTTGTCCAAATATTTGCAGGGTCACCATCATTTAGTGCTCTGGCACATATTGTCAGTATTTCGTGATTTGACAATTTTTGGAGGAATAATTGACCTCAAGAAAACCTGGTTTTGTGACAATTCCTGTCCATTGTTCAATTTTTATTTCGAAGTCAAATTTCATAAATTTTCGTTAACTAATAATCGTCCTTATTATCAATCTTATCCGGGTCAGTAACCAAGTTTATTTTGCGGAGGCACCTGGAGTGATGGCTCAGGCAAGTTTTTCACACCTTTTTTCGAGATTGGGTTGGGCAACGTGTGTCCCACCGGAAATGGTGATTATTGCTAATCGATGTCTGACAGGTTGCATAATATGCACGTGCCAGCAGATAAACCAAGGTGTCAGATCTTTAGTACATTCCACACACTACTGAAGCAGCAGATCGACGGTAAAAATATGTATCATTGTTTGACATGGTAGAATGATTATGTTCATCAGAAGCATCTAAGTAGATCATGATATATTTTCATTACTTTTCATAACTTGCAAATAGCATATACCTATACCTAATAGGTGGTTTTCACGCATAACTATTTCCACAATATGCACTGATAATTAAAATGCATACATGCACACTCACAAACTGAAATTTCCATAGGATTTTTAATCCAAATAATAGTTATTTCAAAGATTTCAGCTTGGTCCCAAGGAGTTCGATTTAACGAGGTTCTACTGTAATCAAAATATGCATGACCAGTAGGGGACTTATGGTTCAATTATGTATATGATTCTTAGCTATAGTGTATTTCGTACATGCATAAATGCTGAAGTGATTGCACTGTTAAAAATGTCAGGGAAAAGTCAAATGAAATGTCAGGGAAATTTTTCACAAAACCATGAATATGCATTTCGGGGGCTTTCGTCACACCCTGTGACATACCTTGTTTAGTTATTTGCTTTATAAAATGCATTTGCATTAGTAGATATTTTAGTCAATGACTGCTGTAATACAATGTTTTACTTTCCTATCTCCCCATGGCATGATGACATGTAGTAAAACGGAATAAGTCAGCAGTGGGTTTCCGACGATGTAGGTCTAGAGAAATGCTTCAAGATTCATTATGAAACAACCTTTTAATCATCAAAAGTCTGCTTGTGTCACCACACTGTTACATCAACTGCATTGGCCAACTCTAGATCAGAGAAGATCACCGTTTGATCTCATCTTTATGTATAGATCATTCATCAACTTGTAGCAGTGTCTGTTTGTTATTTTGCTAATGCATGCGATTATGCACAAAATGGATGACACAGTCACTCTGTAGAACCAACTCTTCAGCAAGAAACAACATGAAATTCTTAACCTAGCTATCACTGCAAGATTAACATTTATCAACATTCCATTTTCCCTGTGGGTCCTCACCCCTTTGAATAAACTCACAAAGACAACCCTGCATCAGGACACCCTTGATGGCTTCAAGGCCGTGGTTCAACAAGTCGTAAGAGAGTAAACAATAAAGACACTGTGTAGTGCATGTTGGAACTTCTAATTTTAAGTTACATGGTTTTGGCTGTCCGGTCATAAATAACCATAGTATACAGTCACACACAGCACCCTTGCACCTTCATGTTATGTCCAAAATGGATATTATGAAGAATTCTCATTGAAGTTGAAGTCTGCAATCAGTTATCTATTATATCACATTTTTTTATGAGTTGAGTGTCTTCTTATAGTACAAGTAAGACTACACTACACTATAGAAAATTCTTATAACATACAACCAATCTATCACTTAATAGCTTTGTGTCTCATTTCATCCTCATTGATTTTGTGACTTACATGAAAATCAATGCTGTTGGAAATATTTTGTTTAAAGTTACACACTTTTAACCCTTTCCCTCATATAGACTCATTTTGACACACTCAGTAGGTACCACATAAAGCCTGATCTGCAGAAAACCACAGTTAAACCTTACCAAATCTAATTACAAAATTCTCATTTCCAGACCACTGAGGAGCAGCGAACAGCATAAAACCTGATCAGCCTGCAGGCTGATTTGGTTTTATGCTGTTCGCATAGGTCGTTTCATGGTGTCTCCTATGAGGGAAAGGGTTAAGCATATTTTACCTTGACACATGTCCCTTGACAAGGTTGATGCTTTGCATCAACTCTTTCTTGTAATTATATTTTTGTATATTAAAGTTGGTTTTAACTATTATTATTATGTTTTATTAATTATATATTTTTATACGTATTTATTGTTTTATTTTACTGATTATATATAAATGTGCATTAAAGTTGGATTGGTCCCGGTGGCCGAGCGGTTAGAGCGTCCGCCCAGGAATCTGAAGGTTATGGGTTTGATCCCGGCTGCGACATACCAAAGTCGTAAAAAATGGTACTGGTATAGCTCCCTTGCTTGGCGCTCAGCATAAATTGTATAAGGGTATTTCCAGGACTGGTTGGCCTGGTGTCAGGATAATGTGACAGGGTGTGGTATCATGCCACATGTCTTAGGCATGGTACTGCAGTGTGGCAGCACTACATCTGTCTCAAGTACACATTGTCTTGCTATGACTGAAATACTGTCAGTGGGATGTTAAATCTAATAAACAAACAAACATTAAAGTTGGTTTTAACTAATTTTATGATCATTAATTACCATACTTTTATTCTATTGATATAGGTACACAGGACATACCTTAAGATGCATGATGAAAGGAAGAAAGCCCCACATGGATTTTATAAACCCTGTCCTGCATAAGCCTATGTATGGTATGTATTTACATATTTATCTTCCTATTTTCTAAAATGTAATTTTAGACCATTTTCGCCATTGAATGACCCATTGAATTTAAAAACGAGTGATAAATGACTCACTTTGACTCACTGGTTAAACTTAAAACCTTATTTTTACATCACATACAAAACAAATAATCACAACCTCTTGATGGATCTGGTGGCCTTGTATGACATAATATGGTCATTATTGTTAGAAGAAACTTGAGACCCCGGAGACTATCCACATGTCTGAACAGGCAACCACTGTACTCTCTCTAGTATGTGACCAGGAATTGAACCCGAAATCCATTGGAGAAAAGCAAAGTGCTTTACCACTCTCCTATCCTTGCACCCAACTGACTCAGAGTTACATTAATTGTAAAGAAACATGAGAATAGTTGTAAAACTTCTATATACAAATTTTTATACTTCAATGAAAAATTTCAGGGAGGCAATATAGTCACCACTTTGTCTGTCCATTTAGCCCATTTCATGTCTTGGCGACTCGTCAGTAAGCACTGATTGGAATTCAAAGAAATCTAATGGAAGGCTTCACTGCCAAGAGTAGAAGTGTATATTATCAGCATGTTCCACTTCTAATATTTTTTATGAAAAGTGATGACTTTTTTTTTTTTTATCGTAGTTTGTTATGATGATTTTTCTACATCCAGGTTCTTGTCCGTTAAATTTGCCTAGGGTCCAGTGGTAGCATACATACCTGTAGTGTAGATCCAAAGATTGTGTTTCTTTACCTTGTTGGGGGCAAAAATACCTTAAGACCCGTCCAGGCACACAAAGTAATGGTCAAACTCAGGAACTGTAAAGAGGGATTAGTATAAGGTGTAAAAACTTGTTTCCCAATCAACATTATCAACTTCTTGTCCAGTTTTTAGCTACACTTTTTAAGGAACTTTCTTTGCTGTACATTTAAAAAAAATCAGATTCATTTGAAACTTGGACTGTTGTATGCTAATGTTTTCCATGCAAGTTTTTATCTCAGTAAGTACTTAAGTTAGGGGATTGAAACTTCCCACATGTGTTTGGGTTCATTGTCTTATAGCACATGCCTTTTATGTTTACACTACAAATTGTAATCGCTAACATTATATTATCGAGCACTTGGGAGATCTCTTGTATAACAACCACTGGCTGGAATTCTTTACATTTTAAATTCATAGGAAGCTGCATAACATATTACTTTTGGGAAAACATATTTTGAGGGATTAGTGCAAAACTATTGAAATTGCTTCTATATTTATATGTAGTTACTATGGTTTTGCACCTAGCCCTCAATGTCTGTATTCATAGCCATGATAATTTGTCACAATTATTCCTGTTTAGTGTAACTAAGTTTTGTATCAACATGATTGATCTTGTTTACTCTCGTAAACAAACTTCAAGAAACATTCTTCTGTTTCCATGGTATTCTTGCTCTTTTATGCTATGATAAACTTTTTCTTCTCCTTAATCATTTTGAGCATTATAATCATTATTTGTTTGGTGTTTTAGCAAATCAAAAACACAGTTTATATTGTTACAAAATTCTCAGTGAATTTTTTTTTTTTTCAAAAAGGATGCCCAATGGGTGGTATAGGGGCAGGCTCCATAGGGCGTGGCTACAGGGGCGAGTTCTGCAGGTTTCAGATGGTACCAGGGATGTATGAACACAACATTGTCCAGGCTGACGGGGTATGTCTTTGTTTCCCACTGGACATTTTGTTGTTAACAGTAGAAACTGCCTTAGCAACCATTTGTTGTAATTGATGGTCTACCATGGTTGATTTTTTTCTCTCACTCACAATAAGTACAGTATGTTTTCAGTAATTTTGAAATTGCCACTCAGGATGTTTTGGCATTTTAGACTTACAAGTGTTTAGAAAACATCTAAAAATTACTGGAAATTTCTTTACATTTCATACATTATTGAACCTGCAGAATTATAATTTAATAGAAACTAAGTAGTAAATAAGTAAGTAAGAAAGTAAAGTCTTTATTTTAGAGTGAATAATAATCATACATATGGTCCAGTAATTTAATGTATTTATGTATTATATTGTGTATGAAAAGCAATTGTTTGATATGATGAAAACATGAAACATGATTTTAAGAGAGTAGTTAGCATGTTATAAGTAACTGGTTCTTCCCAGATACCCCTTTTGACCTGGGATCTTCAGTCACCTGTAATAAGCAGGATGTTGTTACATGAATGAAGTGCTCTTAATATGATGGTTGACTTTAAAACATCAACAACAATCAATATATAGGATGCTTTCTGTATAAATTAATGTCCATTTTCAGATCATCTTTGATAAAAAAGATGTCTGTTTAGGGTGAAAGGCTCAGCAAGGGAAATACCAGACCATGGGGTCACGCTGACTTGTTGCCAGGTATCGCTGATCATTACAAATGCTTATAAAGTACATTGGTTTTCTCTGACACTAACTGTTTTCTTACGAAATTTCAAACAAAATTGATGACTTTCATCAGCAGGATATTAGTTCTGGAGACTTGTTCAGGAAAAATATTTTAGTTAAGATAATTAAAAAAAATATCATTAACAAAAAAATGATATTCTGTTTTCAGTTCATAGTATGCATTAGGAAGGATGGAAACACGATATACCAGAAAGTTTTGACTGGAAGGCGTGTCAACAAAACTCTGAAAGCCTGGGAGTGGGGATTCCCCCTTGGTAGTGGCACTTACCATGCTTTGTATCCCCGGGCATGGACAGTGTATGAAATACCAGAACATGGGGTCACATTGACTTGTCGCCAAGTATCGCCGATCATTCCGAAAGATTATAAGGTACATTGGTTTTCTTTGACTCTAGTTGTTTACTTTTTATGAATTTAAAATTTAGTGTTAATATCCCTGATATTTTAATGTGAATTTGATTTCAAGGTTTTGATAAGTTTTTATATTTTTTTATGTCAATGTTTTTTTTGTTAATGAGAGGTGCAAATAAAGTTATCCTTGCCTGTCAGACTGACATGCATCTGTCCAAACTCATTTGGCAAACATTACTTATTGTCCCTGCTAGTCCTTTGGTTTGTGTCTGGCCTTTTTTGTTTTTGTTTTTTTTACTGAGCCTTGTCTACCTTTGTTGGTAAAGTTGCACTCCATACTATTTTCATCTAGCATTAACTCTCACCATCCTTTGATTAATTTGTCAACAAACCTAAGTGTGTTTGTACTGGTCATGTATACACACACAGTCACATAAGGGAGCCATTGTCAACTATTCAGTACATGTCATGATTAACAGTTGACATTCTTATCTTAACAGGCTAATTTTGTTGTGTACTGGTGTTTGGTTTGGCATTTTGATTAATTTTTTATTAAACTTATATTGTAAGTTTTTATGCCTTCTGCTTCTAGGGGAAATTCAATAATGTTGATTATTAATCCAATCATGCATACTACCATCTTTGATATTTCTTAGCTACCTTTGGTCGTTTTTTTTGTGTCTACCCCAATGTTAATTTGGGTCAGTCTGTCCGTCTGCCTGTCTGTTAAACTTTTTGTTTGGAGCAAAATTCAAAAATTATAAAAGCTTGAAACCTCACAGGTGGATAGAATATGGGGGAGAAGTGTCATGCACAAGAACCATAACTCATAACATATTTTGGAGTTATTGCCTTTTGTAAAATTTCATGTGTAGTTTATGTTTGTAGCATTACTCATGCACTATGTGACATAAAACACTGTCACTTCACAGGTGGATGGATGTCATAGAGGAGAAGTGCACTGCACAAAAACCTTATTTCTGGACATCATAATTGCCCTTTGTTTAGTTTCATATTCAATTAATTTTTGTCTGGAGCATAACTCATGCACTACAAGACATATAACCTTGAAATTTCTAGGTGGATGGATGTCATAGAAGAGAAGTGCAGTGCATAAGAACCTTAATTCTGCATATCATATTCTTGGAGTTATTGCCCTTAGTTATATTTCATGTGTGTATGTGAAGCACGACTGGGTGCTAGTATGGCAAAGGCACTGGGAAATTCTTTTATCAACTTGTATGTGTTTGGTGTATCCAAGTATTTCAATGTGGTTGACCCTCCAAAATTAATAGAAAATTTAGAAAAAGACCCATTTATTAATCCTGCTTTGACAACTGTTTGCTGTGAGATGTATTATAAATATGGGATGTGTCTGGCTGCTTTCACTGCTATGCTGACAACTGCAAGACATTAATTTTAACAAAATAGAAAATATTGATACTATAAAAGATGATGAGTGAAAGTGAAGACGTTAAATCTGAAGCAAGGCAAAAAAACCCTAAACATGTTCGACAGAAGAAAAAAGTGCAGAAGCAAGAAGATTAAAAAAGATGCAGCAGCCTGTCATGGAAATAACTAAACACGTTGTGGATTGTCCCACATCAGAAAAACCAACAGAAAACCCAGTAAAGATAAATGTATACAAAAATTATTTACCAGCTTGCTTCATTATGATCGGCATTGCGTGGCTTGGGTTGTATGTGTATAAAAACAACCCTGTTAAACAGGCTAAAATAATCAATGAAGCTGTTAAAACTGATACACATCCAGAAGAATATGACCCCTTTAATTTTTAATTATTTTTTAAAAATTATAAATACCCAATATAAAAATGACAACCACATCAATCGATTGAAAACAAATTACTAACATGCTATACCACGCAGGAGTGGAAACAATATGAACAGTTGGGTATTCAGAACTTGGAAGGAAGGAGTGGATTTTAATATGGGAATGGTGTCTTTAGATATAATACTTGCAATGGCAACATGAGACATGTTAATTAAAGGTGAACCACAAAGAAAATTTTACTTTTACAAAAACCTCTCCTATTTTGTCCATTTACATAAGGGAAACCACGAAAGTAAATATTTTTAAGTATTTAAGTATAAGTATGATAAATGCCAATTTTGTTGGCTGCTGGGCAGTATTTACATTTTAGGGTCACGTGACCCCTATGACGTCATCGATAGACCAAGTGTCATTTGCCTTCTTCGTTTTATATAAATGTATGTAATCATAATCATATTTAAAACATTTTAATCAAAACATGTCATATTTGTTTTTGGTCTAGTATAAAGTTAAGGTTTTATCGAGTTGTTTCTGTAAAATATCCACGAATTTGATGAAATGATATATTTGTGATCAGATTGACTGTAAAATAAAAAAAATAAATTCAGAGATAAACAGAAGTTTTCAAGTGAATAGAAGTTAGAATTTTCATAATTTAAATATGTTTTCACCACTATGACTTGACCTATTCCTATGCTTTGGTGTTTGTAGTGCAACCATGGTTATTTTATTTTAATTCTCTCCTTCCCAAACATTTATGAACTGACGCTTGTTTGTAATGCCCATTACGCAAAAGAAGCAATAAACCATAACTTTTACCTGTTGAAACACAGAAAGAAATAAGAACATGGAATTATAAGTACTAACCTTTCTTTCATTCATTTAATCCAATCTTCCTATATATCATAATTCCATTAAAAAAAACACAACTTTTTATCGTAAGTCCATAACTATTCATATGTCAGTAAATCAAGTTTTAAGTAAAATATTTTCTCATGTCATTTTCAGATTATCAGAATCACATTTACATTTTTTTCTATACCCTACAAAGACTTAACTTATAAAACCGATTTGATTTGAATAATAATGGAACAACAGAACCTACCTATATCCATAGACATATTCACCAACCTGCACATGTCTATGCTATATCTTATTTATTTGCACTAAAAATTCCCTTTACGTGATCTTGAATGAAACTTGCTGATCATAAACACGTTAATTATGACTTAATCTGTATCTTTATTTATTGACTAATTGACAATGTTTTACCATCTAAGAACCCAACCATCTGTAGGCGTCTGCTCACATTATAAAGTGATGGGCTTGACAATAAGTCACACCTAGGGCCATAAATCATAACCAGGGCTACAGATAAGGTTTTAGGTCAAATGGGTATTTACTCATTAACTTTTCAAGGAATTGGGTTTTCACAATTTTAATTGAGTAATGAAAATGTGGTTACTCCATCAAAAATAAGTCAATTGCTTTTTTCCTCAATGTAATTTTGGAATTGAAATAACAGTACATGTACTTACTGGTATATGCGCCTGCTGTTCTTGTATGCAACCATGTCCATGTAACAATTATCATATGCAGGATTTATCATTAGCTCCGTAACAATTAAAATTAAAAATATTCAATAATATTTGATCTTCCTGATTAAAAAATTTAGCAATTTTAGCTATTAAATTTAAACACAAACTATTTACTGGTTAACATGTTCATTTAAAATGAAATTGGATGCTATCGACTCTACCACTGTTATGCTTTTTTGGCCATTAGGCCATTTATTTTCACCCTGATTTCCTGTGAAACACACAGTAATGAAGGGGAAATCAGCCTTTTCATTGGTTATTTTATACTTTGCTAAATTCCCATTGGTCATTGTAAAATTAGTCAAAAGAAAAGAAAGGAGTTGCGGACACGATTTCTTTAGACCTCTGTTTGTTTTAAAAGTTGGAAGTTTTCTTCCCCTGCGAACGATTTGTCCCAAATAGTAAGTCACTGCACCTTTTTAAGGTAAACTGAAAGAGTAGAACACTAAAAGAAATAGGAAATACATAGATTTCGGAATTGATTGTTCGACCCTGATAGATCCTATATTCAACAAAAACATAAGATCTGGTTTCGTTATGTAGCCTGCGAAACGGATGTTTTAAGGCTGTAAGTGTCTACCAAGATTGTACAAATTATTTGGATCCGTGGTTATTCAAAGAGCTGCACTGACACAGGAATTACACAACTATTAAACCAACAACAAAATCTATAACATGTTTAACCATTCAGACACTAACAATCAACCTGGTTATCACGGCCGAGTATCTTTTTAGCCCACCTGAGCACTTGTGCTCAGGGTGAGCTTTTGTGACCGCTTTTTGCCCGTCATCCGTTGTCAACAATTGCTTGTGAATACTCTAGAGGCCACAGTTTTGGCCCAATCTTCATGAAACTTGGTCAGGATGTTTGTCTACATGATATCTCAGATGAGTTCAAAATTGGGTCATGTGTGGTCAAAAACTAGGTTACCAGGTCAAATCTTAGAAAAATCTTGTGAACACTCTAGAGGCCACAGTTTTGGCTCAATCTTCCTGTAAGGTGGTCAGGGTGTTTGTCTACATGATATCTTGGATGAGTTAGAAATTGGGTCACATGGGGTCAAAAACTAGGTCACAAGGTTATATCTTAAAAAACCTTGTGAACACTCTAGAGGCCACATTTTTAGCTCAAGCTTCATTAGATTTGGTCAGGATGTTTGTCTACATGATATCTTGGATGAGTTCGAAAATAGGTCACGTGTGGTCAAAAACTAGGTCATGAGGTCAGATCTCAGAAAAACACTCTAAAGGCCTCAGTTACAGCCTAACCTTCATGTAACTTGATCAGAATGTTTGTTTACATCAAATCTCGGATGAATTCAAACCTGGGCCACATGGGGTCAAAAAGTAGGTCACCAGCGAAACTTTTAGAAAAATCTTGTGAACACTCTAAGGGCCTACATTTTTGTACCAGTCTTCAGTAAACTTAATAGGAATGGTGACTGCATGAATTCCCAGTTGAGTGCAAATTCAGGTAGAATCAAAATCTAGGTCACTAAGTCAAATGATAGAAAAACACTTTAGATGCCAGATTTTTTGTCATCATGCCTAACACAGCAATCTTACTCAGGTGAGTAACACAGGGCCATCTTGGCCCTCTTGTTTAAAGATATTTCTTGTTTGGTTTGTAAACACGGTCCATAGCTTCGTCTAAAATACCTCTGACAACCTCAGTGCCGCTGCAGACGATCTCAACTTCCAGATCGTCAATTATTGCGCAACAAGTGCTTGACATTTGGTTCGCATGCAGTGTTAAGTATCTGCTCAAAGTGTTTTTTTTTTAAACGTTTACCCATTTTTTTTCCCTGACTTGTGTAATCATATTCGAAACAAAAGAATTGAAAAGCGTCAGATAAACGAATAAGACAGACAGACTGGATTTATGTTTCATTTGAATGGAACCCAAAGTATTTGTAAACATCACTTGGTTTCATGATGTTGGGTACCAATACACTTTAATGTTTTGGATATTTGAGTAACCTAATCTTTAATTGCTTTTTGATACACTAGAATTTTTAAAAAAAAATGGGTTTTTATCTAGTTTATTTGCGTAATTACGCAAATACACACCTTATCTGTAACCCTGCATAACTATCAATTTAGTCACCAGCAATAAGGCATTTCTCCGACACACACACAGGATCAATTAACCTGGGTAACCTTTTTATTACCCCCTGATTGACCCTAAACAGGAAATTACATAATCATACCAAACCAAAAGTTAATTCTTATCAGTAGATATGTTAGGGATTCTTCTCATTTATAAACATGGTCTTTGTGGAAAGCCAACACAGATACAGGATTTTAGTAGAAAATAAGAGGGATTTTGATATGAAGGTATGTAAAACGTTCAACATTACTCATATTTTTAGCTCACCTCAGCACAACGTGCTCAAGGTGAGCTTTTGTGATCATCAGTCGTGCGATGTGCATCGTGTGCCATCAACAATTTGGCTTGTTAACACTCTAGAGGCCATATTTTTGGCCCAATCTTCATGAAACTTGGTCAGAGACAAGTTCGAATTTGGGTCATGTGGGGTTAAAAAGTAGGTCATGAGGTCATATCTTAGAAAAACCTTGTTAACACTCTATAGAGGCCACATTTTTGGCCCAATCTTCATGAAACATGGTCAGAACGTTTGTTTTCATAAAATCTTGGACAAGTTCAAATTTGGGTCATGTGGGGTCAAAAAGTAGGTCATGAGGTCAAATCTTAGAAAAACCTTGTTAACACTCTAGAGGCCACTTTTTTGGCCCTATCTATATGAAATTTTGGAATTTCCAAAATTGGAATCGAAGAGAAGCTCGAAAGTGGGTCATGTGGGGTCAAAAAGTAGGTCAATATAAAAAAACCAACATATGTTGCTCATTTATAATCAGGTGAGCGATTTAGGGTCATCATGGCCCTCTTGTTGATATGACAGGACCTTTATGTCAATATTATCAAATATTGTTTTTAGAATTCATCCTGACATTTTTTTTTCATTATGCCGACCATCATCACTTTTCAGTTCATAAAGTGACCAGTTTTATAAAGTCCGAATGAAGAATATATATTAATATTTTTGAGATGAATGTAAATTAATTAATTGAGCTACACATTTACACCCTTATTCGTTCATTGTCACCTTGGATTTAGCTTGAGATATATAGTGCTGGCAGAGTTGTCTGTTGATGACGTCATAGCAAAGGCAGAGAAGTCAGTCAATCTTTTCTCACCTTGGTCATTTTTCCAACTTTCAATAGCGATTTCATACTAACTACAAACAATTTTAACATAATTTTTGTACAGAAGGTCTAACACTATTGTATTCTAACAGTTAATAATGAAAATGAAATCTTTGTGGTTGACCTTTAAACAAGGTAGGTATAATACCTGCTGATATTATGAAATATTATTGTATTTTATTTTATTTTATTTTTTTATATGAAAAATGGCAAGTGCAGTCTCTATGATGGTGGGTGGTGCATTAGTAAATGCATTAGCATTCTCAGGAAGTAATTATTTATTCTCAAATATGGGAAGTCACCATGATGAAGAAAGAGAAAGACACAACAAAGCAGTGAAACAGAAGCAGCACAAGTTGCATGGAATAAAAAAAGAACAGAGAGATTGGATTTCATAAATGAACAGATGCAAAAGAAGCATCATGCAGTGAAGACATTTGATGATGTTGACCAAGCAATGAAGCAGTATTATTATACAACTGGAAACAATAAGACCCTTTACCTCCTTAGCTTAGTTGAGTGATTTCTATACACCATCACCAGACCAGCAGAATAGAGAGATTGTATTTATTGTGTTAGGCATGATATTAACTAGATATGTGGTGTATAAGTTGTTGTAGACAAAAAAATAATACTTAGTTTTTGACACAATCACGATGCATATAGTTTCTAGTTTTCTTTGGAAAAACCAAATCATATGCATGTTACTTATTTTTTTGTTTATCTTGCAAGGCTTAAGACTTGACTATTGACTTGACTATTTGAGTTTACCGTCGCTGCGACAGTATTTCAGTCATATAGCGACGTCCAGCTAATTACAGGTGGAGGAAGACCCCAAATGCACAGAGGCATCCGGGTAGAACCACCGACCTACCGCATGCCAGCTGGAAGGCTTCCTCACATGAAAATCCGAATGACCCTGCCGGGATTCGAACCCACGCGGTGAGGGGCTTAGTGAGTGTTAAAGTCAACGACTTTACCCTCTCGGCCACGGAGGCCCCTGCAAGGCTTAAGACCAAGTGGTCTAATGTAAAATGGTGGTTCTTTATCTCTTATCTTATTGGCAAGATGAGAAGGACACCAAACATCTTCATTGTCTCTGATAGTTATAATTGCACTTTCTCCATTGCTTGTTTCAACTGTTCTGTAAGAAGTGATTGAATAGATTTTATTCATTTCTAAATCAGTCCATTTCTTTGTATCACATTGACTTTGCTCTTTGAGCAAGTTCATCAAATTCTTCTGTTGTGATTTCATCGAATTCTATATCAGTCTTATTTGCTTTATATGCTGGTTTTGACATTTTGTTTCTTTTTTTTATATTTATATTTTTTTCTTAAAATAAAATTTATGGAAAAAGTATATTACAGTCTGAAAGGATTTTGGAGAGGAAAATCAGCAGTTAAGAAATTGTCAAAAAAAGCCAAGGTCAGTGAGAAACAGGCATTAGATTACTTGAAGAAACAAACAGTTTGGCAGATTTATTTACCTGCACCAAAGAAAATAATTAGACAGCGATTTGATGTATCTACAAAGAATGAAGTGCATTAAGCAGATTTGTTGTGTTTGCCACAGAAGTTTGCCATAGAGTGAGAAACAAAACATGTAAATATGCTTTGACATTGGTCCATGTTGGGACAAGTTATAAAGAAGCAGAGCCACTGACATCTAAAGATAGTAAAGAAGTGGCTAAAGCATTTGAGAAGATTTATAGCAGACATTTGAAGTATCCAAAGTTATTGCAAGTTGACCCAGGTATGAAGTTCATTGATGTAGTATCACAACTTATGGACAAACACAAAGTTAGGATTAGAAGAGGTAGAAGAGATATACACAGAGACCAAGGTGTAGTAGAAAGATTTAACCCTTTCCCTCATAGAGGACACCATGAAAAGACCTATGCGAACAGCATAAAACCAGATCAGCCTGCGAGTAACTCGCAGGCTGATCAGGTTTTATGCTGTTCCCTGCTCCTCAGTGGTCTGGAAATTAGTATTTTGTAATTAAATTTGGTAAGGTTTAACTGTGGTTTTCTGCAGATCAGGCTTTATGTGATACCTATTGAGGGCGTCAAAATGAGTCTATATGAGGGAAAGGGTTAATAGAACTCTGGCTGAAAGGTTGTTTGGTTATCAGTATGCTAAAGAAATTGATACACAAAAGAGAAACAGAGAATGGGTTAAGAGGTTGCAAGGGTTTTAAAGCACTAAATATAAAAGAGACGAAAAACCTTCCCCTGTTTAAAAAAGAAAGGTTGATGCTCCTATTTGTCTCACTGCAAGTGTAAGATATTTGTATCAACCAGGTGGACAAGAAGGTGGTGGTAAGAGACAGGCAACTGATCTTATATGGAGTGTGGATATACACAAGATTGATAATCACATTATATGAGTTTATTATTTGAAATTGCCAGCACCACAGAGAGGTTTTGTTAAGAATTGCTTATTGTTTCAGCTGATACCCATATGCGTATGTCGTAATTCCATCAGGTCTTGTGTATCTTTTCGTGTCAGGTGGAGAAAGGGTTGTTTTGTTTACTTTTAATCTGTATAGAACGCAGCATATTCATTGAGTGTGTGTATTTTTGTTTATTGAATAATGTGTCTTTGTAGTTTTCAAAGTTATTTGCTTCCTGATAACATAACAAATGTAAAATAGTCCCATGTCTGAAATGTGCTAAAGGCACCACAGCAAAGTACCAAATCTGCGTCCCATGCGGTGGGCATGCAATTATATTGAAACATAAATACATAGAAGTGATTAAACCTTGGAGGCAAGAGATTGCAAGATTGAATAAGATACAAATATATGATTGAATAGTTGTTGAAATATATGATATTTTACATTTTTTCTGTGTCAGATTTCTACGATACATGTGTATTGTAGAATTATAAGATATAAATTTTGGAAGAGGTATTTTAGTGTTATTTTAGGTCTTAAGATGGAAAATTAGGTCTTTATTGCAGCACCCCCATATATATAGATCTTATTTTTTCCACTTCGTAATTTTTAAAAGGTCAAGATCAATTTTATTCAACAAGATAAAGTTTGCTGAAATGTTTAAGCTTATATTTATGAAAAAATATGATTTTTTCCAATTTGTATTAAATGATATATTCAATATCTTTGACAAAAGCCGTTTTGTTTGTATTTTAAACAAACAACCTTTTAGTTTCATACTAATCCTGTGAGAAAGTGTAGTTCGGGAAGCATAATCCATTTCCAACGGTTTCTTGTTTGAGATATTTCCCCTTTTCACAATTTTGTGTCCTTATGATAACTCCTGTTCTACTCATGCTATTTAAATGAAATTTCATTTATGGAAAGAAATGGTTGAGAAAAGGTCTCTTACAGAAGGTCCATAACACTGGCCTCAGTATTTTTGGAGTTATTCCCCCTTTTCATAATTTCTTGATTGCAAGATAACTCCTGTTCTACTTATGTTATTGAAGCAATATTTCAGTTATGGAAAGAAATTGATTAGAGGAAATGTCACACACAAGGTCAGTGACTCTGGGTAGAGCTTGATCAATAATTTCAGCCCTTTAACTATTTACCCTATTAGTACTGATGACGTTATTCAAGATTCAATGAATATTGAACAATATGAATATAAACAATAGGATTTTTGGCATGAAGGTAAATCAGTCATGAATTCAATTGCTGCAAACGTTTTTTACCCTGGCCACGCAGGACTTACCTGTATTTCTATTTCAAGTCACTGTTTGCAAAAGACCATGGTATCTGAAATCATGGTAGATCTTCTACTTTTTCAAAGTCCTGATAAAAGGGCTCTTGTGCATATGTCATTGTGTGTCTCAGTGTATGTGTGTGAGGGGAGGTGAGGGTGGGGGTGTTCTTGTTCTTTCCTGGGATTTGGGTAAAAAACACTTTTTTTTTTCTAAGATTAATATTTAAATTTCATTTTCTTCAGGACTCCTCTTTTCCAATGACAGCATTTATATGGACAATCAAGAACGGCAGCACTGAAGACTTAGACATCAGTATCACCTTCACTTTCAAGGTAGTGTATCTCATTCCCATTTTGTATAACTAACAGTTTATCTGTCTTGCAGACAGTTATTATACCCTCAAAAACAAAGTTTGAGGTGTCAGTCTGTTGGTCTGTCGGTCTGTCGATCCCAAAAACTTGTGACGCAAACTACTTCTACATTTCTTAACCGATTCGTTTCAAATTTTGTGTGTGCAGTCATAATCAGGTGGAGAGGTGCGTGACATAAATTTCACTTGAGTTATCACAAGGATTACAGAGTTATTGCCCCTGATTTGACTCGAAATATCTTGTGATGCAAACTTTTTCTACATTTCATAACCGATTTAGTTGAAATTTTGTGTGTGCATTCAAAGTCAGGTGGAGAGGTGCGTGACATAAATTTCACTTGAGTTATCTCAAGGATTACAGAGTTATTACCCCTGATTTGACTCTAAATATCTTGTGATGCAAACTTTTTCTACATTTCTTTACTGATTCAGTTCAAATTTTGTGTATGCATTGATAATCAGTTGGAGAGGTGCGTGTCATAAATTTCACTTGAGTTGTCTCAAGGATGGCAGAGTTATTGCCCTGGTCCCATTTTTAGTTCACCTGAGAACAATGTGCTCATGGTGAGCTATTGTGATCGCCTTTTGTCCTGTGTTCAAATGGTTCCAGTCCGTTGCATATCTGGGTCACAGAAGCTGAAAATAGGTTTTTAGAGTAAAATTTTTAAAAAATCTTCTCCTCCAAAACAGCAAGACCTAGAGCTTAGATATTTGGTGTGTGGCATTGTCTTATGGACCTTTACCAGGTTTGTTCAAGTTATGATCCTGTGGTCAAAATTGGCGCTGCCCCAGGGGTCACTTGATTTTACATAGGCTTATATAGGAAAAAACTAGAAAAATCTTCTTGTCAGAAACCACAAGGCCTGTTGGTTAGATATTTGGTGTGAAGCATTGCTTCAAGGACATCTACCAAGTTTGTTCAAATCATGGCCCTGGGGTCAAAACTGGCCTCGCCCTAGGGGTCACTTGATTTAACATACACTTATATAAAAAAACAAGAGGGCCAAGATGATCCTGAATCTCTCACCTGAGAAATATTGCTTTTAACACCTTTTACAACATAGTCATACTGAATACAAAATCCATGCAGAAAAACAGCAATATAATTCTAATTCCACTTTAAAAGTTTACATGTGGTCCAAAAAACCAAGTTAACCCTACCATGGGACCAGTTTTGACCCCAGGGCCATGATTTGAGAACTTGGTTCAGGTTCACATACCAAATACAAATACAGTTATCTAAACCCATGATCTTGTGGTTTCTGACAAGGATATCTTTTAAAAAATTTTCCTATGTAAGTCTATGTTAAATCAAGTGACCCCTGGGGCAAGGCCAATTTTGACCCCAGGGTCATGATTTGAACGTACTAAGATGGTAGATGTCCATAAGGCAATGTTACGCACCAAATATCTAAACTCCTGGCCTTGTAGTTTCTGAGAAGAAGATTTTTCTAGTTTTCCTACTTAAGCCTTTGTAATATCAAGTAACCCCTGGGGTGGGGCCAATTTTGACCCCAGGGCCATGATTGAACAAACCTGGTAGATGTTCATAAGGCAATGTTACACACTAAATATCTTAACTCCAGGCCTTGTGGTTCCTGAGAATAAAAAAATTCTATTTTCTTCCCCTATAAGCCTACGTAAATTCAAGTGACCTGTGCGGCGGGGCCAATTTTGACCCCAGGGCCATGATTTGAACAAACTTGGTAGAGATCCACCAGATAATGCTACACACCAAATATCTAAGCTCTAGGCCATACAGTTTTGTAGAAGAAGATTTTCAAAGTTTGCAAATTTAAAACCTACTTTTTCATTCAGTCAAAATAATTTGAACAATCTTGATAGAAGGCATCATAAGGATGATTCCTGTGAAGTTTGATCCAAATCCATGCAGCGGTTTAGGAGGCGATGATGTTTAAAGGAAATTGTTGACACCGGATGCACACACGGACGATGGATGATGGACGCTGGACAAAAGGCAATCACAAAAGCTTACCATAGCACGTTGTGCTCAAGTGAGCTAAAAAAAGAAAAACAACAGAAAAAATTTCTTGACCTGACTTTACATAGACTTATATAGGAAAAAAATTAAAAATCTTCTTCTCAGAAACCACAAGGCCTGGAGATTATATATTTGGTATGTAACATAGCCTAGTGGACATCTACCAAGTCTGTTCACATCATGGCCCTGGGGTCAAAATTTTACAAAGGCTTATGATACCAGGTGAGCGATCCAGGGCCATTATGGCCCTCTTGTTTAATTATCTCTTAATTCTGTTTTTTCTTGTCGGCAACATAAATAAAAAAATAACACAAGGTATTGACATGAAACTTAAAATGTAAACAGATGGCAATTAGGAAAAGTGCAGTGTCCAAGAACTGTAACTCTACCTGGTCCCATTTTTCAATTATCTCCCTTTGTTAAATTGCTTTATTTTTTCTTGTCCCGAACATAACTCAAATATTATACATGGTATTTACTTAAAACTTAAAATGTACACAGATGGTGACTAGTAGAAGTGCAGTGTCAAAAAACTGTAACTCTACACTTTTAAACTACTGTGCCAAACAACCATTACTGACTCTCTAACCCCTTTTAAAAAAAAATTACTTACTTATTACTTATTATCATAACCAAAATACTATGTATATGCCTGGAGTCTGGCTTCTCTTGTATCAAAGCATTTTGCAAGGGTATTAATCACCTTCAGTGAAAGCTCTAGGGGGAAAAAAAAGATATATATAAGCTTCTTCCAGGTTGATAGGATTTGCACTGAATGTTACTTGTCCAAATCTTTTAGATGAGGAGGTAATAAGGTAAAATAAAATCTACTGGGGTAACTCAGAATGATAATTATACCCCTCCCCCGCACAACATAGTTGTAGTCTTGTAGATTGTCTGTCTGTCGTTTTTGTCGAGCCTGCTTGCGGTGAGCTCAACTTAGTTGTCACAATGGTGGTTCTGTGTATGTATGTTCGTGCATGCATGCGTCCGGATTTGATCTTGTCCGAGCTATAACTTCATCATGGATTGAAGGATTCTCAAATAATTTAGCACAAATGTCAAGCTCAGTGAGACGGAGTGTCATACACTGGAACCAGATTGGTAGCTCAAAGGTCAAGGTCACAGATGGAAGTCAGTGTTCTAAAACATAACCGATCCCATGGCCTAATGGTTAAGGTATGCGCTTCGGGAGTGGGAGGTCGAAGGTTCAATCCCCGGCAGAGGATCGTTTTGATATTGCCGGTTGGTGAGCTGCCAGCTTATTAAAATAATGATGGTACTGGTTGCCTTCCTGCTTGATGCCTGGCGTATAAGAGGGAACTGGGAAGGTACATGTGGAATAAAAAAGATGTCTCATAAGTCAAAATTGAATGGCCCTTTCAATAGGGGTGACACTATAATAAAACAAACACTTTACACTTATTATACTTTTTTCCTTGTCCTGGTTCTTTCTTAGAAAGGAATGAATAGAATTTGTAATGATTTGGTAGAAATGTTTTACTTGTGAGTTCGGTCTGTTGCGTGGGTCTGTTGCGTGTAAGAACCATGTCCATATCTTAAATTCAAGGTCATACGTGGAGGTCAAAGGTCAAAAACATATACTTTTTTGCATGTCCGGGTTCTTTCTTAGAAATGAATGGATAGATTTTGAAATAACTAAAATGTTCTACTTATGAGTGAGGTCTGTTGCATGTAAGAACCATGTCTTTATCTTAAAGGTCAAGGTCACACTAGGTGGTCAAAGGTAAAAAATGTATACTTTTATATACATAATGCCGTAATCCGCACAGATGAAACCTCATGAAATTAAAAAAAAAAAAAAAAAAACTTCTACAATGCCTCTCATAGGTATTCTGTTCAAAATGGTATCCTTTGGTGGGCTCAACATGTTGCCTTTGGGCATCTAGTTTTTGGTCTGGACCATAACTCAAAAAGTATAAAAGGGGAGTATGTGACCAAGAACCATAATGCTCTGTTGCATAATTTTGGAGTTATCGCCCTTTGTAAATTTTCATACTTAATTTTTGTCTGGGCCATATCTCAAAAAGTATAAAAGGTATCAAGATGAACTTTCACGTGTGCATAGATCTTATTGAGTGGAAGTGCAGTGACCAAAAACCATAACTCAATTTTGTATAATTTTGGAGTTATTGCCCTTTGTGAATTTCCATACTTAATTTTTGTCTGGCTTGTAAGTCAAAAAGTATAAAAAAAAGTTTCAGGATGAAACTAAATATGCGGATAGATTTAATTCAGAGATTCAGATTGGATTGGCCCTTCGGTCCAGGGCCGATAAAAGCTACAGATGACCGGAAAAAATAAACTCAGTACGCCCATCGAGCCGATAAAAATACATTTCATCAGACAATGTGACCGACAAATGTCTGTACCAGACAGTGTAATTTCGACAATTAACCCTTTACTTCATAGAGACTCATCTAGAGACGCATTTACCTGTTACTTCATACAGATGCATTTTGACTCAAATACCCGTTACTTCATGGAGACTAGAAATGACGCAGTCGGTATTTAACAGCATAAAAGTTCCTTATCAGCAAAAAAGACTAAATAGCATTGTTGCTGTTGAAACTTTAATCATATTACAATCTATATAAAAAATGTGTTTGTTCTGAAAATAATTACATTAGAAACGATTTTTGATACATGGGGTCACCTGTTTGTATGTGTGTTAATAGGACTCGTACGTTGTGAGAATTTCGACCACTGGAAAGATCGATATTTTCCACAGTTTTTATGAATAAGTATATTTCTTTTTCATAATTACATGATTCTTTAAAATTAAATACATATATCAATCAATAAAATCAGGAATATGACTAATTAAATTGAATGATGCATGTCAGGTTTTGTTTTCTTTTCTCCATGCTATTCAAGTTCTATCCAGTGGAAATTACCTATGCAAATTTATTCTTCTCGTGCTATTTCTTTTTAAACAATAGCATCTGTCTATAAAAAGAACCAATAGCATTGTCAGATACCATAAATCACGTGCCACAAGATGTTGTCATTTGATTGTCTAAACAAGTGTCGTTAAAACTGGAAATCGGCGAGTCTTCTAAGAAATAAATAGGCGGTTATAAAATGTCGGCAAGAAACTGTTAATGATGATTGAAAAACAAAGAGTAGATAAGGAATCAAAGGATATCAATCTATTATTGGGGGAATAATATATATATATATATATATAATATATATATATATATACTTGTAATTGATTTGTCAGCACTTTCAAATTAGATCGTATTTATAAAAACATGACTGTCGCAGAATGGAAAATCATTCTGACAAGTCTGATTTTTTGGATTTTGCTGAATTGGCCATAGACTTTTATTAGATAGAAAGTCATATAAATTGCAATTCTATGTTTATTTAATCTGATAAACAATCAAAATATCCTTATATGTCCAATCTTTCTCTCACTCATCATCTTCAAAATCCCAGAAGTATGAATGATCTCACATTTACATTTAAAGTTAAATAATTTATTATTACCTGCTGTTTTCTTGAGTAAATAAAATTAAAAAGATATTTTTTTGCTTTTATTTGTAAGATTTTTTATGCTTAAGGGTTGGGTGGGTTCTCTTTTGTGACATACTAATATCATGCTGAAGAAATGCATCCCTCCAGATACTACCTTGAATAACAATTATTTATTTCATTCCTATGAGTGAACAAGGTATCAAAGATAGTCATAACAACATATTTACCTAGGAAATTATTTAACTGACTGAAGTTTTGAAACAATATTGAATGATATATTTCAAAGCAAAAAGAATATAAATAAATAAAGTAAACTTGAAAGTGTCATTGATGTCTCATAAATCATTTTGCTGTAACAGAATTGTCCAAAGTTTTTCTTGTAATTTAGGACAAATGACTTTAAAAAAAATGACCATTTAGGACAACTGTCCTAAGGAAAGTGGGTCCAATCTGAATCACTGGTTAATTGAGTGGAAGTGCAGTGACCAAGAACCATAACTCTCATTGCATAATTTTAATGTTATTGCCCTTTGTAAAAAATTTTACTTAATTTTTTGTCAGGACAATAACTCAAAAAAAGGGTTTCAAGATAAACTCCATATGTGGATAAATCTCATTGAAGGGAAGTGCAGTGCCCAAAAACTGTAACCTCATCTGTGTCATTTCAAAATCCCTGTTACAAAGCGACATGCAGGGGATATTTGCAATAACAATGCCAGTTCTAGTTACTTTCAATCTGGCCAGCAAAATACATTGTATGTCCTGATAGGTTAAAGGGCATGACAGTATTATAAAAGACACCTTTATCCCTTCACTTCAAATAACAGGGTCTTCTCAGCTTGTTCATACAGTATTGTAGCTCTGATCCTATACTGTCCGTACAGCAAAGCAATTATTTCTCATACCATTTTAAGTTCAGTGAATAATTAATATTCATCAAGTTATAAATGTGTTCATGAATATTCATGAGATAAAGAGTTAAAACCTTGATATACGCACCTTTTGTAGAATGGAGTGGGGATGAAAACTGACCTTCAAGGTGGCGTGTACACAGAGCCGTTTGAGGAGGGTGAGACGTCAGGTGTGATGATTCGACAGACGCTGCGGGGCATGCCATGCACATATGCTGTAGCAGCAGCCAAACAGGTAGGATGCAGGGTCATTGTTACATTTTCTGTTGAAATTTGAATGACAGTAAATGATGCAACTTTGACCCTATACCATCATCTTTGTTTTTATTATTTTTCCATGCAATATGGCCTACAGTTGCCTAGTTTATTTGTCAAGAGCAAATACCTCATCAATATAACTTTGGAGAGAAGAATTTTTTATTTTTTATTATTATTTTTTTTCTAAACCGATTATTTGTGGACAAGCTGCTTTAATATTCTTGGTCATAAATATGTATTTGAGTATTCTTGAGGACAAGGGTTAAGCATGTTTTGGTAAAAGTTTGAAATGAGATATGCAAGAAAATATATCACTCATGAGTTTGTTGTGTTGAATTCATACATCCGTCCCTAGGGACTAGCTTTTTAGCTCACCTGAGCACTTGTGCTCGGGTGAGCTTTTGTGATCGCCTTTTGTCCGTCGTGCGTCGTGCGTCGTCAGTCGTCCGTCGTCCGTCGTCCGTCGTCAACAATTGCTTGTGAACACTCTAGAGGCGACAGTTTTGACCCAATCTTCATGAAACTTGATCAGGATGTTTGTCTACATGATATCTCGGATGAGTTCGAAATTGGGTCATGTGGGGTCAAAAACTAGGTCACCAGGTCGAATTTTAGTAAAACCTTGTGAACACTCTAGAGGCCACAGTTTTGGCCCAATCTTCATGAAACTTGGTCAGGATGTTTGTCTACATAATATCTCGGATGAGTTCGAAATTGGGTCATGTGGGGTCAAAATCTAGGTCACCAGGTCAAATCTTAGAAAAACCTTGTGAACACTCTAGAGGCCACAGTTTTGGCCCAATCTTCATGAAACTTGGTCAGGATGTTTGTCTGCATGATATCTTGGATGAGTTCGAAATTGAGTCATGTGGGGTCAAAAACTAGGTCACCAGGTCAAATCTTAGAAAAACCTTGTGAACACTCTAGAGGCCACAGTTTTGGCTCAATCTTCATGAAACTTGGTCAGAATGTTTGTCTACATGATATCTCAGATGGGTTTGAAAATGGGTCATGTGGGGTCAAAATCTAGGTCACCAGGTCAAATCTTAGAAAAACCTTGTGAACACTCTAGAGGCCACAGTTTTGGCCCAATCTTCATGAAACTTGGTCAGGATGTTTGTTAGATGATATCTCAGATGCGTTTGAAAATGGGTCATGTGGGGTCAAAATCTAGGTCACCAGGTCAAATCTTAGAAAAACCTTGTGAACACTCTAGAGGCCACAGTTTTGGCTTAATCTTCATGAAACTTGGTCAGAATGTTTGTCTACATGATATCTCAGATGGGTTTGAAAATGGGTCATGTGGGGTCAAAATCTAGGTCACCTGGTCAAATCTTAGAAAAACCTTGTGAACACTCTAGAGACCACAGTTTTGGCCCAATCTTCATGAAACTTGGTCAGGATGTTTGTCTACATGATATCTCAGATGAGTTCAAAATTGAGTCATGTGGGGTCAAAAACTAGGTCACCAGGTAAATTCAGGTAGGATCAAAATGTAGGCCACTTAGTCAAATGTTAGAAAAACACTTTAGATGCCAGATTTTTTGTCATTTTGCCTAACACAGCCATCTTAATCAGGTGAGCGACACAGGGCCATCTTGGCCCTCTTGTTGGTGGTACTCTGCAGTACCTTGTTCCTTCCCTTAAGCAGGACTAGTACCTATACCGTTAAAGAACTAGATGTTTCCTGTCCATGCTATAAACACATGAAGGATATCTGTTATCCTTGGATGTCACTGTTCTAGATATCAAGCCACTAATTAACCCTTTCCCTCATAAAGACTCATTTTGACGCACTCAATAGGTACCACATAAAGCCTGATCTGCAGAAAACTACAGTTAAACCTTACCAAATTTAATTACAAAATCCTCATTTCCAGACCACTGAGGAGCAGCGAACAGCATAAAACCTGATTTACCTGAGTTACTTGCAGGCTGATCTGGTTTTATGCTGTTCGCATAGGTCTTTTCATGGTGTCCTCTATGAGGGAAAGGGTTAAAGTATAAACTGATAATAAAGTTTCATTTTCAGGCTGGAATGGAGATAACAAATTGTGTCAGTTTTGACCCTCAGGGCAATGGAGGTGACCTCTGGAATGATTTGAAAGATGATGGAAAACTTAACTCCAGTGAAAGTAAGTGAATCTTTAGAGAATCATAAGGAGACAGCAATTTCTTAACCAGGTTTAACAAATGCTAGTGATGGTTCGAGGATATTGATCCATATCCAGATTTTTAGCTTGACTTATTCGAAGAATAGGTTGAGCTATTGTAGTCACCCCGGCATCAGTGTCTGCGTCCCAAGTAATGTAAAAGATTTGTTTATCATTGCCATTATCTCCACTATTACTCAATTGATGTCCCTCAAACTTCACGCATGTGTTTATCATCATCAGACAATTAGTAGAAATAGGGTTAGTAACTCTCCCAAATATTTTGCAAACTTATGGCCCTTTTTGGACTTAAAAGAATTGTTAAAGTATTGTTTAACATTGCTATTATCTCAACTGTTCTCAAAGTATGTCCCTTAAACTTCCAGTAGTAACAAGAACAAGAAAAAAATGTTTAACATTGCTATTATCTGAAATTTCTTTCCATGAATGTCCCTCATACTTCACACATGAAATTGTTTACCTGTTTTGGGGGTCAGACTCTGTCATGAATTTTAAAATCATGATAAATTCCCCTTTTTAGCTTGACTATTCGAAGAATATGAGAGCTGTTGTAGTCACCCTGGCATCGGCGTTGGCGTTGCAGCTTTTGGTTAAAGTTTTGTGTGAAAGTTACTATCAACCTTATATCTCAATAACCATTTATGGTATTGACTTGAAAGTTTATAAATATGTTCAGGGGCATCAGACAACCAAGGTAGATAACTCTTGACTGAATTTAATATGAATTATGGCCCCTTTTTAACTTAGAAATTTTGGTTAAAGTTTTGCATGCAATAGAAAATTTGGTTGAAGTTTTGCGTGCAAGCTACTATCTAGTTTGTATCTCAATAACCATTCAAGGTATTGACTTGAAAGTTTATGAATATGTTTAGGGGCATCATACAACCATGTTAGATAACTCTTGATGGAATATGTCACAAATTATTGCCCTTTTTAACTAAGAAATTTTGGTTAAAGTTTTGCATGCAAGGTACTTTCATGTTTATATCTCAGAGTCCAGGCATGGAATTGATTTGAAACATCTTTAATATGTTTAGGGGTATCATACTATAAAGGAAGATAACACTTGATGGAATAAATTAAAAATTATGACCCCCTTTTAACTTAGAATTTTGGTTAAATTTTTTCATTCAAGCTACTATCCAGCTTATATCTCAGAAATTGCTTGTGGAATTGACTAGAAAGTTAAGGAGTGTCTTCAAGGGCATCAGAAAACAGGAGGATAATTTTTGGACTGATGCAAATTATGGCCCTTTTCTAACTTGGATTTTTGGTTACAGTTTTGCATGCACAGTGTTATTGTGCTTATGTCTCAGTAACTAGGCATTGGATTGATTTTAGACATCATAAATATATTAATGGGTATCAGACTATCAAGGTATATCATTTTTGACTATTATTATGTACAGGGAATGTGAAGGGCAAGAATTTAAATAGATTTCATTTGATTTACCAACAAGCATTTTGAAAAGTCGAGCGTGCTGTCCTCTGACGGCTCTTGTTTATTTAGAAATTAGGTTAAGGTTTTTACACCACCTCATTTTTAGCTCACCTGAGCACAAAGTGCTCAAGGTGAGCTTTTGTGATTGCCCTTCGTCCGGCGTCCGTCGTCGTCCGTCGTGCATCGTCCGTCGTCAACAATTTGCTTTAAATGACATCTCCTCTGAAACCGCTGGACAGAATTTAATGAAACTTGGCAGGAATGTTCCTTGGGTGAGGCTCTACAAAAGTTGCTAAAATAAAGTTGATCCATGAAGAACTCTGGTTGCCATGGCAACAAAAAGAAAAATAATTTGAAAACTTTAAAAATCATCTCCTTCAAAACTACTGGCCAGATTTCAAAATAATTTGGTACAGATGTTCCTTGGGTCAACCTCTACCAAAGTTGCTAAAATTATTCCGATCCGTAAAAAAACATGGCCGCCAGGGGCGGGGCTTATTTGCCTTATATGTATATAGAGAAACCTTTAAACAACATCTCCTCTGAAACCACTGGACAGAATTTGATTAAACTTGGCAGGGATGATCCTTGGGTCAACCTTCACAAAAGTTGCTAAAACAAACTTGATCCATTTAGAACTCTGGTTGCCATGGCAACAAAAAGGAAAAAAAAATGAAAACTTTAAAAATCATCTTCTTCAAAAGTACTGGCCAGATTTTAAAATAAATTGGTACAGATGTTCCTTGGGTCATCCTCTACCAAAATTGCTAAAATTATTCCGATCCGTAAAAAAACATGGCCGCCAGGGGCGGGGCTTATTTGCCTTATATGTATATAGAGAAACCTTTAAACATCTCCTCTGAAACCACTGGACAGAATTTGATTAAACTTGGCAGGGATGATCCTTGGGTCAACCTTCACAAAAGTTGCTAAAACAAACTTGATCCATTTAGAACTCTGGTTGCCATGGCAACAAAAAGGAAAAAAAAAAGAAAACTTTAAAAATCATCTTCTTCAAAAGTACTGGCCAGATTTTAAAATAAATTGGTACAGATGTTCCTTGGGTCATCCTCTACCAAAATTGCTAAAATTATTCCGATCCGTAAAAAAACATGGCCGCCAGGGGCGGGGCTTATTTGCCTTATATGTATATAGAGAAACCTTTAAACAACATCTCCTCTGAAACCACTGGACAGAATTTGATTAAACTTGGCAGGGATGATCCTTGGGTCAACCTTCACAAAAGTTGCTAAAATAAACTTGATCCATGTAGAACTCTGGTTGCCATGGCAACAAAAAAAAATAAAAATGAAAACTTTAAAAATCATCTCCTTCAAAACTACTGGCCAGATTTTAAAATAAATTGGTACAGATGTTCCTTGGGTCAACCTCTACCAAAGTTGCTAAAATTATTCCGATCCGTAAAAAAACATGGCCGCCAGGGGCGGGGCTTATTTGCCTTATATGTATATAGAGAAACCTTTAAACAACATCTCCTCTGAAACCACTTGACAGATTTAGATTAAACTTGGCAGGGATGATCCTTGGGTCAACCTACACAAAAGTTGCTAAAATAAAGTTGATCCATGTAGAACTCTGGTTGCCATGGCAACAAAAAGAAGAAAAAAAATATGAAAACTTTAAAAATCATCTTCTTCAAAAGTACTGGCCAGATTTTAAAATAAATTGGTACAGATGTTCCTTGGGTCATCCTCTACCAAAGTTGATAAAAAATTTCCGATCCGTAAAAAAACATGGCCGCCAGGGGCGAGGCTTATTTGCCTTATATGTATATAGGGAAAACTTTAATCAACATTTCCTCTGAAACCACTGGACAGAATTTGATTAAATTCGGCAGGAATGATCCTTGGGTCAACCTTCACAAAAGTTCCTAAAATAAACTTGATCCATATAGAACTCTGGTTGCCATGGCAACAAAAAGAAAAAAAAATATGAAAACTTTAAAAATCATCTTCTTCAAAACTACTGGCCAGATTTTAAAATAAATTGGTACAGATGTTCCTTGGGTCAACCTATTTATCTCAGGTGAGCGATTTAGGGCCATCATGGGCCTCTTGTTTCATTTAACTCTTTGAAGTATTGCTTTGAAACTTTGAATACCTGTTTATGACCATCACCTCTACTTGTACATGGCAAGAGTACATAACTCTGTCTTGGATTTGACATAATTATGCCTCTTTTATGACTTGATTAATATTTTTGTATTAACTCACTTTTTCATTAAACTCTCATTAAAACTGCAGGGCCTAGAGCTTAGTTATTTGGTGTGTAGCATTGTTTAGTGGACCTCTACCAAGTTTGTTCAATTCATGACCCGGGGTCAAAATCTAGGAAAATCTTCTTGTCAAAAACCTCAAGGCCTGGAGTTCAGATATTTGGTGTATAACATGGCCTTATAGACATGTACCAAGTTTGCTCAAATCATGGCCTTGGGGTCAAATTTGGGCCCGCCCCAGGGTCACTTTATTTTACATTGGCATATATACAGGAAAATCTAGAAAAATCTTATTGTCAGAAACCACAAGGCCTGGAATTTAGATATATTTTGATGTGTAGCATTGTCTAGTGGACATCTACCAAGTTTGTTCTAATAATGATCCTTGGATCAAAATTGGCCCCACCCAAGGGGTCACCTATTTTACATAGGCTTTTACAGGTAAATCTAGAAAAACCTTCTTATCAGAACCACAAGACCTGGAGTTTAGATATTTTAAACTTTACACAAGTCTTCTTAAGCATGAAACCAACCTGCAGAACCAAGATGGACAACTCTTGCTAGAATTTTACATAAATTAAGGGCCTTTTTCGTCTTAGAAATTTGCGTTAACATTTTTGGTTAAAGTTTTTTGCAACTAAATTAATGTCATTACTCAGAAACCCCTTGGTGTATTGATTTAACTTTACACAAGTCTTCCTCGGCATAAAATGGACCTGCAGAACCAAGATGAACAACACTTGCTAGAATTTTACTCAAATTCTGGGCCTTTTTCGACTTAGAAATTTGCGTTAACATTTTTGGTTAAAGTTTTTTGCAACTAAGTTAATATTATTACTCAGTAAGCACTTGGTGTATTGGATTTAAACTTCAGATAAGTCTTCCTAAACATGAAATGGACCTGCAGAACCAAGATGAACAACACTTGCTAGAATTTTACTCAAATTCTGGGCCTTTTTCGACTTAGAAATTTGCGTTAACATTTTTGGTTAAAGTTTTTCTACAACTAAGTTAATATTATTACTCAGTAAGCACTTGGTGTATTGGATTTAAACTTCATACAAGTCTTCCTAAACACAAAATGAACCTGCAGAACCAAGATGAACAACACTTGCTAGAATTTTACTTAAATCATGGGCCTTTTTCGACTTAGAAATTTGCGTTAACATTTTTGGTTAAAGTTTTTTGCAACTAAATTAATGTCATTACTCAGTAACCCCTTGGTGTATTGGATTTAAACTTCACACAAGTCATCCTGATGATCCTGTAAAAGTTGAGTATTTTTTTAAATGTCAAAATTGAATGTTAATAGTAAGTATACTGTTTATGGGACAGCTCTTGGAACTAAACAGTTACATATCAGTGACCACAATATAAATTGACTTGAATGTAACCACGTACTGTACTGGATTTATACTTCACATATTAATTCATCCAAAATATGAGACAACCAACATATCAAAGATGAACTTTTCCATGATTTTTTTTTCCGAATTATGACCTGAGTTTTACTGAGAATTAAAGAGAACATGCTGCTAAATTGAGTCACATAAATTATTTAATACTACTTTAATACAATGGTATTGCGTCACTATCAAATACCCGAATAGTCGAGCATGCTGTCTTTCGGACAGCTCTTGTTTTACCTAGGCATATATACAGGAAAATCTAGAAAAATCTTCTTGTCAGAAACCACAAGGCCTGGAATTTAGATATTTGGTGTTTAACATGGCCCTATAGACATGTATCAAGTTTGTTCAAGTCATGACCCTGGGGTCAAAAATGGTCCGGCCCCAGGGGTCACTTGATTTTACGTAGTCTTAAATAAGAAAACCAGAAACTAAAAGGTGTGGCGTTTAGATATTTTGTATGAATTATGGCCTAATGGACATCTACCAAGAATGTTCACATCATGGCCCTGGGGTCAAAATTGGCCCCGCCCCAGGGGTCACTTGATTTTACATAAGCTTATATCAGAAAAAAAACTAGAAAAATCTTCTTGTCAAAACAACAAAACCTGGAGTTTAGATATTTGGTGTGTAACATGGCCTTATAGACATGTACCAAGTTTGCTCAAATCATGGTCCTTGGGTCAAAATTCGCCATGCCACAGGGGTCACTTGATTTTACATAGACTTACATAGGAGGGTCTTTAAAAGATCTTGTCAGAAACCATAAGATCAGTGGTTTAGATTTTTGGTATGTAACATGGCCTTGTGGACCTAAAGTAAGTTTTCAAATCATGGCTCTTGGGTATAATTTGGTCCCGCCCTAGGGGTCACTTGATTTTATAGCTATGACTATCAAAATTTTGACCACAGGTACAATTTTTGTGGAATTACAATTCTTTTGCTGTATTTCTTATTGGATTTTGTATTTAGTATGACTGTTTTATAAAAGAAAATGAAGGCAATATTTCTCAGGTGAGCGATTCAGGGCAATCATTGCCCTCTTGTTTTCAGTTTACATTGTTTCACCACCAAAGAAAAATATTGTTATTGTTAAATATTGTTATGACCACATGCTTATTAATTGTTTTCACTCTCTGTTTACAGAGGCAAGTGAGAAGACGAGAAAAGGGCGTGACATTGGCTGTGCTGTGTGTGCTAAATGCACAGTAAGCGCTGGTTCAACTAGGATGCTGGATTTCAGTCTAGTCTGGGACATGCCAGTCATACATTTCAGGGCCAAGGAGGTTCAGTACACAAGGTATGAAAATATGAATTTCCATCATGATCGAGTTAGCAGAATGAATCAGAACAGTTGGTGGCAAATGGGTTATCTCCCTTATAGCTGGTGTCTGAGCATTAAATGCACTGAGAGCATCTGCTTCATGACAGCAACTCACCGTCCACTGGGCTGGTGCCATAGAAACAGATGTTCCTATCTATGCTACAGACATATGGAATGTATCAGTTCTGAATTAATTAATTATTTGTTTTTAACTTGAATGTACAAAGTATGTCAAGCTATTTTATTCACCCTGGTGTCAGCGTCAGACCTTGGTTAAGGTTTTGCATGCAACTTGCTATCATTCATATATATTAGTAACTAGCTATGTTTATTCATTTAATACTTCACTAAGGTCTTCAGGGGCATTAAAAAAACAAGTAAAATAAGGCTTGGCCAAATTTAATGGAATTTATTGGTCCTTTTTGCACTTCGAAATTTTAGTGAAAGTTTTGCATCAAAATACAGTCAAACTTGTTTTATGTGACCACCCATGGGATATTGTAAAAGTGGTATAACGGTCTGTGGGTATAACGGTGTTTGAGTATGTTAACTTTCATCTTTGATTTTCATTACATAGAAATAGCTTATTAATACTTGTATAAATTTGTTTGTGAGTATCTTGTTTAGTAAACACCCAAATCCTGGCTATTTAATGTGTGACATGTTCTTAATGGGTACACAAATGCCATTTCAATCGCAAATGCAGTCAGCAATTTTGGTTTCGAAATGTTGACAAATAAATAGATAAATGAATTGAAATGATGAGATTAAATGGTTTATCATACACAATCTATTTAATAGCAACCATAAAATCATATTAAACTCGTTTCATTGTTTGATTAAAACTGTTTGTCATTTAATGAGCGACCGGTGAATTCGCAAATTTGCCTTGAGAAGATACGGCTTCTTTCGGTGTTTAAGGAGTCAATACTTATATTCCAATTGTTATAGGAGGTTTGGAATCAAATAAAGGGTGAGCTTCGGATATAGCATGTTTAAATAATCAAGACTGAATTAGTAAAAAAAATGATTTTTTGATAGGGATGATTTTTGTTGAGCATACTTGTGGGGCTTGACAATTATAGTCATCACAATTGTGGTTAAGTGTATGTGCGTTAGTGTATGATATGATTTGGATTTGCTTGTTCAGACTGTTACTTAAACATGCATCAAAGGAATTTCATTTATCTTGGCAATAAGGTGTTGTACACAAGAGTTGGGTCTCTAGCTCTGTGGCACACAAGTGTTGGGTCTCTAGCTCCGTGGCACACAATTGTTGGGTCTCTAGCTCTGTGGCACACAATTGTTGGGTCTCTAGCTCCGTGGCACACAAGTGTTGGGTCTCTAGCTCTGTGGCACACAATTGTTGGGTCTCTAGCTCTGTGGCACACAATTGTTGGGTCTCTAGCTCTGTGGCACACAATAGTTGGGTCTCTAGCTCCGTGGCACACAATTGTTGGGTCTCTAGCTCGGTGGCACACAATTTTTGGGTCTCTAGCTCTGAGGCACACAAGAGTTTGGTCTCTAGCTCCGTGGCACTTTAGAGTTGGGTCTCTAGCTCTATGGCACACAAGAGTTGGGTCTCTAGCTCCGTGGCACTTTAGAGTTGGGTCTCTAGCTCTGTGGCACACAAGAGTTGGGTCTCTAGCTCCGTGGCACACAATTGTTGGGTCTCTAGCTCCGTGGCACACAAGAGTTGGGTCTCTAGCTCTGTGGCACACAAGAGTTGGGTCTCTAGCTCCGTGGCACACAAGAGTTGGGTCTCTAGCTCTGTGGCACACAAGAGTTTGGTCTCTAGCTCGGTGTCATTTTAGAGTTTGGTCTCTAGCTCTAGCTCCATGGCAAACAATTGTTGGGTCTCTAGCTCGGTGGCACACAATTGTTGGGTCTCTAGCTCAGTGGCACACAATTGTTGGGTCTCTAGCTCCATGGCAATCAATTGTTGGGTCTCTAGCTCGGTGGCACACAATTGTTGGGTCTCTAGCTCGGTGGCACACAATAGTTGGGTCTCTAGCTCTGTGGCACTTTAGAGTTTGGTTTCTAGCTCTAGCTCCATGGCACACAATTGTTTGGGTCTCTAGCTCCGTGGCATACAATTGTTGGGTCTCTAGCTCGGTGGCACACAATTGTTGGGTCTCTAGCTCGGTGGCACACAATTGTTGGGTCTCTAGCTCGGTGGCACACAGGAGTTGGGTCTCTAGCTCAGTGGCACACAAGAGTTGGGTCTCTAGCTCTGAGGCACACAGGCGTTGGGTCTCTAGCTCTGAGGCACACAAGAGTTGGGTCTCTAGCTCTGAGGCACACAAGAGTTGGGTCTCTAGCTCGGCGTGGACAATGTGGGTTCTAGCTATGCACACAGAGTTGGGTCTCTAGCTCCGTGGCACTTTAGAGTTGGGTCTCTAGCTCCGTGGCACTTTAGAGTTGGGTCTCTAGCTCTGAGGCACACAAGAGTTGGGTCTCTAGCTCCGTGGCACACAAGAGTTGGGTCTCTAGCTCTGAGGCACACAAGAGTTGGGTCTCTAGCTCCGTGGCACTTTAGAGTTGGGTCTCTAGCTCACTAGTGTATAGCACACTTAAGGGTAAAAGGTCATGGTGCTGAATAGCTCATGTGCTCAGGATGAGCTGTTAGGATGGATTTATGTCCATTGTCCATCCGTCGGCCATCCGTACGTCAATTATCCACAATTAGCTTGTTTGCACTCTAGCATCTTCATTTCTTAAGCAATCATCTTCAAAATTTCTGATGAATCTTTAGGCCAAGTTCAACTATGGCTGATTTGAGATTGTAAGTCAGAAGCTATTGCCCTTTAATTAATAAAAATGCCTGATTTCACTTTTTAGCTCACCTGAGCACAAAGTGCTCAAGGTGAGCTTTTGTGATCGCCCTTCGTCCGGCGTCCGTCGTCGTGCGTCGTCCGTCGTCAACAATTTGCTTTAAACGACATCTCCTCTGAAACCGCTGGACAGAATTTAATGAAACTTGGCAGGAATATTCCTTGGGTAAGGCTCTACAAAAGTTGCTAAAATAAAGTTGATCCATGAAGAACTCTGGTTGCCATGGCAACAAAAAGAAAAAAAAATGAAAACTTTAAAAATCATCTTCTTCCAAACTACTGGCCAAATTTTAAAATAAATTGGTACAGATGTTCCTTGGGTCAACCTCTACCAAAGTTGCTGAAATTATTCCGATCCGTAAAAAAACATGGCCGCCAGGGGCGGGGCTTATTTGCCTTATATGTATATAGAGAAACCTTTAAACAACATCTACTCTGAAACCACTGGACAGATTTAGATTAAACTTGGCAGGGATGATCCTTGGGTCAACCTTCACAAAAGTTGCTAAAATAAACTTGATCCATGTAGAACTCTGGTTGCCATGGCAACAAAAAGAAAAAAAAAATGAAAACTTTAAAAATCATCTTCTTCAAAACTACTGGCCAGATTTTAAAATAAATTGGTACAGATGTTTCTTGGGTCAACCTCTACCAAAGTTGCTAAAATTTTTCCGATCTATAAAAAACATGGCCGCCAGGGGCGGGGCTTATTTGCCTTATATGTATATAGGGAAAACTTTAATCAACATTTCCTCTGAAACCACTGGACAGAATTTGATTAAATTTGGCAGGAATGATCCTTGGGTCAACCTTCACAAAAGTTCCTAAAATAAACTTGATCCATATAGATTTCTGGTTGCCATGGCAACAAAAAGAAAAAAAATATGAAAACTTTAAAAATCATCTTCTTCAAAACTACTGGCCAGATTTTAAAATAAATTGGTACAGATGTTCCTTGGGTCAACCTATTTATCTCAGGTGAGCGATTTAGGGCCATCATGGGCCTCTTGTTTTATTTGCCTTTGACAAAAATCAAATTACTGTAAAACAAAACAGTTATTCTGTTGGCAAAAAATAATCCTGAGATACAGTTACAATATATTCTGAAGCACTTAAATGTTTTACTAAATCATTGGATTTTCAGTGATGTTCCTTACCAATTGACTGTGGTGCTGTTAACACTTAACGGTAATAGTATTGGTAATAATTCATGCTTGTATGAATATTACATCTGCAAAAAATCTAACTGCTTTTTAGCTCACCTGAGCACAAAGTGCTCAAGGTGAGCTTTTGTGATGACCCTGTGTCAGTCGTCAACAATTTACTTTAAACGACATCTCCTCTGAAACCGCTAGGCAGAATTTGATTAAATTTGGCAGGGATGTTCCTTGGGTTAACCTTCACAAAAGTTGCTAAAATTAACTTGATCCATGTAGAACTCTGGATGCCATGGCAACAGAAAGAAAAAAATTATGAAAACTTTAAAAATCATCTCCTTCAAAACTATTGGCCAGATTTCAAAATAATTTGGTACAGATGTTCCTTGAGTAATTCTCTACCAAGATTGCTAAAATTATTCCTATCGGGGGAAAAAACAGGGCAGCCAGGGGTGGGTTAATTTGCCTTATATGTATATAGTGAAATCTTTAAACGACATCTCTGAAACCGCTGGACAGAATTTGATTAAATTTGGTAGGGATGATCATTTGGTAAAGCTTCACAAAATTTTCTTAAGTTATTCCTATCCATAAAAAAACATGGCTGCCAGGGGCGGGGCTAATTTGCCTTATATGTATATAGTGAAATTTCTAAATGACATCTCCTCTGAAACTGCTCGACAGAATTTGATTAAATTTGGCAGGGATGATCATTTGGTTAAGCTTCACAAAATTTGCTTAAATCATTCCGATTGGTAAAAAAACCATGGCTGCCAGGGGCGGGGCTAATTTGCCTTATATGTGTATAGTGAAATCTTTAAACCACATCTTCTCTGAAACCACTGGACAGAATTTGATTAAATTTTGCAGGGATGTTAATTTGGTGAAGCTTCACAAAATTTGATAAAATTATTTCGATCCATAGAAAAACATGGCCACCATGGGCGGGGCTAGTTTGCCTTATATGTATATAGTGAAATCTTTAAACCACATCTTCTCTGAAACTGCTTGACAGAATTAAATTATATTTGGCAGGGATGATCCTTGGGTGAAGCTTCACAAAAGTTGCTAAAATTATTCCGATCTGTAAAAAAACATGGCTGCCAGGGGCGGGGCTAATTTGCCTTATATGTATTTTAAAGTGAAATCTTAAAATAACATTTCCTCTGAGGGGCCACAGTGGCCAAGCGGTTACAGTCATGGACTACAAATCTCTCAGCCCCTCACCGCTGTGGGTTTGAATCCCAGTAGGGACTTTGGATTTTTCATGTGAGGAAGCCTTCCAGCTGGCTTGCAGTAGGTCGGTGGTTCTACCCGGGTACCTCTGGGGTCTTCCTCCACGTGTAATTAGCTGGACGTTGCTATATGATTGAAATACTATCGCAGCCACGGTAAACCCCAATACAACAACAACAACATTTCCTCTGAAACCGCTGGACAGAATTTGATTAAATTTGGCAGGGATGATCCTTGGGTTAAGCTTCAAAAAAGTTGGTAAAATTATTCTGATCCAAAATAAAATATGGCTGCAAGGGGCAGGACTTATTTGCCTTAGATATATATATTGAATCTCCTCTGGAACTGCTAGACAGAATTTGGTTAAACTTTGCAGGGATCATCTCCTTCAAAACTACTGGCCAGATTTCAAAATGTTTTAATACAGACTGATGTTCCTTGGGTAACCCTATACTCAGGTGAGCGATCCTGGGCCATCATGGCCCTCTTGTTTCACTCTAGCATCTTCATTTTCATTTTGAAGTTTCACTGACAATGTTTAAAGCCATAATCTCCCAGTCAAGTTTGATTTAAAATTTTGACCACAGGGACTGTTTAGTTTGTGGAATTGAAATGATCTCATGGATTATGTATTCAGTACAACTATGCTATAATTTAGTAATTTGTACGGGCAATGAAGGCAGTTTTTCTCAGGTGAGCGTCTTTAGGGCCATCTTTTTTAAGTATATTACTGTAACCATTCTTCTGTAACTCTTAATTTTGTCATCCCATCATTGCTTATCTCCACAATACGACCTTTATTTTTAGCTCACCTTAGCATGTGTGCAGAGGATGAGCTAAAAGTATTGATGCATGTCATCCATAATTAGTTTGTTTGCACTCTAGCATCTTCATTTCTCAAGAAATCATCTTCAAACTTTATGACAATGTTTATTACCATAATCTCTTGGACAAGTTCATTTATGGCTGATATCAGCCAATTAGGTCAGGAGTTAAGCCCCTGTTAATATTAAAAAATGTCAGATTTAACTTTGTTTGCTCTCTACGAGAGGTGATTCATGAATTTTGAAACACCCTGTAGATTTGTTTCTCGCGAACACCTGCATCACAAGTTTCATGATTTTAACTGTATCTTATCCTTTGAATAGCAAACTACACATATATGTTACACATAGTTGTGATTTCAACATGGGTAGACGTAAAATTGACTCAAGTTTAGAGGGTGTTATAGAACACCTGTTGAAGAAAGGAAATTCCTATAGAAGCATAAAGAAGGGGCAGGGGCATGATGTATCTTTGTCCACAACACATCGAGTAAAACATTCCATTGGCAAATCTTGAAATCCTAATACTAAAAAGCCAAAACCAGGTGAGTTTCATAGGCGACCTACTAAGTCAACTGTTGACGTCGTTCCTAAAGTCGCCATTTTTAATCAAAGGGTAAATCCTCCAATCCAGAGAGAGATGGCACAATGTTTAGGTGTATCTCAGGCTACTATTAACCTCCGCAAGAAATGCAAAGTTTATAAGCTCAATGCAAATCAAATTGAGAAAAGACGTCAACGTTCATGGCGTCTGTATTAACGTTTAAATAACAACCAGTGGATTTGTCACCACCAACGAGGCAGTGTTTTATCTCAGTGGCAGTTATGGTCGTCGTCGGGTTTGTTATTACCGTAAAGAAGTACATGATGTTTCAAAACTTAAGTTTGTAAAATGTGATTCGTTTGCTCCAGGATTCATGGCCTGGGCAGGCGTAAGCTTCCATGGTAAAACGGATATCCGTATTATTGATAAAGGTGTAAGAGTCAATTCAGACTTCTATATCAATAAAGTTCTGAAGCCTTTTGTCAATAAAGATCTTCCCAGAATGTTTCCTGGGGACCAAATTAAAGACATGGTCTTCCACCAGGATAGTGCATCCAGTCATACCTCAAAACACACACTTGCATACTTGCGTCAACAAAAAATCAACTTTGTAATGCCTGAAGAATGGATGCCCAAAAGTCCTGATGCAGCACCAATGGATTTTGCTATTTGGGGTATATTAACACGACGTTTACAAAAACGTAAAATATACACTTTGGCAGGTCTTAACGAGCATTAAAGGATGAATGGAAAAAATTAGAACCAACAGTTATAAATAAAACCTTGCAGTCATGGCCAAAGCGATGTAGACTCATTTACAACATGCATGGATCACATATTGAGCATTTGTTACAGTAAAATGCATATCAGTTTAAAATTATACGCTGTTACAAAGTGTTTCAAAATTCGTGAATCACCTCTCGTAGCATCTTCACATCTTAAGCAATCATTATCAAACTATAAAATAATGTAATAGGCCAAGTTTGAACTATGGCTGATATCAGATAATTTGGTCAGGAGTTATGGCCCTTTACTTAATAAAAAGGCCAGATTTCACTGTTTACAATCTAGAATCTTTCAATGATTTCATAAACAATGTTTAAAGCCATAATCTCTCAGTCAAGTTTGACTTCAAATTTTGACCACAAGTACTTTTTGGTTTGTGGAAATGATCTCATGGATTATGTATTCAGTACAACTATGTTATAATTTAGTAACTTGTACAGGCAAGAAGGCAGTTTTCTCAGGTGTGTGACTACAGGGCCATCTTAGCCCTCTTGTTATGATGTTGATTTTGCTTTGAACAAAACCTTGGAGTATGTAGGAAGGAATAGGTAGGTCACCTAAGAAAAAAATAGAGTAGTTGTCAAGTGTGCTAAAACCCACCTACCTAAGTATTTTTCCATCATAGGTTATGTTGCTACCACTACCCTAGGGTAGGAGGGGCTATATAGGAATCACTTTGTCCGTCTGTCCTGAAATTTTTTGTCTGAGCTCTAACTTAACAATGCCATGCTGGATTTCCAAATGGTTTGGCACAAATTTTCACCATATTAAATTGGAGTGTCACGCGGGAGAACCAGATTCCTAGCTCAAAGGTCAAGGTCGTATTTAGAGGTCAACAATAAAATATCAATGCCAATATGCTTGTTCGGGTTATAAATGAACAATTCCTCACTTGATTCCCAAATGGTTTGGCACAAATGTTCACCATTCACCCCTTACTCACCTGTTAAGCTCATCCCAAAGGTGCTGAATAACAAGTGTATTGGAATTTATTGTGAATGTGTTAATTTTGTAAATATATATATTTGCAGTAAAATATTGTTATCTAAATGATATCCCATTCACTTACATGTCTGAGTGAAAGTCCAGCTTGCAATGTGCTGGTTAAATATAAGTTTCAAGAAAGCTCTATGTGTAGATGTATTTTGACACCATTACAAACAGAACAAACCCAGATCAGACAGCTCATTCAAGATCCTGTCAAGTCAGGTTCTAGCCAGGTTGCCTTATATCAAGGTCATTATAAGAAATACATGATCACAGCTTTTTAAAAGATAAAGGACCTAATTAAAATATTTTTTGGACGATATTGGATGATGTTGTGTGTGATAGCATAGAGAGTTAAGCCCAGACTGATCCATAACTTCAAGGTTTGGCATCCATGCTGCCACACCCATTATACCAATTTTTCTTTTATTAGCTCACCTGAGCACTTGTGCTTGAGAACACTCTAGAGGCCACAGTCATGGCCCAATCTTCATGAAACTTGGTCATGATGTTTGTCTACATGATATCTCGGATGAGTTTTAAATCTGGTCATGTGGGGTCAAAAACTAGGTCATGAGGTCATATCTTAGAAAAACCTGGTGAACACTCTAGAGGTCACAGTTTTAGCCCAAGCTTCATTAGATTTAGTCAGGATGTTTGTCTACATAATTTCTTTGATGAGTTTGAAAATGGGTCACATGGTGTCAAAAACTAGGTCACCAGGTCAAATCTTAGAAAAACCTTGTGAACACTCTAGAGGCCACAGTTTTAGCCCAAGCTTCATTAGATTTAGTCAGGGTGTTTGTCTACATAATTTCTTGGATGAGTTCGAAAATGGGTCACATGGTGTCAAAAACTAGGTCACTAGGTCAAATCTTAGAAAAACCTTTTGAACACTCTAGAGGCTACAGTTTCAGCCCAATCTTCAGTAGATTTGTCCAGGATGTTTGTCAACATGATTACTTGGATGAGTTCGAAAATGGGTCATGTGGGGTCAAAAACTAGGTCACCAGGTCAAATTTGAGAAAAACCTGGTGAACACTCTAGAGACCTCAGTTTTTGCCCAATCTTCATTAGATTTGGTCAGGATATTTGTCTAAATGATTTCTTGAATGAGTTTGAAAATGGGTCACGTGGGGTCAAAAACAAGGTCACCAGGTCAAATCTTAGAAAAACCTGGTGATCACTCTAGAGGCCTCAGTTACAGCCTAACCTTGATGTAACTTGATCAGAATGTTTGTTTACATCAAATCTCGGATGAATTCAAAACTGAGCCACATGGGGTAAAAAAGTAGGTCACCAGTGCAAATTTTAGAAAAATCTTGTGAAACTCTAGGGGCCTACATTTTTGTACCAGTCTTCATGAAACATAATAAGAATGGTGACTGCATGAATTCCCAGTTGAGTGCAAATTCAGGTAAGATCAAATTCTTGGTCACATAGTCAAATATTAGGAAAACATTTTAGATGCCACATTTTTTGTCATCATGCCTAACACAGCAGTCTTACTCAGGTGAGCGACACAGGGCCATCTTGGCCGTCTTGTTTTATTTTACCAAACAAAATAATCATAAATGACCAATTTCTTTCCATTGAAAAAAAAAGTGCATGCCTTGTTTGAAAGCAAAGCCTTATGTCCTAGTGGGTTTTTGTCCATACCTGCATTGCATACATTACATACTGTGCCTGAATGATGCAGTTACCTATATTTAGACCGTGCAAGAAATTGACATTAAAAAAAGATTGAATGGATACATCACAGTTTTATTGATGATGTGTCTATATATTTTTATTACTCTGCCACTATATGAAGCATTTTCTGATCTTTTTCAGACGCTATGCCCGTTGGTTTGGCAGTGATGGCACTGCTGCCCCCAAGATGTCATCCTACTGTTTGACACACTATCCAGACTGGGAAATCGCCATAGAAAAATGGCAGAAGCCTGTCTTAACAAGTCTGTAAGTTGAAACTTCGACACCTGATGTGGCTGTTCCTGAGTCTTAGCTAACTTTGTGTCTATTTATGTGTTTGTGGGTTCACTTGGAAAACGTGTACCTCATTTTGTCTGTTTTGATGTTTGGGTTTGATTAAGATTAGGGGTTTGTGGTTTTTGCTCTTGGGTTAAAATAATGGTATGTTTTAAAACTAAATTGCATATCAATATGTATACCTAAATGGAGAATTATGACAACAAACTGCATGCTAGCCAAGGTACAAACTTGTTTCATGTGGACAGAAAATAAAATTACCCCTAAAGAAATAACTTATTTATTTTGTGTCAATTGGGAAACAAGTTCTTATACTAATCCCTCTAAATGGTTCCTGGGCTGGACCAGTACTTCGTGCCTGGGAAGGTCTCGAAAAAGCCTTGGAGCTAAACTTAAACTAGTTAATGTAACAATTTTTGAAATTCATATCTTATTTGACCAGTGTCGTATTAAACATTTTCCATACTCCTATCCATGACCCCAGATTACAGTAAAATGGCCCCTACCCTATCATCAGAAAAAGGTCAGAGGTGTAAGATATAACCTGTTGTAATTCACTGAAAGCATATTGTTTTATGCAGCAAGTAATATACTGAAGCCAATTTTTTTCAGAGAATTGCCCAGTTGGTACAAGGCTGTGTTGTTTAATGAACTGTACTATGTGAGTGACGGGGGAACGGTGTGGCTGGACCCTGTGCAGCAGAATGGAACACCCACCCAGGGGAACGAGGATACAGAGGACCACGCTCTTGTCAAGGAGTATGGCAAATTTGCCTACCTGGAAGGTGTGTGAGAGGTTATGTGGGAGGACCTGTACTATGGTACCGCTACTCTATAATACAGTACTTACAATACTTGTTGAACTGAGGTTGTAGGAACTTTGAAATAATGGTTATTGGGATAAAAAATTCAGGTGGAAATAGAATGTACCATTGCTGAATTATTTGAATGTCTGGTACAACTAAACATTAACACATTTGTTTTTTCTCAAAGCCAAAACACATTGTCTGACACTTGGGGTATTTATTTACATGTGTTAGTTATTTAACCTCATGTATGTCCATGTAAAAAATAAATATGACTTGATAAATAATAAGTAATCAACCTCTAAAATATATATGAAACAGTTGATTTTGCTTTACCATGAAGACTGAATAGAATCTAATCTACAATATTATATGAGCAACCAGAGACATCGGAAGAATGTGGAAAATGGATTTAACATTTTATTTTTAGTAACCATAAGAATGTAACAATTGGGACCAAAAAAATACTGGCAAATGAATGATATTTAGTTTGTCTTTACAACATATCTTTAAAAATGCTCAAAATGAACTTAGGAAATGCTTCTTTTGATACTTTGAATCAAACTCAACCAACTATAAAGTAATGCTACTGTTTGTCTTTTTACATTGGTTGTGACCAGTATAAACTCAGTTACCTGGTAAAATTCGTGAAAGTAGAGTATACTACCTCAGAAATTTCTGTAAAATGATAATGGAAATGTTGACACTAAAATTCCACTTATACACAAGCTGTTGAAGGAACCGGAGACAGTTGAGGATAGTTAGCTGTGATATGCTCAAGAAGTTACTTCATGAATATATGTTTTATTCATATAATTTCCTGAAATCTAAATGGAATATGAAGCACTGGATTTTTCTTTGCCATGCAGAGTGTGTAGAATCTAAGCTACATAACTGTATGAGCAAACAGAGGAAACTGGTCAGATAACTCTTGGATCTGAGTCTGCTCTATTTGCCAAGGCAAACATTAAGCCTTTATCTGAATGTACAATTTAACCCTTTCCCTCATATAGACTCATTTTGACGCACTCAGTAGGTACCACATAAAGCCTGATCTGCAGAAAACCACAGTTAAACCTTACCAAATTTAATTACAAAATCCTCATTTCCAGACTACTGAGGAGCAGCGAACAGCATAAAACCTGATCAGCCTGCCAGTTACTCGCAGGCTGATCTGGTTTTATGCTGTTCGCATAGGTCTTTTCATGGTTTCCTCTATGAGGGAAAGCGTTAATGTGCTTTAGACAACTGTCAGTACCTGGTGTTAGAATTTAGAGCAATGGCAGGTTGTGAACAGTTATGTCCATCTTCTGGTCGTAGAACGAAAATGATCAGAGAGTTTCTTGATATTTGCCTACTTCCCAGGGTGTTCCACATTAAATTCTGTGATCAACAACAAGCCATCTCTGTCTCAGCTGTAGAAGTTTGGGGAAATGTGTGAAGAAGAAAAAATTTGAACAGAGTTTGCTTAATAGGGATTGGCAAAGTCTAAGCCTGACATGTCAGTAAGAAGCAAATAAATCCTACATATATTTTCCCCTGCCAAGAGGTGGTGGGCGAGGTGGTAATAGTTTCCGTCCATCTTTCTGTCTCACATTTTTGTGAGATATCAACTTGATACTTCGTAGGTGGATAGATCTCATTGAGGAGGAGTGCAGTGTACAAGAATGATAACTCTACCTATCATAATTTTTGAGTTATTGCCCTATGTTATTTTTTCAGGCTTGAATTTTGTCCAGAGCATAAGCCAAAAAGTATTTGAAATATCAACTTGATACTTCGTAGGTGGATAGATCCCATTGAAGAGAAGTGCAGTGCACAAGAATGATAACTCTACCTATCATAATTTTGTGCATATATAGAGCATATATTTGGTGTGTAGCATTATCTCGTGGACCTCTACTAAGTTTGTTCAAATCATGACCCTGGAGTCAAAATTGGCCCCATCCCAGAGGTCACTTGATTTTACATAGGCTTATATAGAAAAAAAAACTAGGAAATCTTCTTCTCAGAAACCACAAGGCCTGGAGTTAAGATATTTGGTGTGGAACATTGCCTTATCGACATCTACCATGTTTGTTCAAATCATGGCCCTGGGGTCAAAATTAGCCCCACCCCGGGGGTCACTTGATTTAACATAGACTTATATAGAAAAAAAGAAAGAAAAATCTTCATTTCAGAAACCACAAAAAGGCAAATGTAGAAAAATCTTCATCAAAGAAACTTAAAGGCCAGGAGTTTAGATATTTGGTGTATAAAATTGCCTTATGGACATCTAACAAGTTAGTTCAAATCATGGCCCTTGGGTCAAAATTGGCCCCGTCCCAGGGGTCATTTGAATTTACATTGGCTTAAATAGGAAAATCTAGAAAGACATCCTTGTCAGAAACCACAAGATCATGAGTTTAAATATTTGGTGTGTAACATTGCCTGTTGGACATCTACCAAATTTGTTCAAATCATGGCCCTTGGGTGAAAATTTGCCCTGTCCCAATGGTCGCTTGATTTTCCGACTTAAAATTTTTTAAAAAGGGTTTGGTGTAAGGCCTTGGCCCCAATTTTAAATCTGGCCCTGGGGTCAAAATTGGTCCCATGCTAGGCTTTTTTGGACCACATGTAAACTTTCTGTATGGAGTTAAGATTATATTGCTGTTCTTCTGCATGGATTTTGTATTCAGTATAACTATGTTGTAAAAGGCAATGAAAGCAATCAGACTATCAAGTAAGATAACTGTTCATTAAGTTCTTTGCAAGTAATGGCCCCTTTTGAACTTAGAATTTTTGCATGCAAGTCAATTTTGTTTAAGTTTTGCATGCAATATACTAGGATGCATCCATCTTAGTAACTAACTATGCTTAATGATTTGATACATCACTAATGTCTTCATGGGCATTAAACAAATGTGTTTGATAACTGTTGTCTGAATTTAATGCAAATTATGGCCCTTTTTGTACTTTTCTGCCATATGTCCATCACACTTTTTCTGTCACACTTCAGCAGGTGACACACATGTTCTAGAGAACACTCTTGTTATACCTAGAAATGTTGGTAGAGGTTTTGCATGCAACATACCATCATGCTTATATTTCAGCAATCAGTTATGGGATTGACTTGAAACTTCAAATAGTTGTTCAGTGGCATCAGACAATCAAGTCAGATAACTGTTGGCTGAATTTATTGTAAATAATGGCCCTTTTTTAAACTTCGAAATTTTGGTTAAGATTTTGCATGCAATATTCTAGGATGCATACATCTTAGTAACTTTCTATGCTTACTGACTTAATACTACACTTAAAGGTCTTTTTTCATATTTTTCATTGTTCAAATTTAGTGTAAATCATGACCCTTTTTGGACTTAGATATTTTGGTTAAGTTTTTGTATGCAACATGCTATCATGCTTATATTTCAGAAATCATTCATGGGATTGACATGAAACTTCACATAGGTGATCAGTTGCATCAGACAATCAAGTCAGATAACTGTTGGCTGAATTTATTGTAAATAATGGCCCCTTTTAAACTTCTAAATTTTGGTTTAGATTTTGCATGCAATATTCTAGGATGCATACATCTTAGTAACATACTATACTTATTGATTTAATACTTCACTAATGTCTTCATGGGCATTAACAAACTAGTAAGATAACTTGTGATGAAATTTATTACAAATTTTGCCTTTTTTGACTAACACAAGCTATACTATTAAGTGGCGAAATAGTAGAGCATGCTGTCTTACAGAAAGCTCTTTTAGTTAGCTTGACTTTTTGAAGAATATGAGAGCCATTGCAGTCACCCTTGCATTGGCATTTACATTGCAGCTTTTTAGTTCACCTGAGCACGTGTGCTCAGGATGAGCTTTTAGGATCGATGAATGTCCGTCATCCGTCCGTCGTCCGTCGTCCACAATTTGTTCGTTTGCACTCTTGCATCTTCATTTTATGAGCAATTATCGTCAAACTTTAAAACAATGTTTATAACCATAAAATCTCGGCCAAGTTCGATTATGGCTGATATCGGAACATTAGGTCAGGAGTTATGCCCCTTTTAAAATTCAAAAAAGCCAGATTTCACATTGTTTGCACTCTAGCATCTTCATTTCATGAGCAATTATCTTCAAACTTAATATCAATGTTTATAACCATATAATCACGGCAATGTTCAATTATGGCTGATATCGTACCATTAGGTCAGGAGTTATGCCCCTTTTAAAATTCAAAAAAGCCAATTTCAATTGTTTCACTCTAGCATCTTCATTTTTGAGCAATTCTTCAAACTTTATGGCAATGCTTATGACCATAAGGTCTCGATTGAGTTCGATTAATGCTGAGATCCGTCAATTAGTTGAGAAGTTATGCCCCTTTTAATATTAAAAAAATGTCAGAAATCACTTTGTTTATACTCTAGCATCTTCATCTTTTGAGCAATCATCTTCAAACTTTATGACAATGCTTATGACCATAAGGTCTCGATTGAGTTCGATTATGACTGAGATCAGTTGATTAGGTCAGGAGTTATGCCCCTTTTAATATTAAAAAAATGTCAGAAATCACTTTGTTTACACCATAGCATCTTCATTTTTTTAACAATCATTTTTAAACTTTTAGACAATGTTTATGCCCATAATCTCACAATCGGGTTCAATTATAACTGATATTGACTTGTAAATTTAGGAGTTATGCCCATTTCACCATAAAAAAAGCCAGATTTCACTTTTACACTCAAGCATCTTTATATCTTAAGCAATCATTTTTCTCAGGTGAGCGACCAAGGGCCATCTTGGCCCTCTTGTTGTTTAAAGTTTTGAATGTAAGTTACTATCAAGCTTATATCTCAATAACCATACATGACTTAATGATAATAAATGCATTTTACAGTATTAAGATTCATACCTTGGGCACCTTCACCAACTTAACAGCTTTTACCCCTGATCATTGGGCTACTTGTATCCCTGGGATGTCTTTCACTCCGCTTATGGCAGCCCACACATTGGCGCCATGGAATTATACCACCCTGGAGAAAAATGTGAAAACCGTAATCAAGATAATTTGTAAGACCATCCGTATGTTTTTCTGGTTCCCCAGGACACGAGTACCGAATGTACAACACCTACGATGTCCATCACTATGCATCATTTGCCCTCATCATGCTTTGGCCAAAGCTTCAGCTCTCCCTCCAGTATGACATCGGTAAGTTAATGTATGTGTGTATTTACACAGGATAAATTAAATACCCATCCCTGTGGCTGAGTGGTTAGAGCATCTGCTTCATAACCAGGCAGTCATGGGATCAGTCTCAGGCCATTACATACCAAAGTCATTAAAATGGGACTGATGTACCTCCCCTGTGTTTGGCACTCGGCATAAAGAGGTAGTTCTAGGTCTGGTTGGCGCATTTTCAGGATAATGTGACAGGGTGTGGAATCATGGCACTTGTCTACGGTTTAACTACCGTGGGGCTGCACTATATCTGTCTCAAGTAGACCAAAGTCCTCAAATGACAGAAAATTGTTGATAGTATGTTAAACAAATGCAAACAAACTTATTAAATCTATAGTCACAATTTTGAAGGGGTTAGTTTAAGGGTAGTGTTTGTAGGTGTGTGACTCATTTTGCCATGTGCAGCAAGCAGGTGACGCATAAGGATCACTTCTCCGTTGTTCGTCTGTCACACTTTTTCCATCATGCCTCAGCAGGAGACGTGTTCCAATAAACACATTGGTTACACAATTTGCTGTGGCCAGCATAACATTGCTAAGGTGTTTGTAAAGATGTGCTTGCTATACATTGACAGGAATATCTCTCACAGGTCACAAAGGAAGTCACTCAGACTTTATTCACAAGTGTGAAGTATCATACAACCAGATCTTTAGGTCTAAGCTTAATTATACTTCCAATTAACACAATGAATAAAATTGGGGGCTATATAGCTATAAGAACATGATAGCAATAGTTAACATTATGATGATGAATGCTAATGAACATGATGATGATGATGAATGCTGATGAATGTTATAACCTTAATGGACATTATAATGGTATGCTAATGGTAATAAATATTATTATGCTAATGAACATTGATGTTGATCATGAAAATAAAGAACATAAATAGGTAAAAGTGACAATGAGAGGACATGTGGAAGATAAGTTGTGCTAGATTACAATAATGTAAGTGTAGTAATTTTATTGATCTCAGCAGAAGTCACTACTTTTATTATCTGTTATAGCTAAGGCAGTTGTATCTGAGGACCGGGAACCAATCCGGTTCTGCATGGGTGGTCATCGTGGAGTAAGGAAAACGCTTAACACAGTGCCGCACGATGTTGGCGACCCTGGTAGGTGAATACTAAAATATTTTCTTAAATGATGATTAAAAAAAAAAAATGTTTGCATTCTTGTCATTTCAACAAAAAAAAAATTATGATTAAAGAAAATCCATACTATACCAGTTTTGCTTATATAGATATATTTCATAAATTTTGATTACTTGATGCTAATCG
>CM037784.1:4468587-4518587 GCA_021229015.1 Solen grandis | reverse complement strand
GAAAGGGCCCCCCCTTTTAAAAAACCCCCCAAAAGGGGGTTTTTTCCCCCCCAAAAAAAATTTTTTTAAATTTTAATTTTTTTCAAAAAAAAAAAAAGGAAAAAAAAAAATAAACCCTAAAAAAACCCTTTACGAAAATTTTAAAAAAGGGGGCCCTTTAAAAAAATTTAAAACCCAAAAAAAAAACCCCCCCTTTTTCCCTTTAAACCATCCCTAAAAATCAATTAATAAAACCCATTTCCTTAAATCAAAAACACCAAAACTTTTAAAAAAAATTTTTTTTTTTCCCCCTAAAAAACCCAAAAAAAAAAACAAAAAAAACCCCCCCTTCCAAAAAAAAAAAAATTTTTTTAAAAAAAAATAAATTTTTTTACAAAACGAAAAAGAAAAATTAAAGAAAAAAAAAATTTTTCCCAAAAAAAACCCAAAAAAAAAAAAAATTTCCCCCAAAAAATCAAAAAAATAAAAAAACCCCCAAAATTTCCCTTACAAACAAGAAAAATCATAATAAAAAATTTTTTTTTAAATTTTAAAAATTTCCCAAAAAAAGGGTTTAAACCCCTATTTTAAAAATTTTCCTTTAAAAAAAAAAAAAAACCCCCCCTTTCCCCACCCAAATCCTTAAAGATTTCCCTTATCCAAAAAAAATTACACCCCTTTTTATTAAACCAAAAAAAATAAAAAACCCCACCCCCAACCAAAAAAAAAAAATTTTTTTAAAAAATTTTAATTAAAAAAAAAATTTTAAAAAAACCCCAATTTTCCCAAAAAAAAACCTCAAAAAAAATTTCCCTGGGAAAACCTTTTTAAATACCCCAAACCCCGGGAAAATTTAAATTTTTAAATTTTTAAAACCCCAATTTTTTTTCCACAAAAAATTTCTTTCCAAAACCAATTTTTTCAAAAAATTTTAACTTTTCCCAAATCTTAAAATTTCCTTCTTTTTTTAAAAAAAAAAAACCCCCCCCCATTTAAAAACCCAAAACCCCCAAAAACCAAAAAATTTTCCTTTTTAAAAAAAAATTTTTTAAAAAAAATTTTTAAAAATTTAAATTTTTATTTTTAAAAATAAAAGGGGAAAACAATTTAAAGGCATTTTTTTCCCTTTTAACCCCCAAAAACAATCAAAGGGGTTATCCCCCTTTTTTAAACCCAAAATCAGATTAAAAAAAAATTTGTTCCCTTCAAAAATTTAAAAAAAAATTTTCCCCTTTTAAAAAAAGGCAAAATAAAAAAGGGGGGCCCCTTTTTTCCCCCAAAAATTAAAAAGGTCCCAAAAATTTTAAATTTTAAAATTTTCCCCCCCCAAAATCAAAAAAAATTTTTTTTAAATTCCCAAAAATCCCTTTTAAAGGAATTTTTTTTAAAGAGAAAATCCTTTTTAAAAAAAAGGGCTGAAAGCAAAACCCGGAATACAAGGAAAATTAAAACTTTTTTATTAAAATTTTTTTTTTAAAAAAAAAAAATTTTTAAAAACATCAAAAAAATTAAATTTAAAAAAAGGGGGAAAAACTGAGAAATTTTTTTTTAAAAAAAGGGTTTTAAATTTAAAATTTGGGGGTTTGTTAAATTTTAAAATTTATCAAAAAAAATTTTTTGGCCCCGGGGGTTTGTAAAAAATTAAAAAAGGAAAGGGGTTTTTAAAAAAAGACGGGGGTTTTTGGGGTTTTAAAAATTAAAAATTTCTTTTAATTTGGGGAAAAAATTTTAATTTTTTTAAACCCCAAAAAGGGGAAAATTTTGTCTCCCCAAATTAATAAACCCCCTTTTGGTTTCAAGGCCAAAAACCATTTTGAAACAAAAAAACCCCCTTCCCCCTTTTTTTTTTGTTTCCCCTTCCCTTTATAAAAATCCCCCCCCCCTTTTTTTTCAGTTTTTTTTCAGTTTTTCCCCTTTTTCTTTTTTTTAAACCCTTTAAATGCCCGGCCGGGGGAAAACCTTATGGGACGTTTTTTTTCCCAAAAAACCCCATGTAAAAGGGTTTAAAAAAAATTTACCCCACAAATTTTAAAAAAGGGTTTTTCCCCCAAAAGGGAAAATCCCGAACCCCATTTTAAAAAATTTTCCCTTTCATTCCCAAATTGCCCTTTTTTTTGGGGTTCCCTTTTTAACCAAAATTTTTTGGCCCCCCTCAAAAAAAAAAAATTTTTTTTTTTGGGGGGGGGGGGGGGGGGGGGGGGGGGTTTTTTTTTTTTCCTTTTTCCCCTAAAAGGGTTTGGTTCACTTTCTTTTTTCCCCAAAGGGGTTTTTTGGCCTTGGGTTTTCCCCCCGGGAAAAAAGGGGCCACTTCCCACAATGTTTTATTGCCCCGGGAAAACCCGTTTCCCCTTTTTTCCCCCCCCTTTAATGTTTTTCCAAAGGGACTTTCTTTTTTTGGCTTTTTTCCCCTTTTTTTTCCCCCCCTTAACAAATTTGTTTTTTGGGGGGGCCCCCTTTTTTAAAAAAAAAGGTTTGGCTCTATTTCCCCCCTTCAGCTTAATATTTTCCACCCTTGCGTCTATTGTTTTTCCCCCCCCCCCTTTTTGTTTTTGCCACCCTTTTACATAGGGTTTCCCCCTTTCCCCCACTTTTGCCCCCTTTGTTTACAGATTTTTTCCCCCTTTCGCTCACGATGTTTGCCCCCTTGCGCCAAAGGTTTTTTCCCCTTTGTTCCCCTTCCCCTGCTCCTTACAATGTTTGCCCCCCTTTCCCGAAATTTTTGGGGAAAAATTTGGTTTGGGGTTTTAAAATTTGCCAAAGGGGTTTTTTAAACCCCCCCTTCCTTAATATTTTGCCCATTTTTAATTGAAAAATTTACCTTTTTTAAAGGGGTTTTGGGTTTAAACCTTTTTAAAAATATACAAAAAAATTTTAAAAAAGGGTAAAAACAAAAAAAATTAAAAAAAAATTAAAACCGGTTAACATATTAAAAAAAACGTAATAAGAATAGAAAGGCAAGTTTTAAATTAGAAAATTCCAGACTACCCCTTTTTGGAAAAAATTTGGGGGTTTTCCTCCCCGGGGAAACTAAAGTAAACCCCTTTTCTTTGGGGGAATTTGGGGAAATGCTTAAGTGTGGGGGGGATTTTGGGTTCCCGGTGGGGCCATCCCCCGAAGGGGCAAAAAGGGAAAAGGGGACCCCAAAAAAAGGGCAAGGGGGGTTTTAAAAGGGGCTTTTTTTTCCAAAAAAACCCCCAACCCCAAAAACTCCTTCAAAAAAAAAATTTATTTGGGGGAAAAAAAAGGCTGCATTTAGCAAACATCTCCCTTTTCATCCCATACCCCCCCTCCCCTGTTTTAAATTTTTTTTATTAAAAATTTTGGGGAAAGACATAATTTTTTTTTAAAAAAAAAATAAATTTTTTAACAAATAAGGGAAAACTTATCCGTTTTACAGAAAAAAATTATGGAAAAAAAAAAAAAGTTTTTTAAAAAACCCTGAATGTTTTCAAAAAAAATTTTGGGAAATTATTTAAAAAATGAATTTCTTTTAAATTTTGCAATTTTTTTTTTGGGGAAGGTTTCTCAGTTCCTGCCCAATCTCTGGGTTTTCCCTGTCCACCCCCAAAGCCTTTCTGAAAAAACCCCAAATTCCCACGAAAATTTGTCAATTCCAGAAACAGCCCTTTGGGGGTTTCCCCTAAATTTCCCAAAGACACCAAACCCAATTTGTCTCATAGGAAAAGGGGTTTGTTTTAATTCACACAGGGAAAGGGGTCCCTTTAAAAAAGTCGGTTTTCTAAAAAACCCTTTTTTTTTTGAAAAACCCCTTCCTTTAAAATTTTTTTTTTCTTTTTTTTGTCTTTTTTTTTTTCCTTTTTTAAAAAAAAAAAATTGTTAAAAATAATCAGAAAAAGGGAGAAAAAAACAAGTTTTCAAAAAGCCACGAAATTTATTTTTTTCTACCCCTTTTTAAACATTTCCCCCTTCTCCTATCTCTCTCTCAACTGTTATATCCCACACTCTTTTTCCTCCCTCTCTAAATACCTTCATTTCCTCTCTTTCTTTTCTTCCCTCTCCTCTTCCTTGCTTCCCAAACCTCATCTCTTCTTTTCTCTCTCTCACACGCATCTCTCTCTCCCTGACAACATCGCCCACATGGGTGACCAGGAAGCCGAGACAGACTGAGACTCTGCCAGACTCCCCAGATAATCAAAATTTCCCCTTTACAATTAACTCCAATTACTGTGTCCCCCTCTGTCATGTAACTTGACTTTGATTACTACAAACCCATCTAGATTTGCCACAAGAAGGACAAATATTTCTGCTTCTTACAATTGATAAAACATAGCCTATTTAAAGTTATTCATGTACAGGGTTTGAAAAAACATAGAAATTGCCTAAGAAATTGCTCATTTTTCAGGACCTACCTTTAATGTCCGGCTTTTCTATGGGTTCTGGTTGAATTGGTGATGGAACCGTTGTCGTGGAGACAGGTGATGCTGAAGGGGGTGTGGCTTGCTGTGGTGTACGTGATTTCCGTGTGAGAGCACTACGACTTACAGCAGAGGCGGAGTTAGTAGGGGTGCTACCAGTCTTTCCCTGTAACATACCAGGACATGCTCATCAGTTGTGGATTTCAAGTAAATCACAATATATCATGGTCTATCCACTGGCCACAATGTCATACAAATGAAACATACGGAGGATAATGATGACTCTGATAATGATAATGACTACAGTGATGACAAGGAGATAATGATAACTTCAAAAATAATGGTGACTACAATGATGGTGTAAATGAGGATAATGAAATAAGATTTTACTTACAATAACAACAGCAATGATAATGATGAGGATGGATGATGTTGACAATGCTATTATTTAAAACCTAATACAAAGCAGTTTTTCTAACATGGTCAACAGTACACTGAAATTTTGCCTTTGGGCTAATGTTCTATTGAGAAAAACGTTTTAAGAGTACTTGTGAAATTAAGCACACAACAGTGAAATAGATTCTTTACAGCAGTCTTTGTATGAGAAAAGCAAATAAATGGAAGCCATTAAGTGTTGACATTTAAACTCCTGTAAAGTGCTACCTTCATTCAAACTGTTCTAGCTGCAGCATTTACAGCAATCCTAGTAACAAACCCGATGTGAGACTCATAAATGGCAAGAAGCTGCATGACACAGCAAATATGAAAGGGGGGGAATTGATGTTACTGCAGACAAGAAATCATTACATCTGGAGAAAGGTCAAGGTCAGACACACATGACCTCTACTACATATTGACTTTAACCCTTTCCCTCATATAGACTCATTATGACGCACTCAGTAGGTACCACATAAAGCCTGATCTGTAGAAAACCACAGTTAAACTTTACCAAATTTAATTACAAAATCCTCATTTCCAGACCACTGAGGAGCAGCGAACAGCATAAAACCTGATCTGGTTTTATGCTGTCCGCGTAGGTCTTTTCATGGTGTCCTCTATGACGAAAGGGTTAAACACTTGGCAAGCACAGCATGAAGGTGTTTTGTCTTCACTGCTTATCTCTGTACCACACAGGACTATCAAGGAAACATTCAACCAGGATAAAACAAGATCAGCCTGCAAGTAACAAACAGACTGTCTAGGTGTAATAATATTTGCTACATATCAGCACCTTAGAAATCTTAGCAAACAAGGAGGAATATGTCCAGAATATATATATCATTGTAAGTCTGCTATGGGTTTTGTAAGCCATACCATGATGTGAACTGGAATTACAATCAAACCGTCTCTGTCCTGTTAAACCCTACAACTTAATGTCGAAGAGAAACCCTTACTACACTATAAAAACACCCTATTGTCATTAAATACATTACTCAGATGTAGCTGAACATTACAAATATTACATCAAATTATCTTTCTCCCCACAACAGCTAATCTGCTAAATACATGTAGTTGGCCTAGATACCCAGCAAGATAATCGGATAGGACAATACAGTACTCCACTCTCCCCCATGACAAAGCCTAGTTATACATTACATAAAACCCTGATTTAGTACTGATGACCCATGCTATTATTTGCCATGAATTCTTAAGTCGGTGGCAGATTACACCTAATAACCGACCTTCAGATCTACATGAGCTCTCTAGCTTTATCAGCCAATCAGAACAGTTATCAGATTAAATACTGGTAACTCATCATTCCTGAAAGCTAGGATGACTACAGTTTATTTGTTTTCCAACTTGAACTAATCCTTCTGAACGGCTCCAGATATCTGACTGTGCACGTGGCCATTAAAGGTCATGGCAGCAGTTCTGCAGTAGATTAAAAAAATCCCCCAATGTATCCAAGTGGTCCATGCTTATGTCACCCTGTTTGTGAGCTATCAGGGTTGGACAAGGCAGCTCACTCTAACCAAGGTTTAAACTGTTCGATATTGAGAAGATTAAAGCTCCTGTTCAAACTGAGATTGAGAATATAAACAATGCACATAATTGGTAGAAATTAAATATTAGAACACTCTGAACCCCAACCGCCCTCTCTCTCAAACAATCTCTTGTTCTGATCTAACCCACCCCAAACAATAACGGCCCTGAGCACGGGAACCTTATTAACAGGGACAGGACGGCCTAGGCAGTGCTACGTTTACTATTACCTCCACCATGTCGGAATGTGTTTTTCTGTCTCGGCTGGCAGCCAGCCAACAACTCCCATACACTGATAATACACAGTCTGCCATGGTTTTTATCCCACTTGACAAAGGCTCTATTTTAAGCCCACTTTAGAGGTCACTTGATTTCAACCATGATCTGATTACACACACCATGCCTCCCCCCTCTCCACTCAGCCACGTCACTATGCACCAGTCAGACATAGGCATCTAGTAGAAACTATAGGCAAAAGTATACAGGAAAAAAAACCTGATCAGCCTTCAAGTTACAAGTCTGATTTCAAACTGGTGACAAAGGTCATGGTGTGACAATACAGGTAAGTTTTCAGAACCATTGAAGGGGAACATCTCAACATGTATCCCCACCACTGTATAAACACAAGACCAAGGAAGAGCCAGTCCCCCCGCCCCCCCTCTTTCTCTCTTCACTTTTTCTATTATGTCATAATTGTTGTTTTGTAATTACATGTTATCTATTTGTATTCATTTTTTCATCATGTTATTTATAAAAATGAGGAAATAAAGAGTATATGTAAGTCAGTGTGAAGTCAACCTGACAACCTGTGGTCCACTTGTCATTATCTGACCATTGTCATGACCCCTCTGAGCATTGGTGATTTACCATGCTTGTTCTGTAACACATTTTAACAGCTCCTTTAATTGTGCCAGATCAGACTGAAAGGCTTTTGCTGAATTACCAGGTTTGATGTCAGAGGTCTGCAGCTGATCAGGTTTTAGACTGGTTGCTCAAGTCAATCTAGTTTTGATTGAGTTCAGAGTTCAGGGTTAAACCCAGTCTTGTGTACTGCTGGATTTTGAACAAAAGCGTCACAATACATGAACTGCCTTTCAAGTCTAGACATTAACCCCTCTCCACACAAACAATAAGGCCAATCAAATAGCCAACTACAAAGGAGTCCGTTATAGTTATAGATCATAGAGGACCATAGAGCCAAATAATCACGAATCTTATGAGGCATCTACAGGTAGTAATTGCAATGGTCTATTTTCAGCACTAATTTGTGGTATGTGTTAATACCAGTTATGAATTTATTGTACTTCTTTCTCATACTTGCGTGAGAACAGTTTAAAAACATGTAGAAAAGGGGCAGAGACAGGAGCAAAATAATTATTGAGGCAAGTTCTTGACTTTTATAGGGAGGCTTTAGGAAGGAGAGTGAGAGAGATGGTGTGTGTCAGGAAAAAATGTTCATGCTCCCTTTATCTTCTACCCAACATGCCAGCCCTCCCAACAAAGTTGTCCTCTCCTTCATGCTTTATCTCTTATCTGACCATGAACAGTGAACACAATGAATGTATTAACGCCCACATACTCTCCTCCAAAAACAAATCATCGGTCTCTATCAAATCAAAGCATCTTTTCATACCAGTGATTATAAACTTATTTAGTAGACTAACAGCAAATAAAAAAAACTTGGTCGACAATGTCCCTCTTCAATCTTATCAGATTTACTACTTTCTGACATCTGACCTTCACATCCACATTCCTACTCTCTTATCAACAACACCTTCTCTTGCTCTGCTGACATATATCATTACATTACACTTCTCAGTTGTCAGTTACACCCCTAGTCCACCCCCTGTCTGTGATTCCCCCCACTGGTAGCCTCCTGCACATGTTGTACAAGGTACAGGCTCTCTCTCCCCACCTGCCCAGCTCCTGATAAGCCTTGATTCCATTCCCAGACTTCCAGCTGACATACTGCAGTTCGCCTCCCCTTACATTTTTTCTCTAACAATGAAACAACCGACATCCTGGAATTCCCATATCACCACTACCAACAAACACACAAAAAATGCTAATAATTACGCAAAAAAAAATTTGGAAAAATTTTGTCTGGGGAGATACGATCTTTACTACAGTTAGAAAAAAGTTCCATGTATCATCTAACATGGTAAGTGAAACTGAAGACTTCTGCACCATAACATAGTACAGCAGTTAGAAAGACAGAAAACTGTGACCTAAAACTGAACATTACTTCTGTATGAGCCTAGATCTTTAGATTACATGATGCTTTGGTTACCATTTTGCGTAAATTTTGTTGAAAATACACACAAATATGACAGAATTTTGGAGCAGCCGAAGAAAAATCATGCGAGATAGTAAACAAGATGTTTGAACAATCAAAATCTGATGATTACTTTATTTTCCCCTCAATCAGCAGATTTACCACATGGAAGTAACAACTCGTAAAAACGTACTTACAATCTATCATGGAAGGTCCAATATCCTACTCAATAAAATTTCCCTGCTCCTTCATTCAAAATACCGATATCCACAATTCATCAAACTGGAATAAACATCACAGTAAAAACACAACTAATCCATCAACGAGCTCACCGTGTTCGCTTGGCACGTCAGACAAGGAAAAACTGCAGACACTGTTCTTCCCTCATCCAATGGCCCCTGGTATCTAGTGAAACTCTCTGCTTATTTACGTTAACAATATGGAGTGATTAAGTATGTGAGACCATGCCTTTACTGTTCCCTCATGGTAAAGTAGAACATCTACCATTACACTGCTCAGGCAACCGCTGATTACTGATAGCTGAACAAGCATACACATACCGCACTATTCTCCACTCTAAGGGTGTACACCACTGTATGCTTACCGCTGTATGGCTGTGCACTTCTTGAGAGAATCGCTAACAATGTCTGATTCTAAACAGTACATATGGTATCAATCCCTCTGTAAGTTAATAGAAATACAACCCCAAACATATCCCTGGAAGACATACCAATTTTTTTTTCTTTCTCACACAATTACTGATTCTGTATTCAATCTTGCCAGCTGCAGAGCCTGAAGTCAACACTACTCTGCAGTAGTTCAAAGGAAGCATGATGCCAGGTTGCTGTAATCAGAAATGACTATGATTTCTATGGAAACAGATTAACCTACAGGAATTTAATTTATACACCATATGGGACCACTCTGTGGATCTAGTGCATCACAGCCGACCAAGGGAACCTGCCCAACAAAACCTGCCAGGTAGATACCCACTTAATTATCCTGTACATGGTCTTCATAGCACCCCCACCCCTTCTTTTAACCCCTTAATCAATTAAGCACATTAGAACGATTGATGATTTGAGAGAACATTAATGATTTTAATAGACATCAAAAATATATCCTTCATTGATTAACAATGAAATAAAAGTAAGGCTGCTTTAAACAGGAATTTCAGCAAATCCGTTTTTTTTTTCATTTTAGAATTTCAATATTCTCTCTATGTACAAAATGACAGTTAAAATCATAGACACCAGTCCACCAACCATTAGAAGAATGACAGGGGAAGTATCTAAAACATGAAAAAGCCATTCTACTGGTACAATTTCCACCACATCACATTCATTCAATGGTTCAAATTTCAAGGAAATGTGATGAGGGGAAAATCAATTATCTGTTATAAGGAGATGGGGAAAAAATGGCAATTCCATGAGGCGCTTCAAATTGTGAGTGCTGTGAGAGCTGACAGCTAACAAATGAGATATGGGGAGATGAAAATGTTCTAGACAAGGAGACAACAAATACAAATAGCTTTAACTTGTACTTAATGCTGGAAAGTCAGCAAACTCTTCAAGAAATGGAAATTGGTAGCAGAAGGAAAACAAAATAAAAATTTGGAAAGTAGAGAAAAATAAAAAAGAATAATGTCTCCCCCTCCTCCCCGTTTTAAGGAGATTTTTTTTCTAAGAAAAATAAATTTGAATGGGGATAAAGAGGAACAAAACTGATGACGCAAGTAAAGAGAAAAAATAATTCATATTTTTTTTTTCCTTATCTGTGCCTGAAGTGTATATTGACTGAGACTTTAAATATTTATGGCTTTGTGGCACACAGCCCATCTGAGACGAGACAATACTGCTGAGGGAGCGAAACCGTATATCATCAGCATAATACACATGAGCAATATATTACATTAAAAACACTGCTATCAAATGTCTGGCTTGCATGACCTTCCAGTCATTTGTCATTGCATTATTGTATTCAGATCTGTGAGATAAACAGGAATCATTGTACTTCAAAACATACAGCTAGTGTATTTTCTCTCTTATACTCTTATTTTAAATTCAATCTATCATACTTTGAAAAGAAAACCATCAAAGATTTGATTAAACTAAACTAAATCAGCACATGGTATCATGTTAATACACATGACACCTCAGCCTCAATGACGAGGCTTTCTCATTCATTTTACCAGGAGAATTCTCACAGCTCTCAACTTGTGGCGGATCTGAAGATTACTAAAACACTCATGTAATGAGGTAACCAGCCAGATCCTTCAGACCGAGAACAGAAACAAAAGACAAAACCACATGACAGACACATGGTGAGTTACCGGCTTAGAAATGACACGATTTCACCACACCCACCAAAAGACACACACATGCACACACACCATTCTACCTAACATAGCCTGTGATAACATGAAACTTGTATGTATGACCAGAGAACAGCACACATTTGACCTTCTCATGTAAACCCACATTTCCAACCCAACCACATGTTATGTACCAGTCACTAAAATGATCTATAAACACAGATAGAGTGAGAGGTAACTTACCAAACATAGCTTCCAAAAACAAGCCTGTATTCAAAGATTTTTCCTGTATGAATCCCTACTTAGCAAGATATCCTGTTTTTGTGTGTGTGTGTTTTTGTTTTTTCTTCTACCTCTCTCTCCGTGAGAGCACGTTGGTGACCTACTTTCGCCACTCTCTCACTGTTCAGAGTGAGTGTCTGTTCAATGTGCAGATGGCAAGATCTGTTGTAATCTCCAACCACCACATCAATCATGTGAACCCAGATATTTTTACCGCCTTCACAGAGATCGGAAAACACTCTACCTGACCAGCCAGCCGTAGCTGAGTTAGTGCAGTCTTGCCCCCACCCTCTTCTTTCTGTTAACGTTATCGGCCTATGGCTCCCTCACTGACAGACAAATGCTATCAACAAAACAGCCATTATTTCCCAACCAGAGGGGACGTCTCAAAACACAGCTGACCTGCTGCCTGCTCCTGTGATACTGAACAAGGGTTAAGGGTTCAGACGGAGACTGCCAGTCAGATAGCTAAAAATAGGGAACAGTTAAATTTCGAAGTAAATGCAATACTTAAACCAAATCTGAGAAAAACCAGCACATATCGCAAAATTGTTCATCCAAACATGTAACCAATAAAACCAGACAGCTTCATTTCTTATTCGAAGAGAACAAAAAGTGCAAAAACAAAACCATTTGGACATAATATTACATGTTGCCATAAAGCACTTGCTGATAAAACATCAGCAATGAATTTACTAGAGAGAGAGAGAGAGAGAAAACAAAAATCAAAAACCCAGACTGCAATAGAAAGAGGCAAGAAATGGGGAGAGAGGGGAAATTATCTGTTATGTGGATGAAGAGAGCACATAAAACTGACAGCTGCCAGTATGAAGGATCATTACCCAGTTGTTATTTCCCTGCACTACAAAATCCCAACACCGTACTGACACTGTAACTACACATTGTACCTGGGAACCCGAACCAAGGATTGGCCACGTGCCCTGTGCACTCAACCCAGCCATTATATCCCCCCCCCACCCCACCCTAAAACAATAAATTCAATTTCAAGTGATAAAACCCTTGTATGTATGCAAAATAATTTAACTGAAAATGTCATTTTTACAGCTATTTCAACTGTCTATACTAATAATTTTAGATTTTTCCCTTTTTGGGCAACACTCACATGAAAACACTAGGCTCAGCGACACTCACGTTTGACAAGATACCAAGTTTAACCATGTCACGATAGGCTCAGCGACACTCACGTTTGACAAGATACCAAGTTAAACCATGTCACAATAGGCTCAGCAACACTCACGTTTGACAAGATACCAAGTTAAACCATGTCACATAGGCTCAGCAACACTCACGTTTGACAAGATACCAAGTTAAACCACGTCACCATAGGCTCAGCAACACTCACGTTTGACAAGATACCAAGTTAAACCATGTCACAATAGGCTCAGCAACACTCACATTTGACAAGATACCAATTTAAACCATGTCACTATAGGCTCAGCAACACTCACGTTTGACAAGATACCAAGTTTAACAACTCCTGTTATAAAAAAATATCTGTCAACTTTGTGAAAGGTTCAACAACAACAAACATCTGATGTGAATTGTTATAGTCTCTGTTCAGACTTTTACAATAACAGTCTTTCATTTGTCTGCATTCCATTCCAAGGAAGGGAAGTTATTTGATTATAGTGTTTTATCCATGCAGCTAGGACTGCTGATGCAGACGCTCTTCCATCCCATTTATACCAGGTCCACATGGCATACATTCACCACACAGACCAAAACTATGTGGGTGATACGGTCTTCCAGGGGTCTCAGACAATTCTGCTTATTAAATTCCCAAAGGAGATGCGTGCTTCTGTAATGAATCTAGAGGTCTTTGAAGAAACAATCGATGACTCAACTGAACCAGGAAGTCTGCAAAAACACTTGCATAGAGGTTGTTAGTGCAAATTCTTGCTAAAACCTGACGTGGCCAGAGACTTCAGAAATATCTAGTTTCACAGTCTTGTTGTTTCTTTGTTATCAATGAAAAGAACAGCCATAAAATGGCCTAAACATTCACATCAGTAAACATTGTGAAACAAACCTTTATATCCTTCAGAAATGCGAACAGTTTATGACCAGATCAACTGTGCGTGAGATGCTGGCTGATCAGGTTTTATACTGCAAGTTACTCCTCATTACCCAGATCAGAGGGGAACTCAAACCTGTAATTTGACTAAAATTTCTTTCCGTCTGATATAGACTAACAATGGTGTATTGAAGCTGAGGGGTGTACGTATGCAGGGTTAAGTCAAATCGAAGGCGGAACACCAAACTGTTCCAATTCCCTCTACTTCTTTATACTCTTAGAAATGTTTCAAGGTCAGCCATGTATATCTGATATTTGATTAACCCTTTCCCCCATATAGACTCATTTTGACGCACTCAATAGGTACCACATAAAGCCTGATCTGCAGAAAACCACAGTTAAACCTTACCAAATTTAATTGTAAAATCCTCATTACCAGACCACTGAGGAGCAGCGAACAGCATAAAACCTGATCAGCCTGCGAGTAAATCTGGTTTTATGCTGTTCGCATAGGTCTTTTCATGGTATCCTCTATGAGGGAAAGGGTTAAGATAGCAAGCATATTGCAGAGCCAACCATGAGAGCATCATTAAATAAAATAGCCCAACACATACAAAATTTAAACGACATCAGAGGCTGTTTGAGATTATCAAATGTCTTGACACCTTGAAAGTAATATCTCACTGGTTTAAATGCATGCCTTTGATATGAAAGAATATTTATGTACATATTAATGGCACACAATCCCTTCTCATACATGACAAACTATGCAAAACATTCCATCATTATCGTCTTAAAATGTTACCTCATACTGTGCAGGTAATGTACTACTGCGTCTATCCACATACCACCACTATATGTCCTTCTTTGTAAAGCTATGTGACAAGATTTTAAATGGCCTTCATTGTGCTGCATTATATATATCATATTTGACATTCAACGTTTATGTCAACTAGATCATGAATTTCCCATGATACACCTCTCTCTAGTCCGTGTAATTACATATCCCAGAGTTCAAGTGAAATGACCCTGAACCATCTCCGAATTCAGAATTACTACTATTTATCATGTTTAAACACGGTTGAAACCAAAATATCCTACCTTTTTGCTTTTTAACACTCAAATTTATCACCTATTAAACATGAGAAACTATTGTGAATACAAGAGCACTTAAACTTCATGCAGTGGTAAACATCCCAACATTATGGCCAAAGATGATCATAGGCAATCTTCTTGTTGATCAAGTTTACCGGTAACTGTGTCACAGAGAGGCTTGCAGGGTTTTGTTCTAGCGTCATTTACTATTACATGCTACTGATTTTAGTAAAAAGATAAATTCTTTCTTCATATTTTATAATCAATTGATTGTTTTTATTAACATTAAACCGTCTCACAAGGACACCATCGAAATTGTAGCTTAACCCTTTCCCTCATATAGACTCATTTTTACGCCCTCAATAGGTATCACATAAAGCCTGATCTGCAGAAAACCACAGTTAAACCTTACCAAATTTAATTACAAAATACTCATTTCCAGACCACTGAGGAGCAGCGAACAGCATAAAACCTGATCAGCCTGCGAGTTACTCGCAGGCTGATCTGGTTTTATGCTGTTCGCATAGGTCTTTTCATGGTTTCCTCTATGAGGGAAAGGGTTAAATACAGTGAACTATTCCAAGCAAATATTTCACTGCTAGAGAATTTAATCAAGATTTGAGTCAGGAAAATGACCAAAGGCTTATCATATTTTTAAAGTCTGATAAAAATGTTTAGCTGTTCACTCCAGCGGACACTGTATAAAGTAATGTTTTATTATCATTTCAGGCATACTGACTACCTTTGTCATAATCACAATATCAATAAAAAATAATAATAACAATCCAAGTTAAATGTGCATGCAATATGCCTTGCTCAATTAAAAAAATATTTTTTTCTATTATAATTCATTACAAATATTTTAAAACATGAAAAGTCAATAAAAGGAATAATGGTGAAGACCCCAAAATAGATATCTATTAAAAAAAAACTGCATTTTTATTTTTGTACAATTTTCGAGCATGTTTCAATGATCATACCACTTTCTAAACACTTGGGACTGACTGCCTCTAATGTCTTCTATTGATGGCTTTCAGTCCAATATTTTTACATACAGCAATATACTGGCCCTGCAGAGCAATATCCAATATCTCACCCTAGACTGCTATCAATTATTCAGGAGACTTTTTACACTAAATATTTTCAGTCACGAATGCGCTATACGAGACGGAAAATCAATGCACTCTTAAGCAACTATGTCACAGATCAATGGTGAATAGGAACTGCAGATATGCCATGATAAAACACTCATAAAATATCTCTCTTTGGGACTCCATTCAATTATTGGAATTGCACACACATTTCAATCAGCGAAATGAGGGAGGTAAAAAACGGTGACCTTATCCTCCCCAGATGAATGACGATAAAAAACAGGAAGAAATTTGATGCAATTTAATGTATTAAATTCTGCTTTAGCTGCCTTTCACATACTATTCTAACCCCTTCTTCTAGGTCAGAGTGTACAACAGACAATGCCTGAAAAGATTTAATTTTGAAAGACAACCTTTCAACAGCGAGATGTGGGAGAGAATATTCTAATAGGCTTGATTTACAGGTCTCTGAAGATAAATATGATAAAAGTAGGAGAAAACAAAAAACTAAATGCTAGTGGATAAGAGATAAAAAAAACATTTTCGTTGATGAGACAGAAAGGTGGTTATCTAGATATTAGCTAGCTGTCTAGTTTCATCCTTTATTGTTGCAAGTTATCTACATATTAAAACCATGTGACCAATGAAACTTTTCACCTTTTTGTTTACACACTACTTTGAGTCCATCTAATAAACTATGAGATAACTGGTAGTCAATGGTCAATCTGGTTTACACTGAAGAATCAGAAAGCCATGGCTTACATTTTCACTGCTTAACATGGGGCATATATTAAAATCTGATCTGCCAGCTGTACAACATGCCTCTGACATAGATCTTATCATGAAACTAGTAAATAATGGATGTTGCTTTCAGTTTGATCTGGGATTCCTATGGTCCACCATGGTGTACCTGACACAGCATTATTCTTCATGCTCCTGGCCATTGCCCACTTGACCCAGATGTCCTTCAGACCAAATTGCTGTATATGTTGAAAATAACAGGCCTGCTCAACTTGTTCAAGCCCATAAATTATAGGAAATTATATTATTGGAGAGCAGTCAGTTGGTCCCCGACCATGATTCAACAACAATACACATTCAAATTAGCTTACAATAGTCAATCCAACCTGGTTAATGCCTTTCTCCCCTCAATTCTGGGTTCAAGCCAGAAATAAAGAGTGAAACAAATTGTCAAAGCTGTACTAAAATGGCAGTATTGACAGGTATAATTCTCTCACTAATCAAACACTCGGTTCCCTATTTACCGGCCTATTACAACACCCTTGTTACTGGCGACACATGATTAAATCTATATTTTAACACCCACGGCTATGCACTATTTTCAATATTTGATCAAATGTTACTGCTCCTTGATGAATGTAAATAAAACCCAATTTCCGATCTTTGTCTCAAAATTGAAAGACCCAACTTCTCGGCAATTTAAAACCTTGCCAGTATATACCTCTTATTGAAAATCTATTCATTTGAAATAAATATAGGTTCAAATAAACTTACTATGAATAATATCACAACATTACATGCTCAACAGCTACCTTCACACATGTCAAATTAATCAATTTTCAATAGCAAACACAAAAGGAAGGAAGTCTCCACCCCTTCACCCATGCCTGTCAATACAGCTACAACTGACAGGTGACATGTGACCAAATTAGGGCCACAGAACTACCTTGTTTTCATTACCTCTTGGTCTGTTGGTCTAAGCTGAAAGTAAAAACTGGGGGTCATGAAAATATTTCATCATACCTCACATTCTTTTCAGCTGGTAATATTCTAGTCTATAGGAGAACATTTTAAAGCCAAACCCCAGGCTACCGTAGAAAGAGCTACAGATGCTGATGCTGACCTACAGGACATTCTATTAATGACTGGGTGTCTAATATGCACAACAAGTACCCCTCATACTTCACAAAACTGATCTATCCAGCCATCATCTCACAAACACAAATCATCCCTCTTATCATGCTGACCACAGCACAATTGACAAACCAACCTCGGTAACATACACTATTGAACCCAATAAAAACCTTCACCCATTCACACCAGTCATTCAGGGGAGGTCAGCTCCACAAGTTCACATACCAGTCCTACATCCCCAATTATGTCAACAACAGACAACCACCATGACCTTTATTGGCAAATGAATGACACCCCCTGGACCCTCTGTAAACACATTTACAATGACATGCCATCTTACACCAGATACACTGGAGGCAGGGTTCCTTCCTGCTACATCTTCATGGTAATGACAAACAGCAACCAGTATAAAACCAGATCAGCTCATGTCACTTAGACTTATGTCACAAAGGTCATTTTCTTTACAGTTCGAAGGTACAAACCATTCTGTACCATACTGTAGTCTCTAACAACTCTCCAACCCCAAACCTCCATTTTAATTATTCAATCATTATCAGGCTTTACTTCATAAATATTCATGAACAATTTTATGACTTTAATAAAAATTCAAAGAACTTTAAATGGATTATGACAGAAAGGATTTTTCTTTATTGAGCAAAATGTATAGAATCTGAGCAACAATATTGTATGAGCAAACAGACAGCTCCTTGCTCTGCTAACAAGTCAAAGTCACTATGAGGCAAAGGTTAACTTTAAAGTGGCATTAATTTTATGATGTTATTTGTTGAAAATGTTCTGTGTTTAACACACAAGGTCTCCTGTCAATGGAGATGGTGCCAGTATCCAGACTGCCACAGCATGTTCATGTTGCCGACTATCATTATTCATACATGACACCCATTCAGCGAGCGTCACTTTGCATAAATGACATTTCCATGCATAACCCATCTGTGTAAGTATACTTGATGTGCAAATTTTCAGCCTAATAATGTACTGAAGTACAATTTACTTGAACCAAATACCTAGAATTCTTTTTTCCCTCCTTTCAAGTACATTCTCAATTTTATCTAAAAATAGACCTGATGAAAATCTGAAAACAATATGTTTGCCTAGCAACAAAATTTACTCACATTCCTCAGCTGCTTTGTGCTACTCCTTGGAAATCATCTGGCAGTTTTGTTCCTAATCACTTTTATTTTCTCTCAAAACAAGGTAACATAAAAACACTAAGCTTTCAGAAATGCTTGGGTAATGCCTTGGAAAGCCATTCTAGGACCTCCTCTTTATCATGAGCATTTACAGAAACATCTGCTCTTTCACTTACAAACAGCAACAAGAGGGCAAAGCGGGCCCTGTGTGCCCCTCACCTGAATAAGATTGATGTTAAAGGCATTATGAAGAAATTTTGCTTCTCATGTTCTGGTATTTTATATGAAGAACAGGCAAAAAAAAAAGTAGTGGCATCTTGAGTGTTCTCAAGGTGTTTTCAAAGATTTGCCATGGTCACCTATATGTTGACCCCACATGACTCAGATATGAACAAATCATGTGATTCAATGTAGACAAACAGAGATTTTTTTAAGATTTGACCTACTGACCTACTTTTTTGCCTAACATGACACAATTTAAACAAAAAATCCCAAATTTCAATCAAGTTTCATGAAAATTGGGCCAAAATATTGCCTGTAGTGTCTTCAGAAGCAATTGTTGATGAAGCACAGCAACTGACTGAGCACAAATGCTCAGGAGAGCTAAAAATCAAGAAAATTTAAACTGAAAAGCTTGAACACAATATTCTGGCTAACAGCATATTAAGTATTAAAATACAGACACTGCATCATTATTCTTTACAAGTTATTAGGATGAAAAACATTTTTTTTTTCATAAATGATATTCAAAGACCTCTTTTCTCCGTCATATATAGAATCTAATAAAACCCAGACATTTCATGGGAGACATCTAATCTCCATTAACAGAGTCTGCAAGAAACAAAATCAATACATCTTCTCGTTTTTGTATGTCATTAATTCCACTGCAAGAAACACTGCTACAACCTCAATAACAGTTTTGTTTAACAGCTTAAAAAAAAAAGGTGCATAATGACACTGATATAACAGAATCTGATACATCCTTGGTCAACATCTCATATAACTTTGGCATAATGAGAAGTTGCTATAGCAACACATATCAGAATAATAATGATAGAAGAAAAAAAAGGAAGGACAAAATCAAAGCTTGTGAAGGATTTCAAATCATAGGCTTTTTCTGTATATATCATGTCCTAAAGTCTTTTTTAAGTATAGGCCTTTGGGGGGGGGGGGGGGGGGTAACCAAGGCACATTGCTTAAAAGAAATATTTTGTCATCAGGAATTTACCATTAGTGAAGTTTCTTTGACTGATCCAGTGACAGAAAATTAGACAAACCTGATGTTTTAATTATCAGACAAGTGGCTAATCTAGAGCAATTTAAAATATCTTAAGATTCTACCTAACACCCTCACATGAACCTGTATTTTCATTTTCTACAAAATACAAGCTTCAAAAATGTTTTAATTCTAGATGTACCAGCAACCCCTGCAGCAACATGACCTCTCTACACCAGGCCAAGGTTTATTTACAGAGGCAGGAGAGTTATCTACTGCTCTCCACCACCAAAGGAAGAAAAACAAGACTGCCTTCTATCATGGTCATGAAATTGATTTAGAGGTCGAATGAAGCACTAAGTTGATTACAACTCCAGCAGTTCCATCAGCCTTATCTACTGACATATCCCTGCTGGGATGATAAAACACAATGGCAGTCTGTCCTGGTGCCCTGTAATGGTCTTTAGTACGGCATGCAGTTCCTACTTCTCCTGATACTGGCAATGGCTGATTTGAGATCCATAAAAGAGAGTAGATGAGAATAAAATCAGAAGACAGCAGAGCTGCTTTTTTATTGCCATGATCTGATGTACTTTCTGCTGTGACTTCAGAAAATGACTTCATTATCTTCCTAACAAAAACAGGAAAGTCTTTTAACATTTTTAACCACATCCCAAAATAAGTTTTTTTTTTTTTTGGTTTTCTTGTTTGTTTAATTAAATCAACAATACCTGAAAATTAAGTTAGTCCTTAAAGTCAAATGAACTAACTCAATGAATAAGATTTTTAGCAATATTTTTTACTTTGTAGCCCCTTAAAATTAAATATCTAATTTATTTATTTTTATTCTCTACTTACTTGGCAGCACTGCAATAATAAGCAATCATTACAAAGTAATTCTACCTATTTTCTCCCCAACAAATAGATAAATGACCCGTCAAGACACAAAATAAAATCTTAATTCAAACCTACATGAAGATACGCTCCGGCTCAGCTAGTCTGGACGACCTTATTCATGTCACATACAAACTTAATGTTACGAGTCCTGCATAAACAAAAGCCTCCGGTCAAACAAACCACCAGCTCCCAATACAAGGCCAGTCATGAACTTTATCCCGGTATTGTTTGGAGTGCTCCTTTTGAACTGTTTCGCTTATCTCATTGGAGATTTTCTGAAGTATGCAGAGCGATAAACACAGAGATACTGGCTTCCTTGTAAAGACTGTGGCCAAATTAGTCTGCTTTTATCAGTCTGAGACATTCCTTCATATCTGTGTGTCATGAGTGTCACTAATTGGATACAGGACCAAAGTCTGCCATTTCAGAGTTCCAATACACCATTTATACTATAGAATCAGAGGGCAATCTAGACTTATGAACTGACGAGATTGGCTCAGTTCATTAACTGTATTGTGATGGGTTGTAGCTACTGGCAGGGTCCCACAGTCAATCATTCCCTTTTAGCATGTTAGAATGAAACCATTTACCTTTAATGTGCACCTTCATGATGGTTTCTGGATAGATAAAGAAATCAGATCCTCTAATGAAGGACTACTATATAATATAGTACCTTGGCCCAGATCAAACTCTCTGCTCTGGATCCAGAAGAAACACATCCATGTATTTCCTGATGTCTTTTTTTTTCCTTTTGACTTTGACATCCTTTTAAATAGGATACTCCTAGGATTTCCCAACTATTTTAACCCTTTCCCTCATATAGACTCATTTTGACACACTCAATAGGTACCACATAAAGCCTGATCTGCAGAAAACCACAGTTAAACCTTACCAAATTTAATTAAAAAATCCTCATTTCCAGACCACTGAGGAGCAGCGAACAGCATAAAACCTGATTACTCGCAGGCTGATCTGGTTTTATGCTGTTCGCATAGGTCTTTTCATGGTTTCCTCTATGAGCGAAAGGGTTAAGTCAACAATCGCAAACTCATTCATTAATTATACAGAAAGAGGATTTAAAACTGATTACTTACCACTACAAAATATAAATCTTTCTTGTTGAAGGTTTCCGGATCAATTTCTTCCCCTTTCAACTCATCTTTTTTCCTTCAAAATTGATTCCATTTCTACTCCATTTCAATTTCCACAGAATGATAGTAAAACAAGTTTTAAACCATTAAACACATTACTGTCTATCATAAATAACGTGTGATCTGTTCCTGAATACACCAGCAATCATTCAAACTGATGAGAAGTTCAGTCCTTTTGTGAATGAAGTATATCATAAGACACTCCTACACTAGTACTGGCAGGAAAATCTTGCCGTCACAAGACAATATCACAGTGATCCCACTAAAACCATATAAACATGCCGCATCTGCAACTGTAATGAATACAAACTGTGCTCTCCGTCAGACACACATAATTCAAGCCTCCATCACCTCACCATACCATATGTCAGTAACAATCCAGATCAGACTGAAACGATTCCTCACTCAAGATAGATTTAAGAGTGTTTCCTTTCTGTCTCCATGGTAACAGTGAGTCACAAACACATCAGAGCTGATAAGTCTGCCAGATGCTCTGATCAGGGTTTATATTGGTCACATTAATGATTGAGAACTTTCCACATAGCATCAAAGGTTTAATATGTTTTGCTACGAATCAATACCTTTCTGATGCAGAGACAAAGGATTTACCAGTTCAGATAGAGAATTTAGTCCGATCTAGCTTTTGATGGCAGAACACAAGTGTAATATGACATGTGTAGGTGGTAAACCTTCTGCCATCTAACAGAACACCGCACACATTCTGTTACCGATATGATATGGACAGCAGCCAGCAAGGCAATTGTGATGGAAAATAGAACACAAAAACAATACTCAATAAACAATATAGTGCAGCCAGCCTCATGCCTCTTGATTCTATACCAACATTCCTGAAGGAAGTTTCTGAAGCTCATGGCACTACTGCCAACCTCGAGTTGTTGATTCCTAATGTCTGTATTTCCAACATCTTCTGACTTGGCAGGAATTCAATTACAAAGTAAGATATGTTCTGCAATGTATTTCCTCAAGGTCTGGGAAAATGTTTTCCAGGAATGAAGAGTAGTTCAAGACCATAAATAAGAGTTACAGTGATAATACTTCCCTCCATTCTTTATCACAGAAGAGTTAACAAGGAAGAAGTAATATCTACCAGATCTTTGGCAGGTTGGTCAGGTTTCATGCTTTTGCCCTGGCAATAGAGTTCAGCCTGAGACATGCCTTCAGCCTGGTTAGACTGAAACATGCCTTCAGCCAGGTCAGACTGAGATGTGCCTTAGCCTGGTAAGACTGAGACATGCTTTCAGCCAGGTCAGACTGAGATGTGCCTTCAGCCTGGTCAGACCGAGATGTGCCTTCAGCCAGGTCAGACTGAGATGTGCCTCAGCCTGGTCAGAGTGAGATGTGCCTTCAGCCTGTTCAGACCTAGACGTGCCTATAAAGCCTGGTTTAGCTTTTCTATAGGTTTATGAAAGGCTGTCAAGTTGATTTATACCCAACAAACTATTTCTATGGTTAAATCTCCCCTGGTTAATCTCCGTAGCAATAGCAGTAGTAAACAAACCCCAGAACATCCTGATCAATATGCATATCAAGACTTACAAAGCAGGTGACTGACCCATCTGACACAATCTGTGACAGTGTCTACTCTATTCATGAAGCACCAACCATGGCATGCATTTGGCCCTTGGTCTGTCAACAATTCTATAAAACTTAGGACTGAACTTATATACCATACTCAAAATGTCAATGAATCTACTGACCACAGAGCCTGACATACATGTCTACAAATCTGAAGTGAGAGATGGGGAAGTCTTGCTATGGCACCAGTAATCTTCTACGTAAACAGAAGCAGTGGCCCATCCCGATGTCTTGTTGTGGTGGTCTTACACTAGGATTTTACTGTATATTTAAACAACTATCCTCCATTAAGTTGGTTTTGCTAAACTACGCTAAACAAAGTGAAAAATGCAGACAGACAGAAGACAAAGAGCCATTATTTATATTGTTTGTGAAGATGAAACTGGAAACTAATTGATGCCATAATTGATAAGAGAGTGGAGAAGTTTAACAGCAGACTAATAATGGCTGATATTGATCATACAAAGTGTCAAGTGGTCTCTCCACAGCTGCTTCACACTTTCAGAAGCTGAGGGAGAAAATATGTGGAAGTCAAGAAGACATTTATACAACACCTTAGACTGGCTATCTTACAAGTACACATATAGATTTCAGCATTTAAAGGTCCAACACCTTTTTGTTTTTTTGTTGTTGTTTTTTGTATACTTTGTTATATATCAGCTTTGATCACTTGATTAGAATCTATTTGTGTAAATTATGTGAAAAAGATAATGCATTATGTACATTTCTGTTCTGTTTCTTATTTTTGAACCAATCAAATCTTCTATTACATTTTTTTCCAGTTTCTTTCTTTTTTAATGGCAGCTTGTAAATTCATCAACAAATATTTAATTATTTCAATTATTCTTTTAGTAAGATTGTACTATATTTACAAATAGTAATCAGCTATCTTAGTGTGCACAAGCTATTATTTGTTGTTTTATAATACCAAACGTTAATTTTTGTTAAGACATGCATGTTTATTGTTTTTGAATATATAATTTTCACATTTGATTTCATAAATACTTTTTAAAAGGTTAAATATATATAAGACATCAGTTGTTTTTTCCAATTTATAAGACCAGTACAAATAAGACCTGGATTTGTGTTAAAAAAACAACAACTTAAGTATGATTTCTGTTGTTGTTTTTTTTGGTTTAACATCCCACAAACAGTATTTCAATCATTTGGGAGTTGAAGGTATGATTTTTAAATTTAAACTATACCCATTATAGACAATAGGGTCTTGAGTATGATACTAGATTGTACTGAAGTATTTTCCTGGCCAGACAGTATTTCTCAGTCAGATTGCTCTTTCCCTTTTCTCAAAGTTACCCGAAGTGAAGTCGAATTACCTACAAGTTACATGATTAAGCAAGATAGCTGCCCTATGCCTGATGAAATAAATGTTACATTCCTAGACTCTTGCTCCAAACCAAGGATCAAACCTCTCTCCTTTGGATTCAAAACAAATGTTTACATCAACACTGACAACTGAGGTAACCTGCCTATTTGGTTTTCAGCAAAATCAGCATGTACCATGGGAGTCACAGAGAGCATAATTTCTTATCATATTCTAAAGTAGTCTGTGGCCCACCAACTGGCCCAGTTATCTACTTCAGGATTAGCTGTTGTTGACCGCATTCCTGGGGAACATATACATGTACAACAGGTCCTGGTAGTGATAATGGAGTTGTACAAAAATTAGGAGTAATAATTGATACTGGACCTCCAGCAGAACTAAGTCCATCATGGAAATTTGGGACCCAATTTGTAGTTGACTGATAATTTGACCTTAACAAGTATTATGAAAGTATTGCTTAGGCAATACTAAGTCCCCTACCGGCAAATGGAAAACTAAGACCCCCCCCAACACACACACAAACACAACCTGTTTATTCTAATTCCAAGGGCCGAAATTCCGTCAAAAATCAATGGACCAGAATGAAACTCAAACTTGATCTGTAACTCATGGTGATAGACTCACACACCAAAAATTAGATGTATATCTGCAAGCGTTTAGAAAAAAAGTCCGGAAAACTGCTATTTTAACAAAATTTTCTAATTCCAAGGGTCGTAATTCTGTCAAAAATCAATGGACCGGAACGAAACTCAAACTTAATCTGTAAGTTATGGTGGTAGACTCACACACCAAAAATTAGATGAATATCTGCAAGCGTTTAGAAAAAAAGTCTGGAAAACTGCTATTTTAACAAAATTTTCTAATTCCAAGGGCCGTAATTCCTTCAGAAATCAGTGGACCGGAACGAAACTCAAACTTGATCTGTAAGTCATGGTGGTAGACTAACACATCAAAAATTAGATGAATATCTGCAAGTGTTTAGAAAAAAAGTCCGGAAAACGTGTGTGACTGACGGACGGACGGAGTGCAAACCTATAGTCCCCTTCGGCGAAGCCGGTAGGGGACTAACAAGATTGATTCAATCATGGAAATAAGATATGGCCATTTGATTTACACATACTAGGCCCAAAATCTGGAATATAATGCACTTCTGAAGTGATGACTGATAATGTACCCAATGAAATAAATCTTTTACTTCTGTGATGAAACATCTGATTCCTCTGAAATGAACGGAGTGAAATAGTCTCCATAATAGACAAGCAACAAGATTTATCTACCATCCCTAAATGACTTCTACAATGAGATGTCTGCCTGATTTATCTCTCTCTAAATGATAAGGATATATAATCATGTGATCAATCAAATTTTATTAGGACTTCTAAGAAAGCAATTCTTGGAAATAATTTCTATATTTCTGACTACAGGATTATTCTGTTAATAGCTGACTTGCCTGATGTTCTCAATGGAATTATTTCTCTTAATGAGTTCACATTTAACAGTCTGATAATGAATGAAAGAAATACTTGGCAGCTGAGAATTATGCCAGATGGCAAATAACACATGGTACTTTCCTGATGATATATGAGCATTAAAGGTCAAGGTCAACATATGATACACTGGTAGTTGCAGGCATATGCATCACAAATTCTGCATAAGTCCTTCTGTATCTGAGGCCATGTTCAATCCAGATTCTTTCAACATGTAAATTTTCAAGGTCAATATCTAGAAGGTAGGTCAATATCCAGAGGGCAGTTGGTACTCACCACAGAGCTGGTTGGTTCCTTCTCCTGCTTAACAGCACGGGGGCGTCGCCGTGGGGCTATTCCACCGATTTCAACTCCTCGTAGAATTGACTCAACAACTGAAATACATACAAATGTTCATTTAAAGAAGGTCACAACCAACAGTAAAGATGACCTTGTTACACAAGATATGACAGAAGTTGTTTTTCAGTATTTTTAAAGCTAAACAAGAGGGCCATGATGGCCCTGAATTGCTCACCTGATTATACATGAGCAACATATGTTGCATTTTTCCTACTGACCTACTTTTGACCCCACATGACCCAAATTCGAACTTGTCCAAGATTTTATGGAAACAGAAATTCCGACCAAGTTTCATGAAGATTTTGCAAAAATGTGGCCTCTAGAATGTTAACAAGGTTTATCTAATATTTGACCTTGTGACCTTCTTTTTGACCCACATGACCCAACTTCGGACTTCTCCAAGATTTCATGAAAATAAGCATTCAGACCAAGTTTCATGAAGATATGGGCAAAAATGTGGCCTCTAGAGTGTTAACAAGGTTTTTCTAAGATTTGACCTTGTAAGCTACTTTTTGACCCCACAAGACCCAATTTCAAACTTGTCCAAGATTTTTTGGAGACAAACATTCTGACCAAGTTTCAAGAAGACTGGGCTAAAATTATGGCCTCTAGAGTATTATGAAGCCAAATTGTTGACAATGTTGTGCTCAGGTGAGCTTAAAAAGCAAAAGATAAATACTGAAGAAATATCTTGGGGGAAAAAAAACAAGAAGTTCTTATGTTAGAGGGTCAATTTTAAGGTACACAATTACTCTCAAAAAGAAAGGATTTCATTTTCTGATGATATGTCATCTTGTATTATGGTCTATTAAAATATTACCATGTATGCCTTGAATAAAAAGAACAAGACAAAAACTTCCTTTGAAAACACTCAACCTTAAAATGGAAGAACAAAAAATCCTTCCAATGATAGATGCTTACTGCTGCTATTTACAATGGACAGTATATTTTTTCCAAGACAAAACAAAAGTGACAGCCTGACGTACTATGACACTCCTGTGACAATTTAGACAGGTAAATATTACAACCATTAAACAACATTCTAATTCACAACATTTCCACAGCTCTTAACATTTTTTCTCTCACTACAAACAGGATGATCCTGTCCATGTCAGAGATGCTAACGGCATTCATTAATTACAAAACATAATAAGGTTTTGTGCACTTTTTACGGGCTACTCTAATTATGTAAATTTTCTTATTACTCTCAACCGACAGACAGTGTGCAACATTTTCACCATCCATGTCTCCCCTCAAGGTTGAAACGATCCATATCAACTTTCCCCTTAGTGTATCGCACTTGGCTCAATGACTCACATCCTGTCACGCAATCCCTTCCCAAATTACAACCTCATTTGTTTAAACAATAACATTACATCAGAACAATGTATCAAGTCATAAAAACAAACAGCCATAAATTCCTGCCAGCACTTTTGGCACACTTGTACAGCCCCTGTAAAATAAAAGGAGCATTCCCCACCACGAAAAAATATGACATACATTGGATTTTAAACTGATTATAGTTGAGTGGCAGGTTTATCTTGACTTCCCCTTCTTATATCAGCACCGCCCTCTTTTACTCACTGCCTAAGTCAACATCTACGTATCAAAACATGTCAGCAGATTTATTTTTTAGAGGATCTTTAGCAGTAGGTTGAGTAATTGCATTTGTACAGCATGTGTTTCATTTCCTTGTAGCTGAGTCTCTCAGGAGCCATTTAAAGAACATGCATGGAACGAGAACTTGATTTCATTTGAACCATGGACAATTATGGCTGATGATTTCCCCAGATACTCTAACATCATGGTACCCTCAGTAAGCCTGGCTGTCTGGTTCACCAGTCTTGCCAATCTGTTGTTTAAGTTCCCCTATGTGCCATGGTGGCGCACAATTTTGTGCCCAACTGAATGTTCTCTCAGATAAATCTAATTATCTGATGCAGGAAAAGTGTATTACTGAAGAGTGCAGCCTATCATCAGGTCAATTAAAGTGACCTTGACATTCGGGCTGTGGTCTGCCTTCAGCAAACATTACTTTTCTTTTATAAATTTAATATGCAATATCATTTCCCTCTTTTTTTAAACGTAGATTACTTTCCAATCATCTGACAGTGAGAGTGCTTCATACCTCTAACCTCATTCAACTACACAGACCCAACCAAAAGATCACCAAATCACCTGTAGATCAATAAAGCCTCCCCATCTGATGCCAGCTCTTTACATGTAATACATAAAATACCTGTTCCAAAACATCAACCGACCATCTATTAGTCAACATGTGAAAGTGAGATTTTTCAGAATGCTTAAATACAATGACTTCTGTTAATATTTCCACAGTATTGAGGCCTGTCCTACATCTAAAATCCATATTACTGTTTCATTTGGTTTTGGAATTTCCTTGTGTTTAGGATCCATACTTAATTCTGTGCATCCCAATCTCAATAAGACTGATCATATTTTTATCTTTTTTTTGCATGTGCTCACACATGTACATGACTGTATGTTGTTTTTATTTATTCATTAATAAATTTTCTATTTATTTTTAGGCTTGCTCTCATAATCAGTTAAGTATGTTCACTTTACTTCCCTATAGTTTGTATGATGATGTCAATTAGCCCAGTGTCATATGACATCATTCAAACACTGCCTATTTAATATTCATGAAGTTCCCAGAATAAACTCAAGAAATGTTAATTTCATTTTATGTGCCTTCTAGGGCAGTGGGCATGGAAAAAAAATCCTCTCCCATTCATCAAACTGTCAAAACCAGCCCACTACTGGAATAATTTATTCCATTACCAATTTTTTTTTAAGAAGTAAAACAGTGACAATCCAGATCTCAATGAAAACAAGTAACTGGTGTTGTATGCAACACATGGGTCCCCTACCAGTGAGGTGCATAATTTTTCTGTTACCATAGCAAGCAGAACTTTGGTCCGAGAAAAAAAGTGACAAGCAGAATCTCCATACTGCCATCTATTCATATACCAAGTTTCATAATATTATCTTAAACATTTTTTAAGTTATCGCGTGATCCAGATTTCCAGACAGACAGACAGACGGAGGGCAAACCTATAGTCTCCCCTGGTATAAACACTGGTAGGGGAATAATTATTGTCAGTCTGGACAGTGTTTACTGTGCTATTGTCTCACTTCCCAGCAGTGATGAGAAGCAGTATGGAAGACAGTGTAGATAGCAAGTTGCAGGCTGATCTGGTTTTATTATATTGGCCAGGTTGGTCATTTCATTGATAGCTCTCAGGATGTGAAGGATTTTAAAGTAAAACTTAATTTAATTTATCTTGAGGGGGATAGGTATGTAGGTAAACATTGATTGGATACACCGTAATCATGATACAGCAAATTCCCTTTCAAGTTGTTTACTGAAACTAGGATGTGGGGTCGTAGGAAAAGAAAACCTCTTAAGTTTTTACCTCTATATAACACGTCATGTGAAAAGCTTAAGTGTCCTTTTTTATAAAGGCAAAGGCATTTTAAGTGATCTTAAATAAATTATTCCTTCTTACAATGAGACAGGCTCATTCAGTTCTTTAGCTGTATTTTGTCATGTGAAATAAACCATACAAAATAAGCCTAACAATACACACAAATACACCTTTACACTAGAACGATTTTAAATTATGTGCATGAATTCCTCCCTCTGTCTCTCTCACACATACACTGAAACTTGAGATTACCATGAGGTGGTGTGACCAGTGATACTCTGTCCCCTGCCCCCCAGTCTCTCCCCTGCTGGTGCCATCCTGACAAAACCCTCTCCCCTCCTGTGTAGATCTGTTCCCTACTTCCTCCATAAACAACCTGTGTCTGAATCCAGCCACCTGACCTGATGGGTCAAGATGACCTCCACTGTCATAATAACACAATCTGTCCCTTGGGTGAGTCTGACCCCCACCCATCTCATACCAGCCACCCCCTGATGTACCCAGGGCGTACTGTGGGAGATCTAGTTCACCAGGCTCCTTCTTTATCCTTTCACTCTCTGGCCACACTCCACTTGGCACCACTGTCCTGACATAAGAATCTGCAGCAACCCTTGGACCATACATAACCCCTGGGTCAGGCCAGCAGACTTTAGGCTCAAAGGGTGTTACAAATCCCTGCCCAGGTTGAGCTCCACACCCAGGGGTGAGAAAATACCATTGAGGAGCATGAGGCTCAACTCCTTCCATCCCATATGTCTGTTCTCTCTCCCTGTATCCATGGTAATACACTTCCATCACAATAACTAAATGTACCTCAATATCACATACAGACACAAATACAGACAGATCTTTCTCACTTCTTCAAGTCTTGACTTTTAAACATCCAAACTCTGATATTAATTCATTTAATCCATTTACTGAATCTAAATTCTCCATTTTCACCCTCCCCAAAACACTTGTCAAAAATCACAGAGAGGAACTGAACTCCTTTTAACAAACTACAAGTAAACATGAAATTAGTGAGGGGAAATCATATAGACCATTTAACGCCTACCTTATGGCAGATCCTGTCATCTGATGACTCAATCCCATACCACCAGTAGTGTAAACCACAGCCTGGTTTTTTCAAGTACATCCATGACTAACTCTCGACAAGATACAAACAAGTACTCCTTGCACTTAAACCACAAATAGCTGCTGAGAGTTCACGTTTTCAAATATCCACAGTGTCAATACAGAGTAAAACACACACAAACACTAATCTTCCCCTAGATCTATTTACACTATTTGACAGACCTATCCCCAAAGAGATTTTACAAAAAAGCGTATCTTAAAACTCGTGTCAGTGTGCTTGCTTCACCTGAACAACTGAAGTCTTTATGAAGCTCTCTAGTCTACAGGTGATTTGGTATGTACCTCTCCTATGTAAACAGAACGGTACATTACGCTGTGGGCAAAATATTTGGCCGTGAACAAAGGAAATACATATATTTTGATCGAACAATTGCTAACATTTTAAGTTGACATAAATAAAATGCTGAAGGTCATAGGGTTAACTTTAACAATGGGAGAATTTATGCTAGCGTTGGCAAAAGTTCAGAAGCAGTCTAGAAAAGCTGACAAGCCAAAGCATACAAAAAAAACAACAAAAAAATGGTCACATGACCTAAGTTACATCTAGCTCAACATGTCTCACAGGCACACCATGACATTAACATACAGGACCAGAGGTCAGATGCCAGGGTCAGGCAGTCCACTTATCTTTTAATATACCAACCCCTTATATTTCTCATACACATAACAAGGTAAGATTAACCTAACTTACCTAACTGCAGAGTTGTACATCCACCTTCCAATTTTTCAACTTAAATGCTTTAATAAGTATTTCAAATTTCAAATAAAAAACGCTCTGAATGAAAGGAAGAAATTACAGAATAAAATCCCTGCATACCAACATTTCATGACCAGCAGTATTGATGTATCACAAAGAAATGTTTACAGCAGAGATATGACACTATATGAGAACGACCCCCACTGGGTCCAGACTATTAACATGTTCTATATTTGTCTTCCCGAGAACTTTTCACACCATGCGCTCCTTTGTCAGAACAACAGCTGATGCATTCACAAAGACCATAAAATATAAATGCATCTAGCAGAACTGTGTTTTTAATCTGACATTTCAAGGATAACTTTATTTTAACTTCATTTAAATGCAGCAAACAGAACAATGTGTATATTTTCATCAGGAAATAAGCAATGGCATCCCTATGAAGAGCGGACTCAGGTTTTCTTGGTTCACTACACATCAATAATTATCACTGGAGAAAGCAGGTTTTTTACAGGTGTAACAAGAAAAATCTATGTGATAAAGGCTTGAATCAAGCTGATAAACATTTTTGTTCATCTAAGACCATTTTGTGTTCCATCTGCCACTCTTGAAAATCGACCGACAGAGTGGTCATAAATGATTCTTTCATAATACATGAAGCCATGGCAGAAAGCACTGTAAGACCCCTTATCAGGCGGGTTCAACCAACTCATCTGGGACTCATCTTATAATATCTCTCACACAACACTGAACTGAACAGTTTTGTATGTTCACAATGGAACCAACTTGTAGGTTGATCAGGTATTATACTAGAACCTTACGGACCCAGACTAAATGCTTCAACTTTGACAATGACCCTTCACCCTACAAGAGATATAAGAGATACTCACAGACTGAGAGTTTAACATTTTTTCGATAATCTAAAGTATAAGAGGTAAGAAGATACCTTACTAAAACCTGTTCAGGCAAAAAGTTACTTTCTGTCTGACCTGGACTGTCTATTCCTTTTCCTAATGAATATTCATGTACAAATTAATGACTTGATGAATAAATTAACTGTATATTAAATAGTATTTTAAACAATGGATTTTTTTTCCTTGTGCTTACTTAAATGACACCCTTCCTTTTCATGCAGGCATGAACAGTGCATGTTTCAAACCACAGACCCCAAACCTCTAATTTCTTCGTATTAGGCATACAGTTATAGTCAGTCCTGGATTTGCCCTGTAACCTAGTCTGAATGGCAGTGGCTAAAATGTGAGAACCTTGCTTCCTTATTTGACAGTCAATGGACTAAAATAAAACATACATTAGCAATAATATGAAGCATGACTGTACTTATTGATTTTTCAATATCTTATATTGCACTGGTATCTTATTTTAAAGAAGGAAAAAAAAAAAAGCCACTACGCAAACATTTAAGGATGGAAATGCCTTGAGGACTGGAGGACAAAAAAGGATTTGGACATTTATATATTTTGATAATATTGTGAAGGAAACAAAAAAAAATACTGAATTCATTGCTATAGTTACCATGGTAATGAGTAGGAGAAGAAGAAAGAGAAGAAAGGAGCTTTTATGTTAGATTGTACATAAATCCTTGTTAAATCACTGCACAATTACTTTTTTTTTAAATTCCATTATTGTATCAGGACTCAAAAGGCAAATCTGTCAGTACCATCACCTCATCTGTCTTCATCTAACATATATTTACATTGCATAAAGAAAGAAAACCATGAACATGTCACTTAAATCAATATCCTCACTCCTTACGAAAATAAACCATTTCATCTAAAAACTTAATTAAAAGACAAAAACAGAGAAGCAAAAACATCAACATTGTAAAGATATAATTATTTACCTTCAAGGTATCAACGAGACACATATTCATTGTGGTGCTGATGCATTCCTGCTAATAACCCCGGTGGCAGAAGTCAATATTGAATTCCCTACAATACAATAACTTGCCATCCAATCATGGAAAACAACACAACTACCCAATATACTCCGATGACAAGTACACTAAACTATGCAGAATGATGAAGCCCGGCTGCACTATCACTATGATCAATCAGTTCACCTTGGCATGCAATCCATGGCAACTAGATACCCTGCCTATCTCTGATCATCCAACTGTCACTGACTGAATGAAGCCACGCTTCTCCCCAGAGTTTCTCAGACACTGGCATGGTAATGGATCAACCTGCCAACCAAAAATAGATCATCTGGTCACACAGATGAGTCTGCTGGCTAACTTGTCACTGATCTAATGACCTCTTGCAACAGAGCAAGTGGCTAAATGCCTATCTAGTAACACCTCCAGCCAGCCAGTAGTAGACCAACCTGCTATCTGAAAATAGATCAACTGGCCTACCAGTAATCATTCTACGGCCAGCCAGTAATCATTCTTCTGACCAACCATTCAATAATATGCGAACTTGACTTGACTATTTGAGTTTACAGTCATTTCAACAGTATTTCAGTCATATAGGGACGTCCAACTAATTACAGGTGGAGGAAGACCCCAAATGCACGGAGGCATCCGGGTAGAACCACTGACCGCCTGCAAGCCTGATGGGGAAGGCTTCTTCACATGAAAATCTGAATGACCCTGCCAGGATTCAAACCCATGCAGTAAGGGGCTGCTGAGTGAGTGTTTAAGTCAGTGACTTTACCCTCTCAGCTACGGAGGCCCCTCAATAATATGTTATGGCTGTGGGAAAAACTCAGAAGAAAAGACACAAAACTAAACCCACAGACAGCTAGGGATTGGTTAGGATTCCATCATCTGGTGCAAAAAAGTGGATTGAAATTTCCAAGACTTGTAAATGGAATAGACATGTGTACAACAGACTCTAGAGGCCTGTCCATCATAGTCAGACATCTTGTTATGTGGTGGGACCTGAACAACAGACATAATTTTCCTGACCTGTCCAAACAGAACCTTATTCATGGAGACTTGTTTTGAAGGCTTGGATGATGGTCAGACACACCAGGGAATGCTTCTTCACACAAGGATTTGGCAGCTTAGGTGATCAGATATAGATACATACTGACATGGTCTTTTGTGTCATATTTTCAAGGAATTCGTTTAAACAAGAAAAATTGATGGCTCATTGGAGAAACAAGAACTACCAGTATGAAAGGTAAATATAGGACCGGACATGATGAGATGAGATAGGATGTGATGGGATAGCACAAGCATTATTCCAGTTTAATTTTTTTTTTTTTTTTTTTTTTTTTTTAATGCTTCAAGGCCCATAACTTCAGTATAAATGTGGTCAAACAAGGGATATGGCCATATACACTGTGATCAAAACTTAACTAAGAAATGTGAAAGCAATATCGAACACAAAACATAAAAAGACAGTTTACAATGGATGGACTGGCAACAAACAGATGGTCATCCAACCAATCTAAATGAGTACTATGTGCCGAGACAAGTTAATAATTCACTGACTCATCAGCAGTAAAACAATAGGTCTTGCAAAATCACATAACTGTGTGACCTTTTTTTTTATTAATATTTTAGGACCCTGACTTCAAAGACCCTGACATTTCATTTTTTAGATCAGGAGGAATCTCAAACTGCTAATCAATATCATCAACACTAATTGAAAATAAACCCCTGCAGACACACCACAAGGTTGCCACAGTAGCACACATTGTACAAGCAAACACTGAACCAAAAAAGATATAAACCAAACCAGCCACTTAGTCTGACACTCTTCCCTACAGCCCCAATACTGGCAGGATATGTGAGCAGGATAATATTCATTTTCAGTCATTGTTAGATGGAAATAAAAAAATATCATTGGAAATCATTAGGCTCTCTTACCATGCAACAGAAATGAGAATGTCACATTGTTTGATAATTTTGACGTCAATAGCTTTTTAATTTGTTTGCTATGTTTGGAGAATCAATGCATTGGTTATCTGCTGAAGATTCATATAAAGCATGATATGCAGACCTACTGGTGGCAGATAGAGGTGTGAGTTGTTTACAATTCATTATAGAAATTGAGAACCTTAGCACACATGCACATGAATGGAATAATGAATATAAGGAGGATGATTACAGGGTGTGGTTTCATGGCACAGGTCGAATATCTTTGTACAGTATAACAATCATGCAATTATAAAGTAGTCATGAAATAAAAATAAATGTCTTAAGCGCGTTACCACTGATTTTAATTTTTCTTTAATTTCACATTTATTTTTAGTAGAATGTTAGTAGACAACATAAAATTTTAAAAGATTCCTTTATTAAAAACGTGACTAAAAGTATATTTGCCCAATGGTTAGGGCCCAAAAAGTCATATTGTGTTTTTATTCAAATTTAGCTAAATTTAAATAAACAAATCAGTTTTATTTAAAAAAAAAAAAAAAAAAAAAAAAAAAAAAAACATGGTGAGGTATACATTTTTTACATTTTCAGAAGGCCTTTATATTAGATTCTGAGGATTGAGTCTGAAAAAATATTTAGGAAATCTGTCCAGACGCAATGGCTATTCTTGCTAGTAGTGTAATATTCATGCATGTTTAATAGCATTTTCACCTGTATCTTATAAAACACAATATATGTAACAAATTATGATGAAAATATTTTGATATATTATTAAAGTAATTAGAACGCAATCTTTCCAAGTTTTTAATGCTTTGATTTTTTTTCAACAAATTTTAGCAAACAGTGATGTTTTACCATAGGCTATATCTCTAAAATGAGCATGGTGATCCCCTATTTTCAATTCATATAATCTTTTAAAGTCTAAAGTACTTATGTGCAAAATTTTAGACAAATCTGTATGTTAGAAAAAAACAACAACCTGAAATGCCTTTAAATAAACAAGACTGTTCTTTGGAACACATGTGTCACCTGCTTAAGCTTGACGGAAAAAGTGTGACGGACAGACAGACGGAAGAGTGCTATGTGTCACCTTTGCTTACAGCAGATAACACAAAAATGGCCAATTATCATGCATTTTCTAGCAGCATCAAAATCTAAATTCATCAGTTTTTCTTTGTCTATTTCAAGTTGTTGGTAAATAAACAGATCATTATTGATTGTCCTCTAGATGCGTAATGCCGCGTGACGCTGTGTCGCGATGGCCTTCCACTCAGACATTGATTTTTTTCCTGTCATTCCTTTAACATGTAACATGTACATTGATCCTGTATTCCACTCCACATCCCCATTCTGCACAAATCCACCCTCCTCAATCAATACAACCTTTCCCCCATCACTCCAATCACAGACACATCCTTTCCTTAATTACCTCAGCGCAATACCAGGTTATTAGAGCGCATATTTTGCTTCTCGCAAGGTATTTATTACCAGACATCTGTGCCTGTTTTTAAGACATGGCGTTTATGGTTTTGGGTTGTTGTTTTTTAAATTCCAATTTCATTTTTTTTTTTTATTCAGCTGTCCCTTCCCAGAAATCAATTCAAAATTGACGATAACTCACACAGCAGCAGATTGACATGCAATCTTGCGTCTCAACACGTTGAATTACATCCAAGCATTGTGCTTCTCATCTTTAACAACAGAAAGTGGGACAACCACGGGGACCCAACCATTCCCTATTTGACTCAATTTATGGACATTCAGGAACATCCTATTGGATTTTGACACACATATCACCATGGTTTTCCTCATGGGAACAAGATCAGATTGAAAACTTGCTGTTCAATGACACCATCAAATTTAAAGGGTACAAAAAACATGAGGAGCAGCTAACAATATAAAACCTGAAGAGCTTGCATTGTCAGCAATTTTAGACCATTCACAAAGAACCAGTTCTTTGTCTAAACACCTCTCTTTATCTACCAGGTATTGATAGGTAACACATCCTAGAAGTCTTGATCAGATGGCAGACTGATCTGCATGGTTAACCCTTTCTCTCATATAGACTCATTTTGACGCCCTCAATAGGTACCACATAAAGCCTGATCTGCAGAAAACCACAGTTAAACCTTACCAAATTTAATTACAAAATCCTCATTTCCAGACCACTGAGGAGCAGTGAACAGCATAAAACCTGATCAGCCTGCGAGTTACTCGCAGGCTGATCTTGTTTTATGCTGTTCGCATAGGTCTTTTCATGTTGTCCTCTATGAGGGAAAGGGTTAATACATACTGCATTGATCATTCCTAATGTTGTATCTTTTTATTCTTTGCTTGTGTATGACACCTCTTTGTGATTTTATTTTCCCCTAAATTCCCCTGTTTAACATCCCAGACAATATTTCAGTCATTTTGTGACTTTGTGATCATGAGTCAGGTATCACTTTGCGTCCTTTAAATGTTGTCTTTTCCAAGAATCTAATTCAAACAGCATTCGTCAATATACAGAAATCTACCTCCCAGTTTACTACTTCTCCCCCACATGTCAAACATGAAAGACCTTCATCTCTGAGTAGGAAATCTAATTATAACACTAACTACAACATTGTGGCCAAAAGCACAATGCATGCAAAGACACCATTATTCATGTATTCATTGGTTTGAAGGGGAAAGATTGAGCTATTTATTTTGCCAATTCACTGTGTGCAGCATTGGAGACCCTTGCTTGCCACACAACACACATGATATGACTCACTTCTACTCCTTGGCCACACTGGAATCTGTTCCTTCCGTTTATGAAGATATTCATCTTGCTTTTTCTTTTTTTTCTTAAAAGATAATTATGATAAATCAAAATTATTTTTATTACTTTTTTTTTTGGGGGGGGGGGGGGGGGGGGGCACGGCGGTCACGCAGTTGCTGTCGTTTTTGCTTTTGAAAATCAAAATTAATAATAGTTATTGAAAACTGCTCTACTTTCCAGGACTAAGGAAACAATACCTGAAACTAACTGACAAACTTCCCCGCTTAAATCAGAGATGATGAAAAATCGCAGATGTCTTGGCTGGTCTCAAACAAGGCACCTCCAGGCTGATAACTGGTCCCCAGCAGATCTTGACATTAAAAGGATCCAACTGGTCAGATGCCAACAAAGTTCAAATATTAACTTGTTTTGACCCATATCTCTTAAATGTGAATGCAAATATATTTCAGGCCAGTTCAACTCTCTCACATTTCTAAGGATTTAAATATGATTTAAATATGACTTCCTAGAAAATCTTGTTACACATCAATTGGTTTCATCAATGCATTTAAACTGCACACAGCTTAACTTTTATCCCCATGTATTACATTCCCTTCCCCACTTTCCTAACCTCTGGGTGCCTCCGTAATTCTGACACATGCTTCATTTGCATAACTAAAAGCAAATGACCCACTTCAGTCAATGCAAAACAACTCTGAAGCATTACAAATTTGATAGATTCTTGCATCAGGAGGGATCCTTTTCTCCCCAACTGCTTGTTCTGATCAGCTCATAATGACAGGGGCAGATGGCGCTCTGTCACAGGCACACAACCAAGTGAATGCAATCAGGGTGAATTATTGTAGCATGTCCTCTGACAGTGGGTGTTACAGTAGGGCTGTGAAAGGTAGTGGCTAGAAGCAGCATGTGCTCAGTTTAAAACCAGATAAGCATGCAAATATCTCCTATCAAAACCTAATCAGAGTGAAAGCTGCTTTTGGTCTCTGATTCTGAATGTTTTACGATGGTCCACCATGGTGCTATGTGGGGCATCTCCAGTGAAGGGAAACAGTCTTTTAACAAAATTGCCTTTCTTCTGCTAATTGACTCGAGCGATTGACAACAGTTGTGAGCTTGCTTCAAAAAGAAAAAAGAAATCATTTGTTGATATTGACCGATACATACTTGTTTAGTTGATTGAGTCTACTACACGCTTAAGTTATTTTTCTCTAATTTAATAAATGAAAAATAAAGCTTTTACAACCATTTTGGACTTTCGCATTTTCTAGGATGGACCTGGTTTTATACTTTTCCAACAATGACATTGATCAATACCTCTTTGAAAAACAAAACATTGCTTCTCCTCTGGAAACCAATAACGGGATAGTTTTATGCAGAGTCTGCGTTTGGTGCACTTAAAACTAGAGTATCTCAAGGCCTCATTCTGATATCTGAATAATGACAATAATCATCTAACAAAGTTTTCTATTCAACCTCTCCATACAGAATCTATGTCAATATGGATCAGCACAAATATTGCCTCACCCATCTGTACATTAAATTACAGACCAAACAGTAATTTAATATATATGAAAAAAAAAACAAAAAAAAAAACAAAAAAACATGCTGTGCAACTGTACAACCATTCCAACTAAATTACTAGCGTCCTATATTAAGTTAGGCATCCATTTATAGTCTTCATAAAGGCACAATGCAATTACATGCCTAGACAGGCCTAATGGGCAATCAATTTTCTTTTTTCCTCTGGTGACCTTGACCCTACAGAATCCATGATTTCCCTGAAACTAACATCAAAGCTGTCTTGCTGACAACCAAAAACATATCAATAGTGCTTTCTCTGACTGGGCTACTCATAAATCGGCCTTATCTACGATCAGTTACGCCCAAATTAAATTAAGCTTCCATCTGAGTGGCAGATAACCACCCCACTCTCTCTCCCACCAAGGTCGGTGTGACTTGGATCTGTCAAGAGAAACCAAAACACACTGTCTAGATAACTGCCTGGTCTTCCAACCTCAGTCTGTCAATGTGACCTAGTTTCAGGGGCAAGGGGCCACAGAATGGTAGAAACAGTTTGGTTATGAAATGTACTGTAAATGCAGGAAAGAGAGACACTAGTTTTGCAAATGGACTAATCAACACAATTACAATGTTAACCTAGACTAGACAAAGCATAGAATATCAAATATGTAACAACTTAGAAAGACACAGATGCCCCCACCTTTTACTTTGTTACTTACAACGGTAAATATATGACAAATACTTGCCATTGGTCACTAATAAATTTATGTATCTTTATGTAATAAATATATATTACATTTTTACAATATACAAATATTTATGGTATTAAGATCAACAATTATAAATATACCATATAAATCATGTATATCATGTAAAAAAAAAAAAATAGAAAAAAAAAAAAAGAAAAACAGAATGTCAACGGCAAATCAATGTGTTCTCCTCTCATTTTTGGCAGGGTTAACACTTACAGTTCCATATTTTCACCAATTCAATCTCCATAACTCTGTCAGTGGTAATGGTGTTTAGATGAAAATACCCAGGTGCACAGGTTCATACCCTGAATAATATATCCATGAAGTTTCAAGTCTGTAGTACAAATAAAATTAAGAGTTATGTGTGCCACAAACTTTAAATTCCATATTTTAACAAATTCAAGGCCCATAACTTTGTCAACAGCAACGGTGATTAAACGAAAATACCCAGGTGCACAAGATCATGTCCTGAATAATATATCCACAATGTTTGAAGTCTGTAACACCAATACTTTCAGTTAGGCATGTCACAAAATTTTGGAATGGACGGACGTACATACGGACAGACAAAGGCAAATCTATATCCTCCCCTTGCCCCCACTTTGTGGGAGGCATAAAAACCTAATCAAATAAAAAAATAAATATCTTCCCTATTGAACAGATTACAGAAGCCAATCAAGTGCTTCCTGTGTGGGACAGACAGACATATAGCCATGACCTACATCAGTGTGCTGTCCTGTCCAGGCCAGCTGTGGTCCATCATGGGTTGACATTCAAGACAGAGTGACATTGACTCAGGTGAGTTCATCACTTCCTTCAATCAACTCTCATCCAGGATCATTATGGGTCAGCTGTGATGATGACAAGGGGCCTGGTATTGCTTTCCTGTTATTGCCCCCCACCCCCTTTGCATTTCTATTAATACTTGTTTTTGTAATCAACAATCCAGTATGAACCATCAACCAACTTTTTTACCTCCCAACTTCACTCCCTCCCCAAGTTCCCACCCCCCTATCCTACCAAGAACTGTGCTGTCAGATGCCCAGGTGATGTTACCCATCTCCAAAGTCAGTATTAGCTCCCTACCAGACAATAAATATCCAACTTCCTGAACATGTTCCAAACCTGCTGTTCATTCCCATTGCCATTTTTCTTCCGTTTTCTGCCACATCAAGGTGGGATTTCCATCTCAGCATGTTTACAGGGCCATTTGGATAGCAACCAAGTCTTCCCAACATAATGATCAGAATTCGTAAAAGTTCAACAATGCCAGGAAATGGGCCCCCAGGTAAATTATAGCTACTTGTGTAATCTACAGCTTCAGGGAAATTCTTCTAATTTTCTTCATAATAACGCTAATGAAAATTGACAAATGAAAACCTGATCCCTGAAGAATCCACATTAGTCTAGTTTATTAGAAGCAATCAGCCTCAAATTAATGATGCAGTAAAAGTCGAGAAGAGAAATTAGGCTATAATTACCCTGGAAACGTCCTCGACTTTGCCTCAGCATCTATTTACATTAGCACAAGGAGAGCGGCTTAGTGGCATACTTTACTTTATAGGGGTTCAGTCCCTGATGGAGATCCTGTTTTGTTTACCCATTACCCCTCAGATGTGCATGTATACACCAGGCCAGATAACAGAGCTTCTCAAGCCTCATGTGTTGATCAGGCCACTCTCAAACCTGAGACCTTCAAGTCAATGTCCAAGCACTTGCACCTGCTGCACTTTGGACACTGGTGGGCACAGGACAATGGAACTTGTGCTTAATGGTTTGTATGAATGAATCTTTCTATAACCTTCTCTTCACCAAATCGGTAAAACGTCTGTGACTATGCATATTTGCAGTCTAATGCATCCATCCTTTATCATAAGAAGCTATTTCATATTGAGAGAAAAAAATCAACAATTTTCAGATAACATATTTATCTGCACTGAACAACTGAGGAAAAATAGGTTAAACATTAAAGCATTCCACTCACAAAAGAATGAAAAATGGGGCATTCATGGTTTAGTGGTAAGTGGTTTTCTTATAACTGAGTTTCTCTAAAACGAGCCCCTTCAGAGGTATTACTGACACCTGTATACGATTCTGTTTATCATTCTGCAATTAAGAGACTGATGCACAAGTCTACAGAGTTGAACATATTTACAAAATTATTATTGTTGGCAAGAGTACTGGCATCTGCAGAGGTAAAACAGAAGGAAATCAATGTCCTCATATATGACATCTAATCTGTGAGAACTCTAGCTTTATATTGTTCATCTTGAACATGATCCACAAACCGCCATTTACAGTTTGGGAACACATGTTTCACCTGCTGAAGTGCGACAGAAAAAGTGTGACAGACAGACAAACAGACAGACAACAGAAAAGGGATCCCTATGTGTCACCTCTGCTTACAGTAGGTGACACAAAAACTGCAGATTTCCAAGATTTATGACAAGAGTGGGACTATCTACAGTATGTCATTGCTGCCAATAAAAAGGTAACAAAAAAACTGCATCAAAAATCTACAACCTAGTTCTGTAGCCCCCCAACCCCCCACCACACACACATACAACAACAACAACAAAAAATTATGTTTGTCTTGGATGCTCTATGTCATAAAATTTTTCTAACAAAAAAAACAACAAACATATGGATTGTTCCAAGAGCAAGAATAACTGAATCAACCTTGCCGGTTCCCCAGCATGAAAACATTCACAAACATTAACCAACATCAAGCAGAAGATGTAGACCGATCTCCAACTTCAAAGAGTGCCAAAGCAAAGAAGCGCTGCCTATCTATGTCCTGACATCAAACATAAACACTTTAATAGCTCCCCTTGGCTGCCCATGTTATACATCCCCCTTACATCATCCTAACACATCCCAGCAGTTGTACAGCAAGCCAGCGTGGGAACACTTGCAAAACTTGGGCAACTATCAGTCGGCAGATAAATATAACACTTACCCATATGTTTCCAATACGCTTTTTACCTCCTCATCATCTTTAGAGCTCATGCAAGAGCTCCGAATTCCATCAACAAATGCTTTTTGCCAAATGCTTGAGACAGATCCAACAAAAGCAAAAACATGGTATACAATAAAACAGGATGTCTGCTACAGGTTATAAACACAGTGTACTTATTCTTCTTACTGCGGTGCATACCTTTTTCCCCCCTTCTATAAAACAGACGTACAAGGTTTACACCATCAGGCTTTTTCGATGGAGGTATCTTGAAGATAATCAAGCATTGCAAACTGCAAAATTTGATGCAGATTAGTTGCCATCCTTTCTAGTATGCTTAAGAGATTGTGAAGCATACAAGAAAAAATAAGACAAATTTGGCAAGCATCGCTTCATTTGATTTTCTGCAAGCTACTTCTGCGCTGCTCCAGGATGGCTGCCATTGCAATAGTTCACCAGTCATGGGAACACTGTCAGGGTACTTGTACCTGCCTAATTAAGCCCAGGTTGGGAGATATCATACGGTTGATGACTTACTGCCATCCTACCCTAAACTGCCTAGACTGTGTTCAAACTACCCATGATTCAGTGCAGCCTTCAAAGCCAAAACATGACACATAGCTACAGATTACACAAAAATGCAAAGGAATCTGAGAACAATATGGTTTAATATCATTCTTTCAAACAACAGGTGAGCCATTGCTTATTTTTCTTGGGTATACAAGGGGGGAGGGGGTTGGAGGGTCAAATAATGTACTTGACTGCTACAATTAGAATGTCCCTGGAGAATCACCCCCCTCCCCTTCTTGCAATTATGCAAAGGAAAATATACAAAACAAAATCTCCCCACAATTGCTTTCTCTCCATCCTGTAATGCCCCAAAAGCTAAGATGAAACTTAAGTCTTTACCTCATGAATATTCATCTACAAATTCATGACTTGATGAATATGGAACTTAAAATTACATATGAAACAATGGATTTTTCTTTGCCTAGCAGACTGTGCAGCATTTGGGCCACAGCATGGCATGAGCAAAGGAAACCCTGATCAGACAGCCCCTTGAAGAAGCTGTATTGTCTTGCCAACATGTCAATGGAGTCTATGTTAGCTATTTAAGAGACCTTGACTTTTTTCATCACAGAGACAAAGCTTTCAAACTGCCAAATTAAAGTTATCCCCACAAAAAGAAGTATTAAAATAAACATTAATCTTTCATTTCATCCTCTGGTATGTCAGATATTGACTATGAGGCTGACATAAGTCAGACAGTTTATGACCCTCACCTAACCTTTCTGACATATAACTGGTTCAGCTCGCCTTGCAAACTTAATTGTTTAGGGTTTTAAAGATACCTGGTCAAGTAATGGCAGTCAGGCACAGGGGCCAGCACCACAGACATTTGCAAGTGTCTCACAGGCCTCCTGCTAGGCTTCAAAGCAAAATATTTAAGAGCCATGACAAGTCTATGGCTAGGGACCTCTAGCCTTAAGACTCTCTACACATATTGGCTTGAAACCCTACATTTTCAAATATAATATTCTAAATAGGCCATCATTGTGCACCCATATCTTAAGCACTATACATGTACCAGACTCCACTAAATTGGCATAAAAAATTACTAGTAAATCCAGAAATAAAATTTGGTGCAGTGTGCCCTCCCAGGTTGCCAAAAAGTTGGGGTTATTTCGGGGCATCCCTGCCTGCTCATTACCTCGCTGCAGCATTAATTAGCCCCAGTATAATCTGTGTGTCTATCTGAGGCAGCAGACAGGAGACCCCCTGGTTTGGAATACATTTACACTCATTAGGCACTCCAACATTGGCTGGCAAACACCTGTCACATAAAATCTCCAGTGCCAATTAGAACAGTCTGTATCTCTCTCCTCCAGCCATCAAGGCACTCTCACATTCCAATAGCAATTAAACCACATTGTGTCTTTAAAGGCAATAGGAACACTATATCTCTCTAAAAATTCTGATTTTTTCCTCTCTCATTTCATCTTTTTCTCCACCATGCAATCTTTTTTGATACATCTTTTACAATTTATCTATAAATTACCTCATGCCAGTTCTTGCTTACATAATAATAATAATAATTTAGCCAAAACTCCTGCTTTCAACTCATTATGGGAACTCCTTTTTTCTTAACAACAACAAAAGAAAGTCATAACAAATGACAGTATGAAGTCTCTAAGAGAAAATAAATAAGCTCTTAACTGAATCTGAAAAAGATGTAAGAAGATTACTATTTTTGAAGCCTCAAGTTAAGCAGAGGAAAATTCAGGGACGTATTACTGGAAGTAGGGGGGAAAAAATGCATAAAATTTAATATGCTAACTCAAAGGAGAGGCTAAAGAGTGAAGCACAAATAATAACTGATATAAAACTTCATCACTACATAGGAAACCTGCAGTAGGACATTATATCTCATTAAAGTCCTAAAATCCAGTAATTGGTTATTTGGAATGTATTCTCATGACACATATTTGTGCTTATTTAAAAAGATCAAGGGCAATAACTCTTAATAAAACTGAGGTGAACCTGATCTAACTGCATGTGCTGCAGCTCACCCTAGTCCTACATGTTATATCAAACACAGGGGATCTGAAATGTTCAAGGTTTTGGGGCAGACACCAGGTCTCTGTTGCCATGACAACTCACCTCCATCATCAATCAGGTGCATCTGTATGAGAGTGGGGTCCTCATTGTGTTCCTCCAGCACTGTGTCATCCGTTACAGAGAGAGTCTGAAACATACAAGAGACAAATTAATCAGGGATCACTCTCAAACGGACTCCTCAAACTTAATGCAGTATGCTGATTTTTCTGAAGTCATTATACCTGTGTTCCAAAACATGGATCACAATGATCCTTTCACACTACATATCGTCATTTCCCCCAGGCATAAGTAATAAACTTATCTCAACAAAAACACTCTTTCAGCTACATTAGGACAAAAACTAAAGTGCACTATTCTTAGAAACCACTCTGGATAGATGATAATTATGTAAACATCCTGCTTAGCATGTGCTTTCCTCCTTTCAGCTGAAGGCATCATTCACAAGCAATCTCTAAAAACAAATGAGATAATTTTAATTGTTCCAAAATACTCCATTTCTGAAACTATGCCAATGAAATGATGCCATATTCCACCATTAAAATATATCAAATCTGTAACCTACCTTACATATAAAACCCATGTATGATTTCATGCAAAGTTTCTAAGTTCAATAGAACCTATTTGAACAATTATTTTATTCTTATTATTTGTGTAATAAGAGTCAGTGATGTTCTTTACTCCGATGTCTTCAAAACACATGACTTTAAACACACACACACCTGGGTTCTAAGAACTAAGATGAAAAAACCCATTTATCAGTTCAAGGAAGTTGGTATGAAGATCAAAGTTTGGAGAGGAATGTGACTGATACTGACCAGGCTGGGATCAGTGATTAATGGGGCAAACCACTACTGACCACATTAACACTGCTAGGGGCTGTTCAAACTCCGCCGCAGTAGTTACCTCCCCTTACAATTGTCGATAACCACTGCCACCACAAGTAGATTCGGCTGATATAGGCCGGATTTACTTTTATCACTTTTGACTTTAGTTTTGAATATATCTTATCAGTTTCGTTATATTTCACGAAAATAATATTCATGATTGTGAGAAAAGTAAAAAAATAAAATAAAATAATGTTAATTTATTTAATTATAAGTGTTGGTTACATGGTTTCAACTATCATCACATGACTTGTGTGGTAACAGTGGTTAAAGTTGCGTAGCGTGACGTAACCGGTGCGCGGAGTTTGGGGGCTGTTAACACTGATCCAGACATTGATACCTTCAATTCACAAGGACTCATTATGATGCATTCCTCTATTTGCTCATTCACTATTGTTCTTAGATTCTACAGTCTGAACAGCAAAGAAAAATTCATTGTTCCATAATTTATGTAAATGAATATTCCTGGCTTCATAAATTTGTACATGAATATTCATGAGTTAGAGGGTTAAGGTCAGTACGTCAGACTGATCAGGTATCATACTGTTTAATGATAGTTCTTACATAGGCACTGACATACAGTTGTATACATAATCCAGAATTAGCATCCATACAACCTTATAAGTCTTCAAGTTACTGTTAATCTGATCAGGTTCCATAGTAGTTCTGTATTACTACTCCACAAGAAAAGTGGTTAACAGATTTCTCTTATCTATCAGTTCAACTTCCTTGTTTCTATGGAATCCTGATGAATAATGTATGGGTTTCCACTCCCATTAACCCGATGTGGAGTTCAACATCATAACAATCAGCTGGGCTAGAGGTACCAGAGGTGATCAACAGGTATGTTTGGCTGATAAGATCTGACAAGATAACTAATCCTGGTCATCAACTTCCCCTTCCCTGGGGATCTTTACTTTCCCCTGACAGACAAGGGTCAGGAATCAGGTGGATTTCATCACAGATAAACACTGGAAGCTTAATTCCATCCGCCACTCATAAATCTTGATGGACATGTTTCCCCGTGTAAATCTGTGTATCTGAACTGATACAAGGAATGCCCAGGGATTCTGACCAGCTATCCTGGAATACAGGTGTTTCCAATCCCTTTCTAGTCCTGATTTATCTCTACCTGACAATAAAAACACCCACCTTTATCTTGTCTACCGACACACCCCATCATTAAAAATCATGTTAAAAATCATTTCTAAAACTTTTCAAAACAGGTGAGAACATTCTGGACATTTGTCTTTTTTTTTTTTTTTTTGCTTATGACAATTAACAGGTAGTAAAAAAAACCTTTACTTTCAGACTTTTTAACTGGTCTACCAATCCACCACATACCCATTAAATTTTGCATTTCACATTTTACATTTCATATACATATCCTAATGATATTCTGTAATATCATACGCCCTCTACGCCCACACAAACAGACAACACTTCATTAAAGCTCTCATTTCATTCATCACCAGTTTTATGGAATCTGTTATGACTCTTCCTGGCTAAAATAAACTGTCAAACTCAATTAAATTTGCATGTTTATCATTTTCTGATGTGCATAGAACAACAAAAACCTTTTTTCACACAACTAACCTTGCATGCTTCACTTTTTCATCCATAAAACAACAAAAACCTTTTCCCACAACTACCCTGACTGATGCTAAAGTGTAAATAACATGAACAGATGAGAAGGTAAAATTGAGTTAACAGTCTATTAAACATGCCAAGTCTCTGGTTTCAAGGTCTGAAATAGAAGTTGCTGAAATCTTGAAATGGCCTCATGTGATTAACGCCTCCATGTCAGCCGCATGATCCTGCTATTTCCCAGAGTAATCCCTTCCTCTAGTTTCAAAACCAATGTCAAGGTCACCTTTGAAAAATAACATCTAAGCTCTATAAAAATGTTTAGTTTGAGGTTTTGTAAAAAAAAATCCATGAATTCTTAATGGAAACAACTTTATTTTCAGATGTCATGCAAATTCATTTATTTATTTACCACAGAAATGTGATACGATGGTGACCTAACAATTTCCCACAAATAAAATATCACCAAATAAGCATTTGGTCCCCATGGGGTGCCAAATACACCAGTCTCAAGTCAAACATAAACTTTAACAACAGGTGATCAAACCCTGGTCCAAAGTTGTTACCAGTGAATTTAACATACAACTGATTACCTTTGTTTAAAAATTAATAGTTCTTTTTAGTAGCCTTTAATTAGTTTCTTGTTGTTGTTGTTGTTTTTATACATATATATTGGAATGCATTTTTTTTACAGACACTATCTCTATGTACAGGAGCTGAATTTTTCATAATTACCTAAATTCCCTAACAGTCACTCCTTGACACCTGCAATGTCTATATACAAAGAAGAGAGGGGGGGGGGTTCTAATCCTGAACACAAACAGTAAACCTGCATGCATTCCCATGCACTTCCCACAACAGATAAAGGATGGAATGTCATAACTCGTGCCAAAACTTGGATGATTTCACTTCAACCTCTTCAAATTAAGTTGGCAGTAAGATTTTTGATTTTCCTTTATTTACTGTGAATAGTAAATCTGTAGTTTTTATCATGGTCATTATAAAACTTATTTAACCTGCAGAAAACTTGAAAACTAACTTAACATACCATCCCTTGAGCTTTGGCAAATCATACAAATATATTTACATATAATAGAGCTCACCTACTAATTCATTTATTTTCCTTGCCAGTGGATGTACCTTTCCTGATTTGAAAAGTGAAAATTAAAGCCCCACCTTTTCCATTTGTAGCTAAGTCTGGACTGCCCTCAAACAGTACCACAAACAAAACCACGTGTTCTTTTGCATAAACCAGGTAAACCACTGACTATAATCAAGAGTAGCAATTTGTTAGACTGCAACGGTACTATGA
>CM037784.1:4418487-4468487 GCA_021229015.1 Solen grandis | reverse complement strand
CTAATCATATGTCAAGTTACCTGTAAAAAGGCCCATGTTTTGAAACCTGACCAGTAATGCACACAAATCCTGGGAATTATCTGAGGACCATCGCTTTATTTGAACACTTCCCCACTTTTCAGATCCAGAGACCAGAATAAAACCAGATCAGCCTGATAATTTATTATTTAGATATTAATTATGAATTTTATCATAATCTGTGAGGTTGGAAAGAAATCACTGTATTCAAAATGGGTATTGTTACCAGTCTGATCGTGTGGGATCCCCCACAACCCCAACCATGTGGAAAATAAATCTTTAACATATCTACATTTAAACCTTATGTACTTTAAACTTTCAAATGAACTAGTTAATATTATCAACTGAATTTATGACTTCAAATTTAGAAAGCAAATTCTGAGTGAAAGAACTTTATGGGCTGGAAAGATGACATAAATTATTATATTATCAAAACAAGTGCATTCTCTCGAACACATGTGACACCTGCTGAAGCGTGATGGAAAAAGTGTGACAGACAGACGGATAGCCGGACAGATGACATAAAAGTGATCCCTATGTGTCACCTCTGCTTACAGGTGACACACACACACAAATAACAGAAAAAAAATTCTTTCTCAAAGTGAATAACAACAAACTGTTTTCTTTGACACAAATTGGTAACAGCTTAGCCAACAAAACATTGGCCTATGTTTACAAGTAATTTCAAGAGTGCAATTAATAATAAAAAGGCATTTAAAATGCTTTTTGTTACTCCTCTGCAGTTGCTCTGCATGATCTACAGATATTTGAGATCAAATAACAACAACGCCAGGACCATAAATCACATATTTTGAGCACACTTGTGCTATGTATGGCTGGTTGTCTAATTCACAACCATCTGATTAACCCTTTCCCTCATATAGACTCATTTTGACGCACTCAATAGGTACCACATAAAGCCTGATCTGCAGAAAACCACAGTTAAACCTTACCAAATTTAATTACAAAATCCTCATTTCCAGACCACTGAGGAGCAGCGAACAGCATAAAACCTGATCAGCCTGCGAGTTACTCGCAGGCTGATCTGGTTTTATGCTGTTCGCATAGGTCTTTTCATGGTGTCCCCTATGAGGGAAAGGGTTAACCAAACATTTATGCCACTTCTGCCATGACCTACAAATAACACTTCAATAATACAAAGAAGATTTGATAAATAATTTCTATATTTTTAAATGCGGATAAGTACAACACAGACTGACCTAATTTTGAAATGACATACAGCATTTTTAATGGTGATATTTGAAGACTCTCTTGCATGTTTTGAATGACTGTATAATTATCATCTTCAAACACATGATACAGTAGCTATTCAAGATCAAAGGACTTTGCAGGCTCACCGAGATCAATGGCTCTAACACTATATTGCATGTGAAAATAGTTTTGAGAACAAACATCAAAAACATTTTAAAGTACTAAATCCAAATACAGGTTTGCTGAATAAGTGCTAGGGCATTGTGCTGTCAGTATTCTAGATATTTAAGATGCAAGTTTACATATGTATTATGGCACTTAATAATTCTTATGATGTTCTTTGTATGCTAGCCTATGCCCCAATGGACCGACACCCCCCCCCCCCCCAAGAAAAAAGATTGCTGCCACTTCTTTCAAACCCAGGAAACTGTGAACCCCTCTACAAAACCTGTCACTGATGGTACTCACTAACACCGACTGTCATTCAAGATGTCAACAAACAACTGACTTCTAAATTTATTCCCCTGGCAAAACAAAAAACAACATTGTTTTACACATCTGAAACACATAGTTATTTCATTTTTCAACTTAACATGGAAACCAATGATAAAAGCAACTGACTGAGTATAATATGGTTAATTAGCAACTCTCAAGTGTCTACCAGATTTTTTTTCTTCTTTTTTTTCTCCCTGGTGCATATGGTTGAGTTGGGGAGGGGGGCATCTCAAAAGTATTGAGACACAAGAGGCTGAACCAGAAATCACAGTGGCTACACCCCTCAGCAGCCAAGCACTGAAAAAACCTGTATATAACCTCTCTGGAAAACAATCATGTCACATTAATGACCATACAGACATAAACACAGCATATCTGTCATTTGGAGACTTTGACAGACTCCAAACAAACAAAAAATATAGTATTGCCACACAGTATATTATCAATGTGCTGAAAAATAGTATGATACACATTACATTTAGCATTTAGTTAAATTATCCTGACACTAGGCCAGCCAGTCCTTGAACTACCACGATATCTATGTTAAGTGTCAAGCAATGGGTAACAAAAACTCCTTTTTCCCAACTAAAACATGTATCATCGGGATTAACCCCATTCCCAACTTAATGACATATGGCATTATGAAAATAACTTAAGTCTTTGACAAGGACTATCTTGTTTGGTATATATTTATATCATCAGGATAATTGGGTATACAATAACATCAGAATGATTGGGTTTATAATTATATAGAACTAAATGGGTATATAAATATATCAGGATAATTGGGTATATAATATCTGGATAATTGGATAATATAATAATATCATCAGGAAAATTTTGATTATAATTTTATCATTAGGATAATTGGGTATATAATAATATCAGGATAATTTGGTATATTTGGATAATTGGTTATATAATAATATCATCAGGATAATTGGGTTTATAATTATATTAAATTGGAAAATATCATATGTTAATTGGTTTTGAGTATACCATATCATCTGGATAAGGAATGTAATTATATTATTACAAAAACATGGAGTATTTGATTTTTATGTCATCAGGATGATCATTTCAAACCAAGATAAGACACACATAGAATCCCCAGAAGAAGAAAAAAGCTAATTTAAATAGTTTTGCTGATTCTTAAGAAACCGTAGGAGAAAAATAATTTTGTTTCTAAAATGGCTTAGAAGAAAATTTCTTTCTAGAACATTTAACGATTTTGCATTTCAAAATTCTCCCACCAAGTTCAATGCATTCAGAATTCTGACAAATGTGGTAAATGCAGACATTCAAATTATTCACTGCCAAGAAAATATGCCAGTAAAAAAATCACCAAGAAATTAGCATGACTATTTGGAATCCATTTCTGAGAAACGGAGCCTGATTAGAAATTCTTGACACGTACAGAATATTGGGGGATCACAGCAGATTAGATAAAAGTCTGCTATAATTTCCTATAAGGATACTGCCATCTTCCTACTGTGTACCAAAAACAGGTAACCTAGATCTGGTGATCTGAATTTATACGACACAACACACATTCCAATTTGACTCAATATTGCACCACATGATAGATTATGTAACTGAAGACAAATCTCAGTCTGAATAACTTTTAACAGCATTACTGATTGTATCATTTCAGAGGATGAGATGTAAACCATTCAAACCCTGATCAGCCTGTGTGCACCTCACAGATTTTTATGTCACTTTGGTGTTTTTTTCACAGGATTCATGTGGTAATACATATCAGCACTGTGTATGTCATCCTTATCTATACGTTGTATAAGGGCCAGACACTGGTTTTAACCTTACCCTGCTGGAACCGAAAGTGCTAACCTTTGCCACCAGTAAAGAGCCAGGCCAGCCTGCACATTTGCGCAGGCTGACCTGGCTCTTTACCGTTGGCTGACCAACTACAAGTTTTCATCTTGTTATCTGTAAAATTGATAATGGACAGTTCCAAAAAAAGATGACGGCTAAGTCCATTAGAGAAATTCAGTAGGTTAAGGGTTAATATATACAGTTTATGACATATGCATTTTTGTTATTTATGGCATGAGTGTTGACAGGAATTCAAATGTTACATAATTTGAACAGGGCAGGATGTGCAAATGAGAGAGAGTAACAGAGTCAGACATTCTGAAAAGTTTTCAGGGATCACAGGACATTTGGTCCTGTAATTTTACAAGATTTATAGGAACGCCGAAATTCAAACAACAAGATTTCATTATTGTTTATCATTTATTTCATTATTTTATTTTTTATTAAGTTATTAACACTTTATTACCATATCTTTATAGATTCCTGATTTAGTTAAATGAATTTTTAACACTTAGGGCAGTCATATGTGTATATAGTAAACATTGCTGCTAGGAACTCTATCTGACATTCTGACAGACTGTACTGAAATATTCACAGGACCAAAACAAAAATCACCAGGTCAGACCAGGTCAGGTCAGACAAGCACATTTCGGATTGTCTGCAGAGTTGTGAAAAGTAATAAGAAAATAAAGAGAAGAGGACAAAGAGAGAGTGAGTGTGGGTTCCTTCAACTGACAGAATATAAAGATATTTTCAAACACTGTAGGTGCAAAGACAATATGGAAAGAAAGTACCTATGATATTCGATTCCAGTCCCTTAACAGAAACCTTGGAGAGGAAACAATTACAATACTATGGCAAGTACAACTATTACATAAATATAAACTGAAAGAGTACATGAATCAAATAAAATGCTTAATTCTGAACTGTGCCAGTGCCCAAAGGGTTATTAACTCAATAAATGCAACTGATATCATAAACCTAACAAGCTTCCAGTAACCCAGAATTAGGAATATCAAATAGATAATTGCAAGCTGTTATTCTGGCAGTCAATCTCTTCCAGGCAATAAATACTAGATTGACCATCAACATTTGTTACTCAGAAATCAGACTGGCTAATGGAACAAGAAACATTTCCGAGCTCCCTGGAGATATAATGGACTTTGTTTCCCTGTATAGGTCACCTCATCTATCTTAATTGTGTTATATTGAACACAGAAACAGAGATGTTTATCTATTCAGTGGTGAGATTTAAACAACACAGCTGAGAATTATGGGTCAGATCCATAGGGTCTACTCTACTAATTTCTAATGTTTCTAACATACTCTGAATGGCTATGGCTATTCATGGACAATGTCACTGGAGATCATTTATTGATGAAAGGTGCCATCCCTCTGATAACTGAGACAAACCCTTTTGATTCTCTGTGAGCTGAACCTCATTCCTATCCTCTCTGATCAATACCAAGTTATTTCCCCCGGATAACTGGGCTAATACCTCACCATTCCTTCCCTGCCCTCGTAATCTTCATAAATCACACATGGTTGCATAATAAACACTCCCGCAAAACAGATTTGGTCAGAATCTGTCAAAAGATAACAAATCTATCAAAACAGTTGGAAGAATTAAGTCAGCTCAGACCTTTTTCAGTCTTCTGTGGTAGACTCAGCAGTATGTAAAATGAGCAATAATTTGTAGAGTATATTACAGAGAGAGTGTAAATTTAATGCATGAAAACTACACATGCATTAGTTTTGGAATATTGAAGACTGGTATATCTTTAGGTCAGACTTAACCATTTTACAAAAAAAAAAAATAAAAAAATGTGTTGGTCATCATCTAATCAACTAACACGTTTTTATTGCATTTACAAATGTAAATAACAGTGATCATCATCTTATTCTACTCTCTATGCAAAAAAAAAAAAAAAAAATCTTAATAACTGTGAGAAAAAAGAGAAATGTTCACCAGGGGTTTTCTTAAGTGGACGCCCACTTGCCCGCGCCGGGTTAAAATCACTGCGGGCAAGTGATTATTCAAAGAAGATAGCCTGGTGGGCAAGTTTATTTAAGTAAATGAAATCTTTCGGGGTTTTTTTGTTTGTTTTTTTTGTTTTTATTTTCTATAGTATATCAGGGGTAAAATACTAGCAAATTGTGTTTGATACATATTAACTTTAAATCCACCTTAATATTGCACATATTATGTTTTAAACATTAACAAACACCAACTAACTTCAAGATCAGGCAACCTGTTTTCACTGGGGGCTAGTAGATGTTCAAAGTAACTTGCCCCCTGGACAAGTGAAAGTCAAATCCTTAAGTAAACCCCAGTTCACAAATATCATGTAGGCATTATCTATTTGGACTGTTTGCCACATGGAAAAGTAACTATTATACTGGAAGCTAAATACAACGAGATATCCGGTAGACACACATGAGCCTAAGCTATCGATCACCATAGCAACTCAACCCACGAGACAAGCTGTCAAGTCGACAGAAGAACCCCCTCACTGGCACTAGACAAGTGACATGTTGATACAGGGATTGCCAAAGGAGCACTTGGAATTCTCCACCTATGCTGATGCTATTGACACACGATATATCTGCCATATTATTGTCAAGATATTCTCGACCTATAGATGCCCCCAGGAGAAAATCTAACTGGTGAAACATCTAGCTTGAGTCCACTTGAATCCAATCAAATATCAATATATGGTCATGAGGCTGACAGCTAAGTACCACGTCATATGTATAACAGATAAGAGGATTTGGGCGTATGTAGGTCAACAAATCAAGTCAAAATGACAGTGCTGAAAAAAAGAGTCTATTTTGTTCTGCCTCTACCAGGAGGGTAACTTGCCTGAAGTAGAGAAGCTAATCAATACCCCAAACTAGGCTTGCACATCTTTTCTGCATGGTTTAACTCACTACAAGTCATATGAGAATTGGCACTCTCTTTCACAAGGTTTCTCTAAAATACAACAAAAACTGGTTTTGTTTCTCTATCTACTTCTCTCTCTCTCCTACCCCCAAACAAACCCTCTCAATTGTGCAATCAGTTTCTTTCTCCCTACTCATGTTTGTTATCGTTTGTACCATGTCTCTATTGCAAAACGAGAAGGACCCTGCCTAACCACACTCTGCAATGCACAAACAAAACCATGCAGTTTCAATTAACTCAAGTTTTCTTAAGTCTAAAAATTCCAAAATCCTTGAGGCTATGTCTAGACCAAACACCATGAACTTCAAAAGCTAGATAAGTGATTACCCATCAAAAACAATCAGAGAGGCAATCAGACCATAGCTGTATCAAATATAAATCTCCTTGGCTAATGACACAAGACTGTGGAAACATAAAATGATGGCAGGGAGTCATTTGAGATCCAGGTTTCCATCGTAACTCTCAGTAATTCCAGGGAAAAACAGTTACCCTGACAGCAATTAAATACAAAATTCGCAGTTTAAGAGAAGAAAAAGATTCTATACTGGATGATTAGGACTGAGTGCTGCTAATGAGGTCCACAAACAGGTATGCTGGAATATTGACACGGTCTACCACAACTGGATCGCTCACCTGAGTATCGGGCTATCCAAGGAGAATCTGTACTAAAACATTTTGACTTTACTATTTGAGTTTACCGTCGCTTCGACAGTATTACTGTCATATAGCGACATCCAGATAATAACAGGTGGAGGAAGACCCCGAATGCACGGAGGCATCCGGGTAGAACCACCGACCTACCGCAAACCAGCTGGAAACATTTTGAAATCAGGTCAGTAGTTTTGAAAGGAGATGATTTTTAAAGTTTTTTGTTTTTTTCTCTTTCTGTTCCCTAGGGGGCCTCCGTGGCCAAGAGGGTAAAGTCACTGACTTTAACATTCACTCAGCCCCTCATCGCTTGGGTTGGAATCCCGGCTGGGTCATTCAGATTTTCATGTGAGGAAGCCTTCCGGCTGGCTTCATGCCTCCATGCATTCAAGGTCTTCCACCACCAAGCATCATCCCTGCCAAGTTAAATCAAATTCTGTCCAGCGGTTTCAGAGGAAGATATCATTTAAAGGTTTCACTATATACATTTAAGGCAAATTAGCCCTGCCCCTGGTGGCCATGTTTTTTTACGGATCAGAATAATTTTAGCAATTTTGGTAGAGGGTTACCCAAGGAACATCTGTACTAAAACATTTTGAAATCTGGCCAATAGTTTTGAAAGAGATGATTTTTAAAGTTTTCATTTTTTTTTTAGTTGCTATGGCAACCAAAGATCTATATGAATCAAGTTTATCTTAGCAATTATTGTGAAGGTTCACTTAAGGATCATCCCTGCCAAGTTTTATCAAATTTTCCCCAGCGGTTTCAGAGGAGATGTCATTTAAAGTTTTCAATATATATATACATTTAAGGCAAATTAGCCCCGCCCCTGGCGTCCATGTTTTTTTAATGGAACTGAATAATTTTAGCAATCTTGGTAGAGGGTTACCAAAAGAACATCAGTCTGTACTAAAACATTCTATAATCTAGCCAGTAGTTTTGAAGGAGATGATTTTTAAAATTTTCATTATTTTTTTCTTCATTGCATGGCACCAGCACTGAGTTTTTGCATGAAATTTAAAAATTTTAAACTTTTGTAAAGGTTCACCCAAAGATCATCCCTGCCAAGTATAATTAAATTTTGTCCAGCGGCTTCAGAGGAGATGTTGTTTAACCCTTTCCCTCATATAGACTCATTTTGACGCACTCAATAGGTACCACATAAAGCCTGATCTGCAGAAAACCACAGTTAAACCTTACCAAATTTAACTATAAAATCCTCATTTCCAGACCACTGAGGAGCAGCGAACAGCATACTCGCAGGCTGATCAGGTTTTAATGCTGTTCGCATAGGTCTTTTCATGGTGTCCTCTATTAGGGAAAGGGTTAAAGCAAACTGTTGACGAAGCACGAAAATCACAAAAGCTCACCTTGAGCACATAGGGCTCAGGTGAGCTAAAAACAGGCCACATTATGACAACCTACAACAGCCCTTTGCCTCCCCTGGTTTGCCACTGGCCATAAACACTGGCCAGTTGTCACTACTATTCAGTGCTGCTGTTCGGATGATGAATGCTGGATCTAACAAGCAACCTTGACCCCACCCCCTTACTGAATGTCCTACTCATAACAAAGACAATATATTTACAGATGAACTTGCAACAAATATGGACAGGGACAGTTGACAGTATAGACATGACAACTTGTTTGACTTCATTAATGAAAGACCTGCCTGCAAGGAGTCCTCTTATTATTTTTCTTCTTCTCTTTCTTTTTCATTACTGATTCGTTTGTCTAAAAGCAAGATATTGTTTATCAGTCTTAATCTTTATCAAACTGACAATAAAAGGTTAACTGCAGTGTATACCAAGTTGGTTCGTCTGGAACTTTCAGTTTCACTAATCAAGAATCAAAGTCTACCAGGCCTATATGGACCTTTGAGCACAAGCTAAACAAAGGATTTCTTTTCTTTCTCAACCATTCCCCCCACTCCCTCTTAGAAAAAAAGACACCCAAATTTATGAAATTCCAAGACCTACTTATGATTCATAAACCTGTACATTTACATTTAGTTTGATGCCTCCCTCATACAGTACTACAGAGCAAAGACATACCTTGGAGGTGTGGTTGTAAGACTGGATGACAGCTGTGTACCACTGAGTGGTTCCCTCTGCCCGGTACACCTCAAGCCGGTAACCGACCAGGACTGTGGGTGTGGTCAGGAGGATCTTCTGTCCGTCTTGGTAGTCGAGCCACGCCTTCAGACTCAACTGCACTTCCTTCCGAAGCAGGGCTGTCGGGTGTGTGTTCTCCTCCCCTTCCTGTAGATGGACAACAAGAATAAAATCACTGGTGGTCATACTTACAGTTCCTTTCTTAATTAGGGGTTGTTCGTTCACAGCCATCTTTCTTTAAACTCACGGAATTTTCCCCAAAATTGACGTGTATTCGCAAGGTTTTTCTTTCCAAATGATGCTTTTACTCCCCAAAACATGATAATTACACCCTTTTCTCATTACCAGAATAAAGACACCTGTGAAGATAATGATGCTGGACATGGGGCCTAACATTGCTTCCAGTCTGATCTGGCATTTCTATGGTATACCATGGCACAAACTGGCATCTCAGAGATGTGAGGGATGTGTACTTTAAATCAATTCCACAACCCAGTTCTCCTATTATTTACTCTCTCTGTACTTTCACCCAGTACATAACAGGATGAGTAATAACCCTGTCCTGTTCTAATGGAGGTAACACTAGTATTTCATGAGAGAGATATTTACAGACATAAATTTCCAATTACACTCTACTTGACAGTAGAGTGGTTTGACCTCTAAGACTAATCTATCACCCTAAATGTAATACACATGTTCTTTCACCATGACATTTGTACTCCATTGTCTGCAGGGATGTAGGAGGAAGAAAGACTTTTGTTTAGACATGTGTATGACAAGCAGAGACTTAACTCATTCATTTTACAGTCTGAGCTAAGGCATATTTATCCTAATTATAGAATTATTTATGCATTTCAAGTAACTATTCAAGGATGACGTAAACATAATCATTAATTATGTTGTTATTTCCGTGTTGATGACCTTTATCTAGGCTAAAATTCACTCTCTCAGTTACTGGGTTTCATTTTGGTCAGTAAGCAGAGCCGTTCAAACCTAATCAGCACTAAAGAAATGTAGCTTCATAATGGCTAAAGTCTGGGTCACTGTAGGGATGGTTTTATATTGCCTCGCCACGGATGACCAAGATGACCATGTCATCTACCACACCTAGTAACCTGTGCCCAGGTCAGGTGGGTTATACGACGAGGTCACCAGACACTTGGGTTATCACAGAAACCTGGGGACCACAAACTTCATCCCACGACAGGTTATGGATCATCAATTTAACAGCCAAGAAAATCAACCAAGCAAGAAGAAAGACTACAGTAAACTTACACACCAGCCTCTTTACAAACAATATAAAATAGGTCATGTTTGTCTTCTTCCAATCTCATTAAAATCATTTCCTAATTTGCGCTCCTCTACTATCCGTGATTTGGATCTGACAGCATCGCAATAGGGTTCATGTCAGATTGACCTTTAAAGTAATTTATATGCATAAACAAGTGCTCGATTTTAAACCAGTTAAATAACACATTTCAAAGTGACTTCAGTAAAACATTTGTCACAGGGTGAGAAAAATGTGCAGCTTGACCGGGACTCGAACCCGGGGCACTTTGCTTACAGGATGAATGCTCTACCGAATGAGCTACCTGATTCTGTAGCCGCTGTCCTTCAGAACTCACAGGCTAGAAAAATTGCAAGAGAAGTCTCCTTTCTAGTATTTATTTTTCCTCCATCATAAATGATGCACAAGCTTGTATAATACAATACAAAAATATATTATAAATAATATTGACCCGTTTATGACATGAAAACCATTAAAAGATTACCTAGACTGACCAGTAGGGAAAAAAAGAAAAGTTACTTGCAGACTGATCAGGTTTTATACTAGTTACTACCAGATAGTGACTACTTTCAGTCTGATCAGATTTTACTATGATATACTAAACTGAGAAAAGTTACAACTGATATGTTCCCTTGGAGTGTACCCCTTACCCACAAGGATATAGAAACAAGGACACCTATATTTAGCCCTTCCTGTCACTTCCAGCGACCTTCACTTTTGTCCTACGTTCCCAGCTATTAATTACCCACAAACCAATGTTTACACATGATTTTCAAAGATATCGCCGAGGAGCATTTCAAAATCAGAAACCACAATCAAGAAAGAGTTCAGAAAAAAAGATCTTAAATCATAGGTAAACAATTTGAACAATATCCCATTTACCTTCTCTGAAAATCATTTGAAAACATATTGTATTCACCAAGATTTGGGAGTGAACAGTACAAAGCCGGGGACTAATTTGGTAATACCCAATGACAATATTCGCACAAGTGCTCATTCATGTAAAAAAAATCCCTCTAACCTCTGGCTAGCAAAGCTCTTACAATTTTGTCTATTCATATTCCTTGAGCAAATATTTATCTGTGTTACTATATTGGGTGACCAAACTGGTTAGGAAGATTGAAAAAGAAAAAAAAAAAAAAAAAAACCTTGAGAATAAAATGAGCTTACAGGTACATTGTGAGAGGCAAAGCAAGGGAGAACTGTTGAAGGGGGATTATATTGTAACAAGGCAAGGTCAAGGATGTAAGATCGGATCCCCTCCCTACACACAGGTACCAAATAAAGGGGTGGGAGAGGTCAAGCTGCTCCTCTCATAACATGGGTGTGGTTAACCAGTCAGATGTGTCATTTAACATCATGGTATTATGTAGAAGAGTATGATCAGACCAAAAACACTTTTCAGTGTTTAACCCTTTCCCTCATATAGACTCATTTTGACGCACTCAATAGGCACCACATAATGCCTGATCTGCAGAAAACCACAGTTAAACCTTACCAAATTTAATTATAAAATCTTCATTTCAAGACCACTGAGGAGCAGCGAACAGCATAAAACCTGATCAGCCTGCGAGTTACTCGCAGGCTGATCTAGTTTTATGCTGTTCGCATAGGTCTTTTCATGGTGTCCTCTATGAGGGAAAGGGTTAATTAAATTTAAGACCCTCAGCCAACTATTGTCCATGAGACTGTCTAATGGCAGTCTAAAACAGACCTGGTTTTATAATGAAATCAACCTCCTGACAATCAAGAGGAAAGGCACTGTTTATAGCAGCAAGTATCATAACAATTGATTTACAATACAATCATTTCTTTACAATAATAATGTCAAGAAAAATAACTGATATTCCTCATTCATTAATGAAAACAGAAAGTCAATGTCAATTTCATGTTTATCTGACCTCTCCCATTTTTTTTTATCTTGTTTGGTATCCTTTTTATTATTCTCCTTTATTAAACTGAAACTTATTTAGTCAAATTCTTCAACAAATCATACTACCAGAACACATACAACAGGCAGTCTATCAATACAAGGGAGACAACCTGTACTATTGTGTGGCTGGACCAATTTACCATACACTAGGCCACAAAGGGGTCTGGCATGAAACTTTCGTGCCAGACCCCTTTGGTAGACCATTGTAAAGCAAGACCAGATTGAAAATGATCCTCAATCTGGTCAAGTTTTTACAGTGTTTCTTCCTCATCTGAGAGTACTGATGAGTCACAGTATCCGACATGTATGTTACTTACAGGCTAATAATATAGCTTTAACTTACACCAATAGCATAGATCATTAAATCAATCACATAATGCGTAGTTCCATGACCCACCTATTAGCATATCATAACAATAGATTACAGTTAGATTTTGTCCTATAAACACAATGTCAACAAAGGTGCACATGTCATTGTTTGTGGCCAAACCTATTTTTTATTCAAATAAAAGTTAGGGTCAGGGAATTATCCATTCCCTACCTCATGAATATTCATGTTTATCACTTGATGAATGTTAATGATATGAAACAACAGATTTATTTTCAGCGTAGAATCTGAAAACAAATTTTATCTGCAAACAGAGAAACTGTGATCAGACAGGTCCTATTTTTTAATATGTCAAAATGAAATTGTACAAGTTAAAGGGTTAAACTTTAAGTAACTTGCATGCTAACAGGTTTTTATTGCTTGCTACTTGTCTGCACAATGGAGGGGACACTTGAAAACCTGTTCAGGCTAAAAAAAAAAGTCAGTGCGATCTAACTTTCCTGCAGTATACCATGATGTAAGAAAGAGGAGCAGTCAGGTTCTGTGAACACTGTCATTACATTCATGAGTTAACCCTTTCCCTCATATAGACTCATTTTGACGCACTCAATAGGTACCACATAAAGCCTGATCTGCAGAAAACCACAGTCAAACCTTACCAAATTTAACTATAAAATCCTCATTTCCAGACCACTGAGGAGCAGCGAACAGCATAAAACCTGATCAGCCTGTGAGTTACTCGCAGGCTGATCTGGTTTTATGCTGTTCGCATAGGTCTTTTCATGGTTTCTTCTATGAGGGAAAAGGTTAAGCAGACCAAGCCACTTAAGATAACAATAGTAAGAAATTCTCCTTGGTGTGTAAGTTACACAAACACATACAATCATGTATTTCCTTTTATTAAGTGCTTGATAATTACAATGTCGGTCAATGAAGTCTGCTTAACCACAAGTTACTCCTTATGCAAGACAGACAAGTAACAGGCGGTAATTAGATCAATCGAAGGTCCTGTCTTCTAGCCTGACTGCTAAACAATACAATGTTTGAGATTCCTCCACATTCTTAAACCCTCGCAAGAAAACCACCATGAACACAATCAACCCTGACTTGCATTTATCCAGTCCGCAAGTACCTAACATTAAACAAACATAACCATACAACTTAAAATCTGACCAATCTGAAATACTTGTCACACAACACACCATGTCTTCAGGGGATAGGGTTAATTTGATAGTAAACATACCAAGTGATATTTCATAACTTGATTGTCAGTCCTCCAAAGGGACTGACCATGATGCGTGAAGCTTGCCGGACTGTGGGCTATCCCTGGTGATTGTGATGCAATTCTAGTTCCCTGATCAATAGCCCACCACCACCTCTTGCCACCACTTCACAACCTTTCCCATATCAATTATTGATACTCCAGTCTGCAGGGCACCCCCACCCCTTAAAATTACTTGAAGGCTATAAAATGTTTATTGAAATTGGTTCTATTATCTAGTTAATAACCTGACAACACCGACAGGCAACTGCCAGTACATGTATGTCAATATTTGCTAGCATAGATCAAAGTTCCCAGGGACCGTCTCAATACACACCTGCTGCCTACTCATACAATTTATACTATCTGGGGAACATCTCAAGATGGCTAAGAAGTGTCCTAGGGACCATCTCAAGCTTGCCTACATACTTTATTTTGATCAGGGGGTTTTCTCAATTTTTTTCTTCATTGTTTTGGTTAACAGGGACCATATCAACATTGTTGGTAAATCTTTTACAAAATGCTACCAGGAAAAATTACCTTCTTTGAATAAATATGTTATAAATGTTTCAATCATAAAGCATGGCAATTCATACAATGAAAGAATAATAATAGACAAACATAAAAACAATTGTGTTTTTTGTTTTCTTTTCAATTATTTTTTGCAACCGCTTTCAGAATTGACATTTATGTTACTTTTGAACATTTTTCTATTATTTCAAACAACTGTTGGGAGGGACAAAGAAATAGGTCAGTTGTGATCATAGCAATCCTGAAGATCATCCTATCAACAAGAAACCCATCCATCAATGTCAAGACCAAATTACCATGACCAAGGCTACTTCTACTATTTCATACCACCAGTGTCACACATTAACCCTTACTCTGCTGGAACCATAAGTGCTAACCTTTGCCACCAGTAAAGAGCCAGGCAAGCTTGCATATCCGTGCAGGCTGGCCTGGCTCTTTACTGTTGACTGACCAACTACAAGTTTTCATCTTGTTATCCCTAAAATTGATAATGGACAGTTCCAAAAAAAGATGCCGGCTAAGTTCATTTGAGAAATTCAGCAGGTTATGGGTTAAACAGGCTTTTCACCCTAGCTCCATAAACCACACAGATAAAATCATGAGACTTTAGATTACCTATTACCACCATGCAAAACTGCCAGCCAAGCTAATGACACTTCTTATTACCTAGTATCACACTTGCATGACCAGTGTCAAAGCCAACAGCATCTTGACTACAAAGTTTTTGTTGTTTTGTACATTTTTCATCATTATTCATCTTCAAATTCACTACAGTAACTACAAACAGCTTAATCAAGAGCCAAGTTAATAAAGATCCAAGTAAAATGAGTACAAAAATATGAGAGCTCAAAAATAAAAAGCCTCACAATTAAAACCATTCCACTAATGAAAAAAAAAGTTCTATCTCATAAATTCTTAGTTGGAAGCAAATCTCCCTCAAGCAAGTCTCACAGGATGCGTTAAAAAGTGCATCAACAAACAAACAAATAACTGCTCTGCATTTTCCTTTCCACAAAACTGCAGGATACCATATAAAAAAAAGTTCTCTGCCAAGCGAATCTAAACGATGTCTCAATTTTTGCAACATAACAAGGAGATTTATTGCTTTACACTTCTCCATCACAACCAGCCGTGACAATAATCTCAAAGATTGTAGGCCACCTCTCTCTCATATACAATATAAGGAAAAAAGACCATGGAAAATCTATAAACCACCATGTTTTGCAAGGTCTGAAGAATCTGATGTCTTGTGGGTTTGAAGAGGTCTAAATAAGTACACAGGAAAGTGGCATTTTACAAAGAGAGATGGCATCCTGGGAGGTAATCACATTTCACAGGATGAACACTTTGTACATAAAAAAAACTTTTCAAAGAATAAATATTTTTTGGGTCTATATAATTTTATTTGCAGTCAAATTTAAAACAATATTTTTCTATCAATCTTTATTTGCAAATAATTTAATTCAACTACCAGCACAAATTTCATGTTCCATATCAATACATGACATTCTGCTATTTCCATTTGGAGTGATTATAGAAGAGAAACTACAATCAAGTCATTTATTTCAATCCTAAGATGCCAAGGCAGGAAAGTTTCATAAATCAAAATGAGTGACCATACATCCAACGAAAAGACATAAATCTTGAAAATTAAGCAACAACTTCAAGACTGTTTCATATTTAATTCTCGAAATTCATCATGATGGGAATGTTAACACCTGATAAGCCAACTGGCATGCTAAAACCAATTGGACTACACTCAAGTAGAAGTTGTGGAGTTTGGCACCCTGCCTCTCCATTTATAGCCAGCATCTGGTTAGGCTGTCAACATTTTCTGATCTGACTTCTTTCAAACTGCACATCAATTTCCTCATGACTGCAGTGAGGCTTTCTGACAGAAGACTTGTGGTTTCAGAACAATTCCCACTTCTCTCCCCTGCCATAAAACTGTAGATTCAGTCAATTGTAACTAAATGGCATCTGATTTTTTTTCATAGAATAATCATATATAGAATACTACACCTTTATTATAATACTGTGAGACACAGAAATGAGAATTAAAGGAGAAAGACAGGACTAATGAACTATCACATTCATGCATTCATCTACATAACAATGTGGGATGCAGCATTTGGAAACATCATTACAAATAGGCATGTGTTCATAGCTACATGAAATTGCAGAATGCAGTAGGGGTATATATGTGAAATCTGATCTTTTGCCTCTTAATAGTTCTTCTTGTGAAATCGCAATCGCTTATTATGTATGTTACCACCCAAGCATTGATATATTTGGATTTCACTGCATTAAAAAACTTCTTCAGTTATCATAAGAAATCAAGCTTTTTTTACCTGTAAATATACCTCTTAAATCAAAGTCCTGATCCTTCCACATTGTTAAATATAACAAGCTCTCCTGCTACATTTGCATGACTTAGTTACAATCCCTGGCCAAACCAATCCTGCAACATCTTGCATGCCCTCCTCCCTAGTGCTACAATCCTGGTGCCAAACCCAATCCTGCCAACATCTTGCATGGCCCTTCCTCCCTAGTGCTACAATCCCTGGTGCCAAACCCAATCCTGCAAACATCTTGCATGGCCCTTCCTCCCTAGTGCTACAATCCCTGGTGCCAAACCCAATCCTGCCAACATCTTGCATGGCCCTTCCTCCCTAGTGCTACAATCCCTGGTGCCAAACCCAATCCTGCCAACATCTTGCATGGCCCTCCCTCCCTAATGCTACAACCCCTGGTGCCAAACCCAATCCTGCTAACATCTTGCATGGCCCTCCCTCCCTAGTGTTACAATCCCTGGTGCCAAACCCAATCCTGCTAACATCTTGCATGGCCCTTCCTCCCTAGTGCTACAATCCCTGGTCATTTCTCTCATCACCCTTCATCCTTTTGCCTCTTAATAGTTCTTCTTTGAAATCGCAATCGTTATTATGTATGCCCCCCACTGCATTAAAAAACTTCTTCAGTTATCATAAGAAATCAAGCTTTTATTACCTGTAAATATACCAAACCTGCAAGAGCCAGACCCCCATCATTTAAATATAACAACAGCTCCTGTGATCCATTTGGTCCATGACATTGTTTCACAAAATACTACTAACAATGGCATCAAATCAAATCCTGCTAACATCTTGCATGACCCTCCCTCCCTAGTGCTACAATCCCTGGTGCCAAACCCAATCCTGCCAACATCTTGCATGGCCCTTCCTCCCTAGTGCTACAATCCCTGGTGCCAAACCCAATCCTGCCAACATCTTGCATGGCCCTTCCTCCCTAGTGCTACAATCCCTGGTGCCAAACCCAATCCTGCCAACATCTTGCATGGCCCTTCCTCCCAAGTGCTACAATCCCTGGTGCCAAACCCAATCCTGCTAACATCTTGCATGGCCCTTCCTCCCTAGTGCTACAATCCCTGGTGCCAAACCCAATCCTGCCAACATCTTGCATGGCCCTTCCTCCCTAGTGCTACAATCCCTGGTGCCAAACCCAATCCTGCCAACATCTTGCATGGCCCTCCCTCCCTAGTGCTACAATCCCTGGTGCCAAACCCAATCCTGCTAACATCTTGCATGGCCCTTCCTCCCTAGTGTTACAACCCCTGGTGCCAAACCCAATCCTGCTAACATCTTGCATGGCCCTCCCTCCCTAGTGCTACAACCCCTGGTGCCAAACCCAATCCTGCCAACATCTTGCATGGCCCTCCCTCCCTCCCTAGTGCTACAACCCCTGGTGCCATGTGGAGGCTGGCAGCTTGCCATACCTTGAAGGGACTGTGGTTACTGCCTGTATGTATACAACTTGCTCTACTATGCTTTCCTCCTCATTAACTACAACTCTCTTCCAATTCTTGCTCTGCCAGGTGTTTCGAGGCATTGCTGTTCTGCTAGGTAATAAGAAACAGTTTAACTCAATAGCTTCATCATGGTCTGTGTCAGTTATTGTGAACTGATGAATGTTTCACTTAACAACTAAATTATATTCAACACTTATTACATGGAAGTCTTCTACATTCAACTCAACAACTTCCTTATGTTCAGTGTAAATTTACACTGAACTTAACTTCATTATAGTCTGTGTCAGTTATATTGTTATTTATCACCATTCATTTCACTGACACCATTATATTCAAGATCTTTTCATTGGCATTTGCCTAAATTTAATTCAAGTACTTTATTATGTCCAGTGTCACTTGTGTGATATTTTCCCTTCTTACCTTAGAAAGGATGATCTATTCCATAGTTTAATATCCTCTGAGACTTTGTCTAGTCCTATTTATTCCTCTGCCTAACTTTCTCTCTTGCAATTACCATAACCATTCGAAAATTTTATCTCAAGAAAATTGTTTTCCACTGTGAGATGGGCGACACAGATAAATGGACAAACACTGCTGTGAGATAATTATTATGACTTCATATGCAGAAAACTAAAAGCCACCTAGATTCCTTGTTAATGGAACACTGCAGGATAGGAAGTGATCCATTTGTACACATCTGAAGTTGTGATCTCTAACTGTTGGATGACACAGCAATCAGTGATCTGACAACAAACAGGCCACACAACAAACAGATGTAGACTGATTAGTCAATATAAAATCTTAACACTTAGGTATGAATCCATTACAAAAACATGCTATCAAGGTCACTTAAATATTAGGGTAAACAAGAGACTGACAATCTACCTTACAGTGGTCCACAGTTAAAGCCAAATATCAGAGCAACACATAAATATTGATCCAAACCATTCCAGACCCAAATGTACTGACCAGTAATTGCCTTGAACTCAAATTGTACAAAAACCAAGGACAGTCGATTTAATCTCAAACCACAACGTTTATGTCAATCATGTCACACACAAACATTCATAAAAACAATGGACTACTATCATGACATGAAACTCAAAGAAACTCATGTAATGGTCATTACTTTTTGCAAGATTAGGTTTAGATCTATTTCCTGTGTTAATGTATAGACCATAAATACTTCCAATAAGTCTGGAATATATTTCTGCCAGTATCAGATATTTTCTGAATTGAAAAGTTTGAAAACTTAGAAATATTTTTCTTTTAATTCCATGATGTTCACAACAGTTACTGTGTTAAACTATTGAAGTTCTTATGACCCCGCTGTACCTTTGCCAGCTGCTGAGAAACCAGACACCAAGGGCTTTCTGTACTGTTCAGCCAGGGTACTTGACATACAGTCCTCGCCGCACCATTCTCTGCTTTTTATCATGACTTAAAACAGTACTGAACAAGAGGGCCAAGATGGCTCTTAAGATGCTTGCTCACCTGAGAAATATCGACTTGAATGCCTGCACAAGTTACTATATTATAGCATAGTTGTACTGAATACATAAGCCAACCAGAAATACAGCAACATCATTTCAATTACACAAATCAACCAGTATATGTGGTCAAAATTTGAAGATTGTGGCATAAAAAATCCTAAGTAATATTAAAAGGGGAATAACTCTTGACCTAATCTGCTGATATCAGCCATAATCAAACTTGGCCGAGACATTATGGCATCATTGACATAAAGATTAAAGATGACTGCTTAAGAAATGAAGATGCTAGAGTCAAACAAAGTGAAATCTGGCATTTTTTAATATTAAAAGGGCCTTAACTCATGACCTAATAATGCGATATCAGCCATAATCTAATCATAAAGTTTGAAGATGATTGCTTAAGAGATAAAGATGCTAGAGAGAAAACAAAGTAGAATTTTTAATATTAAAAGGGAAAACCCCCAATTTGGAACTATTTCCAAATAAACATTGTCTTAAAAATTGAGATGATTGCTTAAGTGAAGTCTGGCAATTTTTAAGATTAAAAGGGTCTAAACTCCTGAGCTAATTAGACAATATCAGCCATAATTGAACCTGGCCAAGAGATTATGGCAATTAACATTGTCATAAATTTTGAAGAGTATTGGTTAAGAAATGAAGCAGCTAGCGTGCAAACAAACTAATTGTGAATGACAGACGACAGACGGACAACCAATATTTTCAATCCTAATATCTCATCCTAAGCACAAATGCTAACCCCCACTCTCACACCACACCAAATGGCCCAAGTGCTGTATGAGAAAGATACATTATAGGAATAGTATCAACATCTTTCTGACATCCTTTACAACAAATTTCCTCATATTTCCATCCCTTCTGTCCAATTGTCTTGAATTTCCATATTACAAAATAGCGTGCAATGAATATTTCATACAAAAATTCAGGCAAAATATCTCTTTTTTCAGAAAGGGTAATTTCACAGCCTGCTTTGTCATCTTTAGTAAAATTACAGCGAATCATTCATCACAATTTATGTTAAAAATCAATATCAATTTCCAAGACAGAGATTTAGAAATCCCATTGTTTCATTTAATATCACATGATAAATGATCACTGAATACAAATCCACCAAAGTTAATTATATAATTGATAACCAATTTTTATTCTTCCACCATGAGTGTAGTAGTATGAATGCATCTGAAGATAATACAATAAGATGAGATAAGCTTGGTAAGCTGCGATGAAAATGAGTGTTGATCCCCCTTGCAGCGATGTTTCTTTGATTTTTGCTTAACCCTTTCCCTCATATAGACACATTTTGACGCACTCAGTAGGTACCACATAAAGCCTGATCTGCAGAAAGCCAAACTCAAACCTTACCAAATTTAATTACAAAATCCTCATTTCCAGACCACTGAGGAGCAGCGAACAGCATAAAACCTGATCAGCCTGCGAGTAACTCGCAGGCTGATCTGGTTTTATGCTGTTCGCATAGGTCTTTTCATGGTATCCTCTATGAGGGAAAGGGTTAACCTTTAACCTTATATAGACAATTGTCTTGACACAAACAGAGTAAATCTAGATCAAACAGTTACTTCCAGGATGGTCTTATGAGTAATGTTCCTGACAAAAATTAAGTATGTAATTTAACAAAGGGCAATAACTCAAAAAAATACTACATGCAGAGTTACGGTTCTTCTCCTCCATGAGGTCTATCCATCTGTGAAGTTTCAAGTTAATAGCTTTTGTTCTTTTTGAGTTAGGCTCTGGACAAAATGTGTGACAGACACCGGACAGACAAAGCGGTGCTGTGTTATGCTCACCCTTTGGGGAGCATAAAAAGAAATAAAGAAAAGGAGAAACACTCTGTGTGTTATATGGCAATCATTATTTAAACTTTCTTAAATGAACCATCAAAAATGTTGAGATTTCTGCATGCGATTCAACATTTTCTCAATTAAAATCAGGTGAGAAATTTGAAAAAAAAAAAAAAAGTTAATGCCTTTAACACCAGTCTTAAATCAAACAGTGCACCATTATGAAACTTCATTTAAAATTCCATTTCAAAGGAGTTTCAAATCCTGAACAGTGTTTTTCTATCCCCAAATGACCAATCATGCAATTCAAGACAAACAACTTGAAAATGATAAATTGTAACTTTCAAAATTATAAGTTGCTGCCTCTTATTGGATAATGTTGAAAAATTGAATTTTAAGAAACAATGAACTTGCTTAAAGACTATGGAGAAACTTTTTACCCCATGAAAAAAGCATGAAACAACTGGGTATACTTATAATGGATCCGTTTGAAATCAGATTAGATGGACATTCATGCAGGGGATTTCTGCCTATTTTGGGAAAGGGACCTTAGCCACCATGTTGGAATAATTATCGACATATTTCACCTAATTGGGAATTTTTAAGAAGCAGAAAAGCAACCTAGTATGTGCAAGATATTGTTAAATGAGGCATGTTCTTTCATAAACACGATTAAATAACAAACAAATCACTTAATGTAAACAAGAGGGCCAAGATGGCCCTGTGTCGCTCATCTGAGTAAGATGACTGTGTTAGGCATAATGACAAAAAATCTGGCATCTAAAGTGTTTTTCTAACATTTGACTAAATGACCTACATTTTGATCCTACCTGAATTTGCACTCAACTGGGAATTTATGCAGTCATCATTCATATCATTTTAATGAAGACTGGGACAAAAATGTAGGCCTCTAGATTTTTTTAAAATTTGCCATGGTGACCTACTTTTGACTCTATGTTGCCCAGTTTTGAATTCGTCCAAGATTTGATGTAAACAAACATCCTGACCAAGTTACATTAAGGTTTGTCTAAAACTGAGGTCTCTAAAGTGTTCACAAGGTAATTCTAAGATTTGACCTGGTGACCTAGTTTTTGACCCCACGTGACCCAATTTCAAACTCATCCTAGACGGACGACGCACAAAAGGCGATCACAAAAGCTCACCCTAGCACTTGTGCTCAGGTGAGCTAAAAAAGAAAAGAAAAGCTAATTGGGAAAAATATTACCGATTTTCAATTGAGAATGTGGAAGCTATGGACTAGTTGATGCTTTTGAGAAAACTACTGGGGTGTGAGCAGTATTTGTGAACAAGTAGTATCCGTGATTTGCTTATAAAATCATCAAATATAAAGCTGTGTTGGAAAAAGTTCCACTAAATCAAAGATTGTCATAATATCAGTGTGGAAACCAAACACAGCATTATATTTGACAACATTATAAGCAAGTCATGGATACTACTCTTTCACGAATACAACTCGTACTCCACTACAGAAGACTCACTTGAAAGATCTGGATCTCCTTCTCCTCAACAAGCCCTAGGAAGCGATCCACCAGGAACTCTACAGGTTTCCGCTTGCATCCTCCGAGTCCCACCTTGTCCACAACTGCTCGGAAACTCTGCAGAAACACAGACATGTTGTTAAAACATTGATAAGCAAGATGACAAAAATAGAATATGCTAGAACATTTCTAGGATTTTAGTGTGGCCATACCATGTGGTCCATGACATCATTTTAAATCTATCACGGAAAGCATATTTTGCATTCTTTATCAATTTTAATGGTATAAAGCACATGGGAAGCGGAAAATTGTGCCCTACACATAAGTCCCAATATTTTTTTTTGTCAGATGTACAGTTCTTTCTAAAAACCTTCAGTCTGTGAAATTTGGTTTGCTAACACTTAAAGCACATCATGATAATGACTTCCCGATGTTAGGATACTGTGTATCTGACAAACAATCATTAGGGTTTTGGTAAAGTGAACATTTTCCCACTCACATTAAAATTGGTGAATAAATAAAATACTTACAGCAGTTTCCTTTTTCAAATTGAGGGAAATTATGCTGCTTGTGATAGCTTAAGATGATATCATATGCCATGTGGTATGGCCATACTGTTTAATTCTTGAGGAACACTATTTTCCAAACAGTCTATATATAAAATTAATATTTTTCAGGCAGATCTTTGAGCATTCAGTTTTTTTTGTTTTGTTTTTTACATAATTATACATTTATTTCCAATGACTAGTCTACTTCTCAGGACACATAGAAATGTGGAGAAAGGGGAAAATAAATTGACATAAAAATTAAGACTTCAACAGTCAAATTCCAATGAAGAAGGAAAAGGGATACAATTTCTTTCACTCTGTCTATTTCAGCTGAAAGTAAAGACAGCCAGACATACAAAGACGTGTGACAACCTGAGAAACTGAGCAATGTACTTTACTTCTGCTTTTTCACCTTCAGTTGACAAAAGCTGAGTAAGCCTTTAGGACAGATGATTAATTATTTCCGTGACTGTATCCTACAAAAACCATCCATTATAAGGTTGTCAGTGTACTTACTTATCATGTTAACATATATATTACCTCATCTTTCTGTTCTTTCTAAGAAAATGCCATCTGACCTTGAACTATATGACCTTTTCCAACAAAGTCATCTAGAGCTATTACTGATTGTGATTAATACCCCGGAACCACTGCTGGGTCACGATTCACACCAAAACTTCAAATAAGATATTAATTTCAAGTTATCTATTTTTAGTAACACTGACCTTGACCCCATCCATCTAAAATATAATCCAGTTCTCAGACAGTGTTAAAGTACCACTACAAACTGTTAATGAGATACATACACGTATGCAACAAGCTCAAGTATGTTATTCCAGTATAGCTCCTATTTCAACATGTCAAGTGGGGCTTCAAATAAAGTGCCTCAGTATCAATGGAACAAAATGACATCCATGTCTAGCATTTGTGTTAATTTTCTGGTGAATAAGAGCATTCATGAACTTGAACAGTCTAAAAATTACGAAGATAATGTAAGAACAAGATTTGTTTTCAAATGCAACATTTGATTTGGAAACCTTGAGTCTGATTCTCTCTATCCAGTTTCTCCTATGTGTAAGTAGCATAAATTAATGACAAAGCATAAGCAACCATACACATCAAAGGTTATTTTGTGACATTATCAAAGAAGGCCCTTACTTTATAAATATATACACATTTACACCTCGAAAATTCACTTTTACAACTGCAAATGCCAACTTAGGAGAAAAGATAATACTTCAAAGACAGTCCTCAAATACATAATAATTAGATGACAAATTTCTCTCTCTATATATATATATTTATATATATATATATATATATATATCCTAATAATGATAGGAAATATCTAATATTTCACAGGGATAATTAGTCGTGTAGTAGTAATGCATATATACATATCGATGGCTCAACGCAAAACTGTCGTAACTCCGTTTTTTAAAATTGTTCAGGAGAAGGAAAAAACTTTCTGAATTTATTAGTATTGGATATATAACAAGTGTTTTAACATAAAATTGCTGCATTATATGTCAGTTTTAATAAACTTAATTGAATTTTTTTCAACATTTAATAAAAAAGGTGATTTTGAGGATAAACCGACTTACTACAGTTTTCCACTTTAAATGTTAGGTTTCATCGAAAAGAAAATCAATGCAACACTGTAGTAACTTGACTTACGACAGTATTCCACCTCATATTATATGAATTCTGGAAAATTAATTAATGCAACACTGTATCAATATCATTTTTACCAGTTTTAAATGATATAAAAAGGGGTCCATTAGGTATAACAAACAAATTCATGACAAGGGGGCATTCCAGGGTTGATGACAAACTTTGATGACCAACGTTTTGACCTTTTGAGAAATGCTTTTATCAATGCATGCTTAATATTATTAGAGCCATACAGTATTACTGTAATAACTAAACTAGAGTACATCAGGTTGACAGACCCCAGGTATTTGAGTTGAAAATGTGCAAATAGTTCATTAACACCATTAAAACTTAACATTTTTATAATCACAAGATCACAAGTGTTATTAAAGAAAGTTTTAAGTGCTGTCAATGAACAACATAAAGAAACCAATGTCCATGACAATACCTCATGTAGATAAACCAAAGACCTAATAAACTAAAAGAGATTCACATCTCTGATATAGGTATGTGCAAAGAACAAATCAAGAGAAGTTCTCATTAAGTTATGTGTATGATGTGACAGCAAGATAATGGGAGATGCGTAAAATTGCTCATATCAATTATAAATATACAAAGTTTTCTCTTCAATTTATTGTTGATTAAACCAAATATGTATATCTCTCATTAGATCACAGAACACTTTTATGAATGATACTCATGTAAAGCATTTGTCTGTTAATTGTCTCCAAGACGTGAAGCGTCTCAGCGAGATTTCACTCAAATCCCATTCACCTGTTGTTGTTGTTTTTTTGTCACAGGAAAAGATATTTTTTTCGGACAGCTTTAGGTTACAATGCAGACAAGCTTTTGAGCAGATATTAATTCATAAAACAATCTGTATAACTTCTTAACAAATAATTTTATCATCTGCATCATCATCAGAATCTTTATACTGGGTATAACTTTTCCCCGTTTTCCTGCTCTCCAGACTTTTCTATCCATAGCATCAACTGTCTTGAGGAAACAAAGATTTACTCCACACTTTTCAAATAACAAACATTGTTATACTATCAGTTTCTTAGACAGTATTTGTTTCAAATAGTTTAGTTTAATTTTGGTTTCAAATACAGTCATTTGCATCATTTGATCATTTTGTTCTTCTGTATTTCCAGATATGTACACATTTTTTTTACATTTTGGAGGGAAATTAAGGATACTGTATTAAAGTATTTAATTGTATTAACAAAACCCTGACTATCATTCTGCATTATTCATATCTAAAAGATTTAAAAGAATCGCCATGATTTAAATCTGACGTTTTAATTGTTTTACGGTATTAAACAACACTAAAGATAAAGTTTTCTCCACACTTGCACCTACTACTTTGAGGACTTACTCATTGTCACAAGGGAGTAGGAAGAAAAAGGGGTTGTGAACAGCAGGAATGGTTTACTTGCACTAAAGGTTTAGAGACTAAACTAAATGTTTTATAAACATAACTAGCTCCCAACAGTTTCATGACCAGTGAGGACAGCAGACCCATTGTAGATTATAAATGACATTACTTGATAAGACCTAAGGGGGTCATCAAAATAGATCCTGTGCCTGTTCTTTATGAGCAGGAATCATATCATTTTGAAAATACATTTTGAAGAATCTGATTCTTGAGCTACTGCTAAAGCATCATTTAGTGTCATACATAAAGGACACAGAATTTCACTTCTTTTTCCGGTTGAGTGTTCCATGCAGTGGCTGCTGCTTTATAAAAGTCTGTTGACCAGTATAGGGCATTCAAAAATATACAAAGGGGCCACCATGGCCGAGTGGTTACAGTCGTGGACTACAAATCTCTCAGCCCCTCACCACTGTGGGTTCGAATCCCGGTAGGGACTTTGGATTTTTCATGTGAGGAAGCCTTTCAGTTGGCTTGCGGTAGGTCGGTGGTTCTAATTGGGTACCTCTGTGTACCCAGGGTCTTCCTCCAACTGTAATTAGCTGGACGTCGCTATATGATTGAAATACTATCGCAGTGACGGTAAACCAAAATACATCAACATCATCAAAATTATACATGTATCTATATAAATTTGGTCTGTCTAAAATGCCACCCTTAATTTCATCTTTCCAGTTGGATGTTGGAAAATCAATTGTCTAATCAATGTACATACAATATTGGTGACACATTGTTTTTTCTACTGCCAAACTCTTCACAACCCTGACGGATTGTTGTAGCATGTGCTTAGAGCATGGTGAGAAATGTGAAGAATTTTAAATAGAAACTGGTGAAGTTTATCATTGCATTAGAGGATAAGTTTAAAACTTACACATTAAGCATTTAAAGACCATTATTAAGACAACATTTGCTGAACAAAATTAAGTGAAAGAAGAGCAGGGTAGTTCAGTGATTGCCACTGATAGGACGCACATCTCAGGATCAAGGGTTCATGGTTTGAATCTAGGTTGTGTGGCTGCCTGTTTCCTTGAGTATGCAATTAACCTTGAATTGTTCCACTCCACCCAGGTGTATTAATGGGAACCTGTCAGGGTTTTTTCAGGTCATGCATATGACTTCCTAGCACCATATGTCTGACAGCTGCTCCTACGGAATTAACAAATATATTCAATGATCCGGAGGTAAACATGTCATGTTGGCTGATCGAGCACTAGCTTGAAGGTAGACTACAAATAAATATCACCTATAGATACAAGTAAAACCTTAAAGACAAGTAGTATGTCGGAACTTAAAAGTAGATATTCTACAAGAGATAGTAAATGTATTTCTGTATGAAAAAAATAGCTGACACAGACAAACTAATTTTAAATTGATCAATTAATACACAAAAAACTTAATTTCATTTTCTTCTTAATAGGCTTTTATCAATAAGTTTGTTGTCTAAATGATTCATTTAGAGTTGGCCTAAAATTCTTGTTTTGGACAACTCTACCTAGTGAATCAACTATTTAAAAATTTTTAATTGTTTGGTTTTTTCTAGTTTTGGACTGTTTAGGACTGAAAACACGAGTGTGGCACCATCTAGAACACATATATTTTGACAAAAACAAAAGTGTTCTCTGGAACACACGTGTCACCTGCTGAAGCATGACGGACAGACAGACGAAGGGATAGACGGACAGACAGAAGACAGAAAAATGATCCCTATGTGTCACTTCTGCTTACAGCAGGCAACACAATAAACAGTATATTGGGTTTCAGGATAAATTTCCATCCAACCAAATATCATAAATGACCTCAACTTTTGGAAGTAAAAGGAAATAAGTGAATTTAAAAAACTTAGCAATCTTCAAATGTCACGTTCGAATTATTTTGCTCTGTGCACTTCATGTCACCATATGTCACAAAAGTGAAAGATACATCACACGACAATCAATAATACCTCAATCAGTTTGAAGTACAACTTATTGGTGGGGATAATTGATTTTGTTGTTGTTGTTGTTTTTTTCACCGTTAATGTCTACCTTACATTGACCTATCTGCAGTTTATGGTGTAAGATGAGACTAAATGAATATTTGAATGATTTTCTTTGATAAAAAAATGCCTATAGATCTTCTTTGGAGAAAAAGTTACACATAATTCTTTGTGAAGATAACTAGCTGAAATATATGCTTCCTATATATTCACTAAATTATCCTGACTGAATTACAGTTTATTTGATAAATACATTGTTGTTTTATCAAAACACTTCTCTTGGATGCACACAGACCTGTTTCGGACGAAATGTTATTCTGCACAATCAAAAATTTTTTTTACAGTTCTATTCACTGAATGACAGTAACTGTTATAGTCCATATTGTGTTTTTTCTGCTGATTTAAGTGGAATGGATGCTTTATCTATGCTTAATTTGATTCCAAGTATGAAACTTTTCACAGATAATAATTTGTACATGTATATCATATAACTGTACTACATTATGCATTACTTTAATCCCCATAATTGCTGCATATCTTGTTTTAAAAGACATTTCTTGTTATTAAAAGTATTTACCTTTTGATATCTCTAGCCATTTGTCAGTTTAGGTCTGAAAAATTGAGTGTCATACCAAAAGTTTTTGACTTGACAGGGCTGGTATGATAAATGAATCTTAAAAAGTGTTTGGATTCCATAATAGCAAGTCGTAAAATATTAGTTAAATAAGTTGAATAAATGTTAACTGTATTTATTTCAAGTACTAAGTGACATCACAGTACTATGACATCATCATTATGAATTATGACATCATTGTGTAAAAATTTGTGGAGATACTACAGTGTTGCACATATTTATTCAAAATTTTTGTGCAACACTGTATGTAACTCAAGTTACGACAGTGTTGCACAAATGAAATCAACCAAATGATTATACTACTTTTGGACCATTTTTCATTTTTACTACTTAAATACAAATATTTTTTCAAAAAATTATTTCCACAGATAGAGCATTGTAATATAATGTGAAAAATGCAAAAACATCATTTTGTGAAAAAATTGGAGTTGCGACAGTTTTGCGTTGAGCCCTCGATATATGTAGATACAATACTGCTGTGACATTGGGAAAATGACATCAATCAGACATAAAACTAATTAACAAATAAAAACAAAACCAAAGCTTTTTTACAGCTGGTATACCATCAGACTTCATATGATTGTATACTGAACACAGGTAAATGTAATGTGAAATAAAAGTTCTTTGAGATGGTCCCTGAAAGAATTGCCAAATACACATACAGCCAGATCCAGAGTCACCGAGTTGTTACAAGAAATAAATGAAGCATTAAACCAAGCATGCATACATAAGGTTAACATAAAATACATACAATGAACACCACTTCTTGCAAACATGTGGAGATCATTAAATTTTGAACTTATCTACAAACAAAAATAAAATCTGATTTTGATAGATTCAAGCTTCTGGTTAGAACCTCCCGAGAGTTCTGTTGGACATAACACAGAAAAAACAGGACTGGTGACAAAATCAAGAGACTACGGTAGATCTGCGGCTTGCAAAAGCAGTTTTTTGCTACAGATAGAAGCATGATTAAGTGGGTGTTGATACAATGTCTAAACACAACTACTACAAGCACATTCATTTGAACTTACACCACCCACAACCACTAATTTCAGCTATTTTAGACGATTACAAAGCCAGATCAAACTGAAGGCAATTCTCATACTGAACAAGACTTAACCCTTACCTTGATGAAACCGTAAGTGCTAACCTTTGCCACCAGTAAAGAGCCAGGCCAGCCTGCAAATCCGTGCAGGCTGGCCTGGCTCCTTACCACTGGCTGACCAACTACAAGTTTTCATCTTGTTATCCCTAAAATTGATAATGGACATTTCAAAAAAAAAGATGACAGCTAAGTCCATTTGAGAAATTCCGAAGGTTAAGGGTTAATACCAATCTTACTAGCCTTGTATTTTCCATATAACAATATACACAACCAAATTATGTAGGTAACATCAGAATTTACACACCCAATGCTTGTGGGAAAACATGAGTGTTCTTTGGAACACATCTGTCACCAGCTGAAGTGTGAAAGAAAAAATGTGACATACAGACAGACAGATGATCGAAAAGTGATACAAAAATGAAATAAGGGGGTTGGGTTGAGACATCTAATGGAGTGTGAAAAAAATAAATAACACAAAATGAGAAAAAGAAGCTGTTACTAGTCCTGCCATGAAAAACGGAAAATATATAAAACCAAATGAATTCCTTCATCTGACTTTTACTGGTATAAAATAAATACAGCATTAGACATTCAAAACTGCAATTATACAATCATGAAACCTTGTATGCAGACATGTAATTTATCCATGTTGATGAGGATTAATATAAAAAGCTACAGACAGCCAGACATCAAGGTTGCTGTTTTATTTTTTATTTATTACCTAGATAAATGTTTCCAAAAACATGTGAATATTAATATCAGATAAGCTGGTAAAAACAATCTGATTTTATGTAGGTTTTCAGCCCTAACATTAAACCATTCAAACAATCTTTTTAGAGATGAATATGTTAAAATTAGACACAACTTACTTAATCACTCTCTACAGCTCTTCCTTTTCTTTTAGATTTTAAGATCAAGTTTCTGCCTACTTGCTACATATCTGTATTTTTGAGATGAGGATGTGACACAGTAAATGATCAGAGAGACCTATGTCCATTTCCAATGGTATAACAAGGTGTCACCCTGATGGTTACCCAACACATCAATTATAAACACCATATCTCTTGTTTTCTCAATCATCTTTGCATGATGTCCTTCTAGATTTTTTTTTTTTTTTGCTGAATTCAGAAAACTGAGTGAGCAAAATAAAAATATAGCTCTTATTTTATTTTCCTCCAAAGAAAATGACAAGAGACTAAATGAAGAAATTTGTTTTTGTTGCAAATTTAAATTTGCCTTCATTATTAAAAAGAATATGACAATCACAGACCCATGATATTTTCACACAATTAGGTGACAGTCCATTATGATTTTAAAGTGCTTTGAGGCTGAATTCATACATTTAAAATATTAGAGTTTATTTTAAGAGGGGAAATTGGATCTTATGAACATTCCAAGGCACACATAAAATGCAAAACAAAAAATGCAAAAACATTCATCTTTCCCTGAGAAATCTCAGTTTCATCTCTAAAGACATTGTTACTCTCATGTCACCTTTTTTGATATTTGGTGAGATCAAATTAAAAGTCAAACAACTTAAAAACTTTTAGATTTTTTTCCTCTGAATAACCAAGTAAAACCTCTGATGAATTCTTGGTAAAACCAAAATAATGGGCTTTACAATCTAATATGCTGTCTTCGCTTACAATTAAGATTTAATGCAGCTAAACCAGAAAACACTCAAACTGTAGATTAAATTGCCCACTAATATCTTTTTGCTTTTCTCATTTATCATATACCTCAGTAAAATAAATTGCCCCAACTCTTTTTAAGCAGTTTACCTAAAAGTAGGTCATCCAACATTTTATCAATACACACAACAAGCTTGAGATGGCCCCTGCACTGCCGGAACTACTTTCTGAGATGTAAACAATCTAATAGTGTGTACACTGTTTGGAGAGTAGGTCATGTTCAAATCAATCAGTGTTGTTTCGTGGTATACAACTACTCTAAGATAGTTTCTTTTTCAATTAGAAGAAGCTATTAACTTTCACATTGAATAATTGAACAATTTATCTATTAAATCCAGTCTAACCAATACAATTTCAACCCTCATCTTTCAAGAATCTCTATGCTAGACCAATTTGGACTAGCTCCAGCAATGGTTGGCTTGAAAATAAAATACATCACCACTGCTTGTTTTAAGCTTCCTTAATAATTTTAGAAATGACTGTTTACATGAACAAATCCAACTACCAGAAAAATATACCCTGTATTAAATAATCAGCAACATGCAAGGATATTACAGTGAGTAAGTTAATTTAAATGCAGCATTGCAACAACGTGTTCTCATTTCAATGATAAAGATACAAGAGCTGATAACATTGTTGGTCTAAACATACTGAAGTAATTAATCATACATTCAGCAATAAGTGAAACTTTAGAATTCCTTCAACAGTAAAACACCAGGATTTTAAATACAATCATTAGACTCTTACAAAATATTAATATTTAATCACTTTCAGCAGATTATATTCATATTGCAATACACGTCTAGGCACATCCTCATGTAATTAATCCATAACTACAACAGGCTTACCATAATTAAGATTCTAATAGGATAGGATACAACCATTTCAGTACATTGAGCAGAAGCCTCATTTTAGATGTACAAGAAATCAGTAATAACTTTTCAATCTAATAACAGGCAACACTTGATCAATGCAGCATGGCAGCATGTTTGAAACATATATTATGTTGCATTTCAAAAGTAACTTAAAGTTACAGGGACCCTCTCAACACACATCTGAGCTTCCACGATCATTTTGGGATCTCTTATGACAAAGCATCATGTTAATTAAAAACATATCTCAAAATAATACTGGTGCTATACAAACAAGTATATTCCCCATAACACAAATATTTCTTACATTTACAGTTATTCAAACAACAGAAACCTTTATGTGGGGGAAAAACAAAAACAACTTTCCAGAAATGAACAACTCAGTAAAGTCATTAATAAATATTAAGTCAAGTCTTGGACCAGGGACCTTCAGGGTTTATAACTTGGTGCATGAACCACACACCTTGTTGTAACACATAACATCAAACTAACAAATCTCTACAAATATTATATGCGCCTAAAATACTTGGACCATTTGCTGCTCTTTCTGTCTGTCTCAAATGAAGGAGGGGGTTTTCTACATGAGGCGTGTTTACAAGTTCTCCTGTCTGAAAATTTCAATATTGATTGGCAGAATGCTTCGAGGCGTCTTGGAATTTCAGAGAATCTGCAGTAATTACTTAGAGGAGAGGATTTAAGCCATCAAAATTGATCTGCCTCCCCAAGAACCACCTCCAAACATGTACATTTTTTTCAACTTTCAGCTAAGATTTTCATTTGCATGTCGGTACTGTTTATAATAACAATAAAAACAGACCACCATTGCTCATAATATGCTTGAAACTTTAAGATTAGCATCCTGCATGCCACAGATATTTGACACAATCCTGCCACACTCTCACTAGAAAACAAAAGCTGGTTTTAAAATATCCAGAAGTCAATGTAAACTGGAACACAATTTTCTTTGCAAAAATAAGGCGCTGTGGAAAGAAAATCATGGAGACAGTAGAGCCACTAATTTTTCAAATAATTATGTAATTATGTATACATCTTTTTCATCAGAACAAATAAAGGTTTTCTTTCTATATAACATTTCATTAGTAGAATATACAAAACTATGATTCAATATTAATATATACATATTAATCTGTGACCAATTTACTTCTACAGATATATTTACCGTTTTTATTCATATAGATATAATAATTTATTACAATATATTTTTTAACTCTGTAACAGTGTCACAGAGCAGCGAAAAATGGTGCATCTATGTGGGAAAGGTCATTATCAAAAAAGAGAGAAAATAATCTATGTAACTAGCCCTTAACTGAAGGAATTGAAAGGGTGTGGGGAGGAACATGTTTATCTGGGTCATTATTGCCTAGTTCTACCAATAAATCTAGCTTTTTAGGACAGAGTTATGAGTAATGCATGAAAATACTCGATGCCTGCTCTACAAGTTGGTATTCCTGCAAATGTCCTGAATAAAAAACAAACGGAAGACCAGCACATGTCCGAAAAGCTCATTAACGAGAGAGAGAGGACTGCAATTGATCTATACTACCATCGGATTACTAGATAGATAGGGAGGAAAGGGGGAGAAAATCAATGCCAGTGTCACAACTGCTGTACCATGGCCATCCACAATCAATGAGAAAGTTGAAGCTCTGAATCCATTGGGCTTTGACCTTGAACTCCAAGTCATTCCAACAGATTTGTTGTTCCCTGATTTTGGTTGTGAATGACACATTCAGTTGAACGCGTACACACAGTTGGTCTATTCTTGAGTTAAAAGTTTATATTTATCTCATGGGAAAGGGAGAAAGACTGAAGGAGAAAAAAAATAAATGAAGGTAATAAATAGAAAGAGAGAGAGAGAGAGCAGATTCATTACATTGGAGACGGTGATGAAAGAAGAAGGGGAATGAGAAACAAAGAGAAACAGACAGACGGAATGAAAAGGAAAAATAAGCATCAAAGTAAGAAACTCCTTCATCGTTGAATTTGATCAAAATAAATAACAATCACATCATCAAATACACCTATGTGTATATCAATTTCGTTTAATATGCAAATAGAATACAGGCATTCATAATTTCATGCTTAGTTGTGTAATACACATTACAGCATTATTTTCTTCCTTACACATTTAATGTATACATTACAAAATCATGGATAGACCTTGACCTAATTTGTACTGACAATAAACCTATTATGTATACTGTATAAGTTTTCCATTGTATAAATGAACAAGCTTTACGTAAGCCTCTAACCTTCTTACATAAGCAATACTGAGGGTAGCATACCATCTATAAGCAATCAGTACATTAATAATCTTCCATTATGTATTCCATATATTTCTTTCCTCAAGTATCATGGTCATGAAATAACCATTGCATTTCTATCAAACATAATACTTATTTCAGAACTTTTGTCTGATAATCTGTTTCTGTAAATAATTTAAATCAAGATAATTATATACCAATGGTAAAAGGCCTTGCCCATCTCATTCTAAAATTACTTATCCTCTGAGACACTTAACTCTTGCATGTATTATTTTAATGGGGAGAAGAGCGTACAACTTTACCAAAAACACAGGACTTTAACACAAAATTCAAAAAAAAAAGGGGGGTGTGTGACTAGACGGGCAACATACCACACGCAGCATCCCGCCTCACATTCAAAGATTCAGTCCCAACAATAGCAGTCAGTCAGACAATGGGTCAGCTGGCAGCCCTTTGGGGACAATCACAACTAGGTCACGGGACCGACCCGCTTCATTATGACAAGACCCTTATTTCTTCCCCAGCGCTGCTCAACTATAGTATCCCCCCTTCATATTTCTTTCACCAAGTTGAACAATTGAAACATCTTACACGATTTCACAGCCCCGCTGAAACACTTAAAATTCTGGAGAGCAATGAACACATGGAAAACCTGCAATCTCTTTCCGCAAGGCACTGAATTGCAAGCCTGTAACAGGAGGGCATTGAAAACTGCAAAGTGACAGCTCCAAACTCATTTTGTATTGATGTTCCAGAAAGCAGTAAAGAATTGAACAACAAAAACCTGCCTTGTAATATGGGGGGAAAAGTCTTGTTTATAACATAGAGCTGGCAGTACCTTGACTTCACCACTGAAATACTGCCTGTTATCACAGCTGAGCTTTGTTTGGTTCCCTGGTTATGACCTAGATTGATTTTGTTAAAAAACAGCTGCATTTCTATCAATCTCACTCTGCAGGAGAGGAGCTTTCCTCTGATATTAAGTCTAAAGAAAAAATTGCCAAACTCTCTACTTTAAAACATGCTTGAAACATAGCTGGTCCAACAATGTCTTCTAAAGGTTGGTCAAGCTTGAACAAGCTTATTTCAACTCATTTGAATTTTTAACCTATTTTCACAATTTGTATAAAAACTTGATCAGAAGAAGAACAATGCTTCCTAAAATGAAGTTATGGATGAACATCTTTGAATCAGCTAAATTTCAGCTAGAGGCACTGATCTCTTTTCCTTAATATTTTGGCAATATCTGACTCCACCATTGATTTTAAACTCTAATTTAGCTTCAAAACAATTACAAATAAATAGCAGGATGTAATGGTAAGTATAAACTCCAATTTAGAAATTCAAGATGGAAGCAAAGAATTGGGAGAGAGAGAGAGAAAAAAAGAGGCTCAGAACCTGAATTATACATGAGCTTTACAGAGCTCTCAAACTGCAACACAGTACAAACTGACAACCAAGTGATTACCACAAGCTTCTACACCATGTCTGTCGAGTTCCCTGAGTAAGTCAACGTTGCTGAGCCAGTACCATAAGGAGAGCAAATTCCATTACATTACCAGCACCACCTAAGTCAGCTATCTAGGGAAGCAATCAATAGCTGAGGTATAACCTGCTTTCCGTACATGCCGTGCAAAAAACTCAAATCAGACCGACACAGTGGATATAGCTGATGCTCCAATACTTTTGAGAAGACCCCTAAGATTTTTCAGATACACACATGGAAATGAGAAGGGAGAGAGTTTTGTTTACTCTGTATAATGTGTATAGGTAAGTTGGAGTGAAGGGGTAGCATGGTTAACCTGAGGTGCTGGAGCCAGGCAGAGTGGTCTGTCAACATGCCTCTAGAACACTGACCAAATATACATAAGGTGAGAAAGGCTAGTCGACCTCTACATCTCTGGCACAAAAATTAAAAAATTAAAATGCTTGTGTCTTTTTCTTCTTCTTTCTGTGTCTCTAAATCATATGTCTCTCTTTCTCCACCAGTATAAAGAAAAAACTCACGTCTTCTTTTAAAAAGTCAATTTACCTATGTAAATATAAGTAAAAATTCTTATTTTCTCTCTTAGTAATTTTCATCTCTCTCTCTCTCTCTCTCTCACCACACACACACACACACACAAAGTTGACAGAATCTGCAGAGAAATTATACCTAACTGCAGTTATTTATAACTGTAAATAACTGCCGGTATGACAAAAAATAACTGTGATATATGTAAACATTAGCAAAAATAAAACTAAATATAGGAAGATTAGACTCTGATCTTTTATCTACGTAATTATACCTGGTAATGAGGTCCATACACTTGTAGCAATGGAGGCCTTGAACTTCAGAAACAGCTTGGTAAGGCCATCATGTATGCATAAGATGTATTCATCAACCCATCATATATATACTTGTTATGATACTGCTTAATAACACAGGAACTGCACAGTTTTGAGAGAATATTATAACAAGTGATAACATTAGTCTCAATGATTCTTTCCCCATAGGGTTCAGCAAAACCTTCTAATTTAAAATAACAGAGAACAACACTTTTATGACAAATCGTGCATCCATCTAAGGAGGACTTTGAAAACATTTTTGTTCTTTAACACTCTGGCTCTTATTGCAATCAGTTTTAAGGTTTACAACAAATTTATAATATGAAGTCACCTCACCACATAGTACTGATAAGCCCCAAACCAAATAGATACGCTTCTCTGAACATAACTTGTGCTGAACAATAACAGTTTAATCCCCAGTTTGAGATATTTCCCAACACCCATTTTAATGTACATAATACATCATATTTTTTTTTTTTTGCCCCTAACCCCTGTACAAAGAGACCCACCTTTGTGAAATCCAACCACTCGTTGGACCAAAGAAAGAGGCCGCGGCCTCAAAGGTTGAAGACTACTCAAGTCTCTGGTTGAGAAAACAATTTTAGTATGAACAAAAATATAGTTGACGATCATTTAGACAGGTGAAAATTACACTCCCATCAAAATCTTGCTCATATTTCTCATTTAACTCAGATTGAAGGTGTAACAGATAGCCACTGGGTGTAGAGAGAGCAAAACTTTAACAGTAACACACTTAGGTTTGTACATCTGCAGATTCAGAGAGGCGCTGAGAGGTCATGAGCTCCTCAAAGAGGGGACCTGATGCTGGAACCACACTACATATTGTCTGCTGCACACAATGTAAGGATATAGAGTAACCACTGACATCAGGGAGGAACTAGAAATGAATGAGGACCATCTTGTTTCATATCAAACCATCCAGACATGCTAAGTTTGACCACTGTTTAACCCTTTCCCTCATATAGACTCATTTTGACGCACTCAATAGGTACCACATAAAGCCTGATCTGCAGAAAACCATAGTTAAACCTTACCAAATTTAATTACAAAATCCTCATTTCCAGACCACTGAGGAGCAGCGAACAGCATAAAACCTGATCAGCCTGCGAGTTACTCGCAGGCTGATCTGGTTTTATGCTGTTCGCATAGGTCTTTTCATGGTGTCCTCTATGAGGGAAAGGGTTAAAGCTGAAGACTGAAGGAAATTCTAAGTCTTTGAGATTTTAATCATCAGCCTTTCTTTTCAGTCAAAGAAGCAGTAATTGCAAGAACTCTTTACCACATAATTATAAGCCATTAAGGAAACATCCTTATGCACAAAGAAAAAAAGGTTAAGTATGTTGATATGATATAATTTTTATTATAATTAAACACTGTGTATAATGGTGCCACTGTGGAATGTACCCATTACCTGATGTATATTCATGTACAAATTTAATAAATATTAAATGCCTGAATCATAGCCATGATATTGAATGAGTATCAATCAAGTTGCTCCTTCCACTGATCTGCTTTATTTCCCAAGATATCAAAATACACCTTTAAGCAGGTTACGGGATGAAAATGGAGACACGCATCTTGAATGTCAGAAAGGTTTGGGGGTTTTTTCCCTAAATTCTGTGACTTCTGTGCAATTTGCATTTTCTTCTTTTTGGACAGTGCATTCTACGACATCATAAGGCCAAAGCAGCTGACATTTAGAGCTTTGTTTCTTAAAAAGGAAATCAGCAAAAAGCAAGAGCAATATCATTTACATGTACCATTTTGACATCAGTAAAACAGCTTGACATCATATTGTTATATCAAAATGAAACAGCTGTGGATGTCACAATATAAAATAAAAAATTTTTTATTAATGATGTCATAACGATGCATATCTATACCATCTTCTATTGCACTTTCCATTGTAAGTGTGGAGATAAGCAATTATTCATTCTAATGATATACTCCTATAAAACAACTGAAGCTGTTTCAGACGGAAGTATGTATAGGTTCTGACCAAACCAAGACACATTTCAGCCTTATTTCTAGTCTGCAGTGGTCAAAGAGATGTAAAACTCTGGTCCAGTGTGCATGTATGGAGGAAAGAGTCAAAGCAAAGAAATTGACAAGTGTGATGAATCTGCTAAGATGGAGGAGCCTTCAGTGCAGGTGGGTGGGACTGCAATGTAAGACAGCTTGTGTTGACTGCTGTCACACTGGATGACTTGACCCGCTGTTACTCACACAACATTTTGGACACCTGTAAGGCCATATCAGACTGAAAGTGATTCTCAAAATGAATATTTTGCTGTTATATGTCCTTCTCTCAACAGTACAGAGGAGTCAGGCAAACTTGTAAAATGGCTAACTTTGAAGCTGATCTGGAGTTATACTAGTTGATGGATTAATTCTACAGTAGATCTGATGAAATGAGTTGTGAGTGCTTAAAATAATTAGTTCTGTCCCATGAGACATAGGAACACCCCCATCCCCACCCACTTTAACTACAGCACACCTCCAATAAGTAGGTCAACAGACACAAACCACTGACTAAAGGTAATTTAACCCTGTCACTAAGATGGATAGCAATTCAGTGAGTCATTAAAAGGGGCCAAGCTATATACAGACTGAAACCCACTCATCCCCATGGCCAATAAGGGACAGGTTTTCACCCTCTCCCAAACACGAGTCCTCGGACAACAGCCATGTAGCACGGAACAGCTAAGAGGACAAATGTAACAAAGTCTAAAAGCAGAAGAGCCTCTGAGAAACTTACAGGCTGGTCAGGTTTATACTGTTCACTACTCTTCCATACCTTTGAGATCAGGATTTAACACTGTAGAACTTGCTTAGGATGAAAACTGATGTCCTAAATATGGTACAAGGTACAAGATCATAAGGTTTCATATCCACCACACCTTGTTAAGTTCTCACGTGACAGTTGCAGAAAAAAATGACCTTTACATATAGTGAATCCAGGTATAGCAGACATCATAATTATGCACTGGCCTTCATACAAAAACAAACATTACAAAGATATCATACAGGAAGACTGATACATCAGACACTGTACTTTAGAACATTGACACAAACAGCAAAATTTAAGCACTCAAGCTGTTTATGACTTGGTCAAGGCCAGTTTGATTCACTCAAGATCATCAAACAAAAACTATCTTGAGAACTTTTCTATACATTCATAAAACCATATGGCTCTGCTATTCAAAGAGAGATAAATATTCAATGATCAGTGAATGGTGCCTTTGTGTATCATCAATCTCTCATGTTGTGTATTTAACACACAAGGCAGTGCTGAATGATTAAGATTGATGTTTGTAGACATATACTTAAAAACACTTGCTTGCTCTTTTCCAATTTATTTAATTGCATAAATATCTTGAATACAGACAAACCCTTTTAGTAGCAGTATAGTCAATCATCACATGACAGCTATTATATGGATAATACAGATCTGGAACTTGCAGGCTGATCAAGTTTTATACTGTTCCCAACTCATCATGACATATAGAACATAGTACAAGACCTGTACTGATTGGAAACTGCTTTCAATCAAATCTGGCTTAATTATCCAGGACATTTTTTTTTATATTGCAAAGGGGCCTTAATACTATATTTTTTCGGGGGAAAATGCCTTTTTCTTGACACTTCTTGATTCAGAAAATAATATGTGCTACCATAGAAACAGCATTGCAAGCAACCCTGTTCAAAAAATATTTTCAATAGTCTACAAGAGAGTAAGATGGAATTCTGAATGACAAAGATTTTTGATATTCAGTATTTTCTATTTAGATAAAAAAAATTGTATTATTTGTGCACTATAATATCATGAGAAAAGCCAGACATGCTAGGTACCTAATTTAACTACAATGTATTCAAATATTTATAGATTGAGACCGACTTACGGACGGATAATGTCATTTCCAGTTATGTGCATTCATTATCTAACCAATCTATTAGAAGACATCCATTATCTTGTAGTTTTGTGGCAAATACTGTATTATAAATACGAGTCTACATACTTAATGAATTAGAGTAAACTAACAAGACTTCTACTTTCTTGGACCTCAGGAGATATTTTCTTTCTTTACATGGAAATGATTGTGTACCAACTACAATTAATTAACCATGACTTAGCATCTCGAACCCCTAACATTTTACCCTGTATCATTTGACTGAAAATATTGTAATAATATTGAAATAAAAAAAATAAAAAAAACTCACCTGAGAACCAGGTGTTAGTGGGAGGAACAGAAACAGCAAATATCTTATTATATTATGGAAAATGGGCTCTGCCCTCTGCCAGACATAAATCAAGTGAGTACTTTCAGACAAGAGGAATTCAAATTTGTGCTACAGTGTAACGCTGCTATATCGCGGTTCTTGGGATCCAAGCCCAAATACCGCGTTCTATTGGTCTGCGTAGTAGGTTTGAGAACGCTATATGTGTCTTTGTGATAGTTGTAAATTCTTGAAAAACCCTAATATAAAGCAATAAACATTATTTTATTTATAGAGCTATTTAGTTATTTTAGATAATTGTATAACCATTGATTCTGTGTGTGTACTTTAACTGCCGATGATTCAGATTCAGAGAATAGTGTGTACAGTATGGTGATGTGAAGTGGTTCCTTAACTCTTCAGCATATCTCATTATAATAAATTATACGACGTCCCTTGTTTATCAAAACAAAGTTGGTGTGAAAATTGCCATTCCAGTACAATTTATTGCTATTTGAAATCAAGCTGAGGTGTACTTATTATGATGTGTTGATATGAGGAGCCTTGTTAGTGTTTAAATGAAACAAATTACCAGGTAACCCTAATCGAATTATCATTTATTGTTTACTTCTGGTGAAAAAGATTGGCTAATTTCCGGGACTTTTTAATGCATGCTAGTTCTTTCTCTCATAATAAACAAAAACACCATTATTTAGGTTTATGCAGTGGATTTTAGACAATGTTTGTGTATTTTATCAAGTATCTGCTTGGTATTGAATGTCCATACCAATTAAATGCTGATTACTGTGGTTGGATATTTGTACCAACAAACATGCATTGTGGCGATCATGAACATTCAATTGCGTTATCATCAACTGCCCTCAAACACAATAGCTTACCACCTGGGGTGTTTAATTGTTATCACTTCTGCGTGTCAGTGCACTAGCATGTTAAGTACTGACCATGAAACGCTTTTAAAGACATATAGATATAGAAAGAGAAAGATTAGTTTCATTGTAAGCCTATGCAAATGACGCAATATATTTTTGGGGTCCATAGTTCAACCACAATAAACTGGTCTACACGATATAGCAGTCAGCGATATAGCAGACAGCGATATAGCGGCGTTACACTGTATATATATATGTATATAAAGAAAATGGGCTTAGCTCCCTTGCAGCCATGTTTTTTTCCCGATCCAAATAATTTGCAAATCTTGGTAGAGAGTAACCAATGAACATCTGTGCAAAAAAAACTTTAAAATCCAGCCAGTACTTTTAGACAAGAAGAATTTTCAAATTTGTACTACAGTCAAACTTGTATTAAGAGACCACCCTTGGGATTTTGTAAAAGTGGTCTCTTAATAAAACGGTCTCTTAATAAAATATGTCATTTTTTATTTTCACGACAGTGTGAAAATAATGGTATCCCATTATCCATGTATATTGTATGTGTAAATGTATTTGCATGTGAATGAAATGTGTTCTTTTAATAAAATTGATAAATTTTAGTAGTAGCATATATATTGTATTATTTTTCTATACGTGAATTTTCTCTCTCTCCAATCTTAATTTGCTCATTTATACATGTATATGTATGTTTGCATGATTTGTTTGTTTTTGCTATTGTTGTTGAAATATTTGTTTCGACATGTTGATGCGTTGATTACAAATGCGATACTGAGCGATAACCTTGAAAATTAATCTAGATGTTGATTGTTTTTTCTCCATTATTAGCTGATTAAAACTGTTTTCTAAATTAAAAACTTCCTGTTTTCCAAATTGAAACAGTTTTCCTAATGATTCGAAGCGGCGCCTTTGATAGCCCCGGATGATAAAAGATGCGGTTACTCTCGGCGTTTAAGGAGTCCTTTTCTATTGTCTTATTGTTGCGAATAACAAAACTATATTTAGCAAACGCGTGAAAAACCCTAAGTAACACAACAATAATAATTAACAGGTCCTTTGCAGCAACCCAGGGGGACTCAGGGTGAATCATTCAAGCGGAAAATACGGTACACACCTGGTCAATCCATAATTCCCTGGGGCTAAAGGTGGGACAGGGTCGCTTAATGTGTGCCTATTTTAGTAGACTCGAAATGATAATTAGTGGTCGCTAGTCGTTTAAGACAAAAGTCGCTTAATAAATAAGAAATATAGAGTAAATATTTTCGGGGGTAAATAAAATGGTCGTTTAAGACAACATGTCGCTTAATAGACGTGGTCGCTTGGACAAGTTTGACTGTATATACATATAAGGAAACAGGCTCCGCCCCCTGGCGGCCATGTTTTTCAACGAATCAAAATAATTTGAACAATCTTGGTACAGGGTGACCCAAGGAACATCTGTGCCAAATAACTTTGAAATCCAGCCAGTATTTTTGGCCAAAAAGATTTTTTCAAATTTGTACTATATACATACAAGAAAAATGGGCTCTCCAATAGTTTTGGGAGAGAAAATTGTCAAAGTTTTCTTCTTTTTTTTTTTTCTTGCTGTTGCCATGGCAACCAGAGTTCTACATGAAAACAACTGTGAAAGGGCATCACCCAAGGAACATTCCTGTGAAGTTCCTATAAAATTGACCCAATGGTTTAGGAGGAGTTGTCGTTTTAAGTTAATTGTTAACCCTTTCCCTCATAGAGGACACCATGAAAAGACCTATGCGAACAGCATAAAACCAGATCAGGTTTTATGCTGTTCGTTGCTCCTCAGTGGTCTGGAAATGAGGACTTTATAATTAAATTTGGTAAGGTTTAACTGTGGTTTTCTGCAGATCAGGCTTTATGTGATACCTATTCAGTGCGTCAAAATGAGTCTATATGAGGGAAAGGGTTAACTACAGACAACGGACACCAGACATTTATCGATCACAATAGCTCACCTTGGGCACCTATGTTTTAGAGGGGGGATACGAACAGTGTGTACTGGGTCTGTGGCATCATTATACCTTGTTTAGTGTGTTACATTGTCTTTATTACTGAATGCCTTATGAAGTTATGAAGTATTTTAAAATGCACACTTTACCTTCTTTCTATCTGTAATAACATCAAAACTTACCAGCATCTTAAATTTCAGGACCAGCCGAAACAATTTTCTTAACATTCAATTATTCAACATGCTTAACATAAAATTGTAGTGGAAAGAAACAACCAAATGTATTGTGATTAGATACATACTTAGAAACCAAGTTTTCAATTGCAAGTCATTATCTTTTAAATTTAATGTAGTAACAATCTTGCTTCCTCTTTCAAGAACGGTTCGCGCAAACATAACATTGCCTTACCAGAATCACTCTAAATATTCAAAATGTGCAAACAAACAAGCGTGATTTGCATAAACAAATTAAAAGCTTGGGGTAGAAGTTTACAGCCACAACTATTACTCTAGCATTGATTTCCAAGGTTAAGGACTCCAACTAATCTATGAATGATTGAACAAAAACTACCTGAGCTCCTGGAATGCTGAAATGCCATTTTGTTCTCCCAGTTGAAGATCATTGGATGATAACGGGACAATATTCATAACGAGACCAGCAGGCCGGAACACCAGTTAACTATTGCAAATATTCCATTGAAAGAAAAGCTGTGGAGTGCTTATAATACAGTAAAACAAATCAACGTGTCTGACGGGTCTAAAAAACGTGCCTTAAATCTCTCAAGTTCTGATTCCTATCAGAGAATCCAGGCTCAAAGTTTGATCCATCCTAACATGTCTGAAGATCTACAGCAGTAATTCCAAATGACTTCAGATCTTCTACAGTACATACAACAACAGTCAAACCATGATTAACTCTGGGAACTCAAGCTTATGAGGAAATTACTCAAGTTTATAAGACAACAAAATCTACAAAAATATACACATTATAAATATGCACAGTATTTGACAGGCCTTACAATCTTGACAATATTGTAAGTTTTTATAACATCAACAAACCACAGACTCATAGCATGTCTATCTCAAGACATGATCTCATCTAATTAGAATTATACAGTGGCACACAAAACCTACCTAACTACCCATGTACAAAGGGGCCATCATAGTCCCAGAAACTAAATAAGAAAACTAAGCCAACCTCTGCAGGACTCATTTTTCAGTAGATCAAACCATGTAATGACAGTTTAGGACCATGGCCTTATCATTCTTTCAAAACAGAATTTAATTCTGTGCATTGGTTTGAGAGAAGAAATGTTATGTCATTTATTATATAAATTACTTCATTACATGAGCATATTACTGTGTTGTTATCATACTCATACGTCAACAGATCAGTCTATATATTCAAATGTTTGTTACTTTCGGCCTAGTTAAAAGTTAACAAAAAAAAAAAAATTCAAACAACACTGCTGTCATAGAGCTCTATAATTTACAATTTATTCAAAGAAATTTATATAATATATGAACCAAACCAAACACTTTGAAACAATTCCCACGATATTTACAACTATACAAAAATAAATTCAATAAACGGAGAAAATCAATATTTTTTTTATATAGAGTACTAATTTTAAGGAAACTAGCCAACGCATTGGGGGCTTCCTTTTTCAAGGGATCAACTTCATTTTAACAAATATGGTAGAAAAAATAAGGTGACCATTTGTGCCAAATTAAAGTTGATTCCAAACAATGGTTTCAGAGAAGATGATTTTTTTTTTAATTTTCTATATAGAATATAAAAAAGAAACTAGTCAACCCCGTGGGAGCCTCATTTTTGAAGGGATCGACTTCATTTTAGCAATTATGGTAGATGACTATGAGGTGACCACCATTCTGTGCCAATGGAAATTATATTCTGACAACTTGTTTCAGGGGAGATTCTTAAAGTTTTTTTGCCATGGAAACTAGAATTCTGCATGGATCAAGTTTAATTTAGCAATTTTTGTGGAAGTTCACTAAGGATGATTCATGCCAAGTTCCAACAATTTCTATCCAGTGGTTTCAGAGATGTCTTTTAAAGAAAATTGTTGATGATGGATGGAGTGTGATCCCAATAGCTCACACTGAGCACATTGTGCTCTGGTAAACTAAAAAGTCATAGAAAATGAAACAACCAAGATTAATTTGCAATAATTTTAAAAATTCAAGGCCATAACTCTGAAGAGTCCGGGACATTCTGACTGTTATCAAATTGTGATCATACACATTGTGACCAAGTTTGGTAAAGATTGGTCCACATTTGTTAAGAGTCTGAGAGCATAAACTGTTGATTTTGTAACTTTTCATCAATTCAAGGGCCATAATTATGGAGCATCTGGGACATTCAGTCTGGCTATCTAAACTTGGACCAGATATCATGCCCACACACATTGTGACCAAGTTTGGTAAAGATCAGTTAAAAGTTTGTTTGAAAGAGAGCGAACCTCAGTGGACATGGGTGAATCCTTAATACATCCGGTCATTCGACGGCAGTATTATGAACTTGTAACCACACAAGGAACACCAATTACAATAACAAAGGTCGAAAAAAGGTTATCAATAAAACTTGCCCGTACAATTTATCAAAACAAGCTAAATATGCACCACCTGCTTGAAGGCTTAGAAAAATCATTCCAATACTCATTTCAACATTTCAATAGGCCCTTCTCAATATTTATGCATACCAGAGATTCTTTTCTCAGAACGAGGTTTAGATGGGTCAGGTATACACACCAGTACAGCTGATAATATCACTTGTATAGTTATGGCGACCACTGGTGGAAGCACATCCACAAGTAAACTGTTGAAATAAATTTTCTCATTATCATTGCAGTGTTCCAGTTTGTAATTCTAATAGAAAATATGATGCAGATAATTAACCTCTCATCACATTCCTATCTGGCTATCCAGAAACACTGTAAACTGAGTTTAAATCACTATGTTTAAGAACAAGGGTATTGGTTGATTGTACAGAAATAAAAACACAACAACCATCTCCCCTGGTCTTAGGTTCTTAATTTTATATTTAAATAACAAAAGTGTATGTACACTGAAACAATCATTAGGCATTATATCACATGCTTGAAGTTACATATATTACGTTTATCATTTTATACTGAGTGTATGTCAGATGTATTACAAAATTCTCCAGTTCACACACTGAAAAAAGACCAGAATTATAGTCAAATAAACAATATATAGAAAACTATGACCAACTTGCGTTTTATAAAATTACAAAATCTCTATTGAAAGAAAGCGTTTCTAATGAGAATAACAGCAACAGCGTTAAGACTTGATGCAGTAGAATTTAGTGTTTCTTTATCTTGAAATCTTCAAAGATAGTTCCATGACCCTTGAGAATTCAAAAAGTCCAAATGGCTGATTTCTTGATGGGTGATATAAACCTTATGGTTATGGTTATATGCAATGTAGGGACACCAGAACTGCCAACAATTCCACAAGGATACATATGCCAAGAATTTCCTTCTAAAGAAGCATAAGCGTTGCATTCAAAAACTAATTCCCGTTAATTGGCATCATTTTTTTCATGTCTTTAATTCTTTAGTTGCAGGTAGAGATAATCACAATCTTTTCCGCATTTAGCTATCTTACCTATGTTAGATGCTGAATGTCTGTGCTTGCTGACTTTGTGCCGGAGCTGACCAGTTTTTTTTTTTGTTGTTGTTGTTTCATTATTATTTCTTCAAATTTCTTTCTCAGATATATTAAAATAATATTATCTGACTGAGTCCGAAATTAACTGACTTATATTTGTGAATCATGTACAGTCAAACATGTCTTAAATAGTCAGTCAAGGGAATAAGAGAAAGTCGCCACTTAACAGAGGTGACCTTTAAATTAAGTACAAATATAAGATAAAATGCTACAGTTTGGTAATACATTTAAATTGACTGCTTAATGAAATTGGCCGCTTAGTACAGGTGGTTGCTAATACAGGTTGAACTGTAATTTCTTATAGGCAGGCCAGGAAAACACACACCTTCTGCTTAAAATACTATTTTTATGCAACGTTTTTTGGAAATTTAAAATGGAGTCATTTAAAGCTGGTCCAGTCTTGGTGGGAGCTAGTTAGTACGGTTGTACCATTTGTGACTATTTTATACTGGATCTGGTCTCTCACTGAACAGGTTACTAGTATATAACCTGGAATGAATGGATCTAGATTCTATGGCTGGGTTACGGCTCGAATAACCACAAACTTCAAGGTCCTGAGGTTCCTTGCCTCTTAAATATGCAATGTCTAGTGTAAAGATGTGTTAATATTCTCTGGACCTATTATTTTTAACCCAGCAATCTGTTAGAGTAAACCCGTAATATGCTTGCAACATACACATTTGCCTAATTTGACAGTCACATTTTGCAACTAGTATTATATGAAATGAAATAATCCATTTATTTTACATTTATACAAATTACTAAAAACTTCAAGCTGCCTGAAGAGAAAAAAAACTTTCATACAACTGAACTAAATATGTATGCTATCCACTGAAAATATATCTTATAAAAGTTTATTTCACTCATAATTTATTGTTATTTTTCTATTCGAGTCTCGGGAAAATGAGGAAAATGTATGTCATAATCTTTAAATTAAATACTATATTACACAGAAATGTGTGCTTTAATTCCATTCATGATTAAAATGGCTTAAACATTTAACTATGTGAAATTTTATTCTTTCTTTGAGATTTGTGGCATTTGCTGCATACATCAGTATTATCATGAACTGAAAACAGACATTTGGGATACTGTTAGCTAGGTGCCCAAAAGAAGCTGGTAATTTATATGTTATTGTCTAAAAGGTTATCTACAATGGAATGTAAGCTTAATGGCTTTATTGTAGGTGTTGAGAATTAGTTTAACCACGTGTTTACATCTGGTCAGCAGGTTGTGTGTTTGAAATATACATGGCTTGGCTTATTAGGTATTCTGTGATTTATATAGTGGATTAATGGAAACTGTCTTAATGCAGATAGTCTTCACTGTAAAACTTGGATTTTTTGTTCAAGGACTACTTCTATGATGAAAATGTAAGTTATTTAATAATTTTCTAGGCCTCAGCAAAGCTTAAACCTGTGT
>CM037784.1:4368387-4418387 GCA_021229015.1 Solen grandis | reverse complement strand
TAATATGTACACCACTGACGTCTCTATCAGTGTAAGCTGCTGAGTTTGTTTACAACTGAGTCTGAACTGACCCATCTAAACCTCGTTCTGGTTACCTTACTGAATATGCATGAGATAATATTAAGAAGGGTCTATGACATTCTGTTTAACTTATTACTCTTGATCTTAAACCGATTTCGTATGGTTCTCTATAACTCTGGCTATATGTGGAACCAAATGTTTTCTTTTGTAACAATGAAAACATTCCTGATTTAGGCTGTGACAAAATTAAATCCAAAATCAATAACCTGTCATACACATAGATATTTTCAGTTGGTCTTTTCACTAGGGCTTAACTCTATAATACTAAGTCTTGGTTCACACCAAGTTGGACCTAAGGAAAACTAAATCAGACTTTTTTTTCCCCAATCAATCTATTTAAAACACTTGAAAGACCTTATGCAGTAGTAATGTGTAGGAACATAGGAAACACAAAGACAGGACACTGTAAACAGTATACTAACACATACCCTGTACGATAGTATAATGCTATGGTATCAATGGTCTAAATGCGACATAGGCAGATGTCTGAACCAGTGTCCTCTATCTGGGACATTTCTGAAAACAGCCGTGCAGTACATCAGCAAACTGGGTTATCTTCACCTTTTATCCAGACATGATAATGACATCATGACACAAACACCGCTGTTAATAACAACCTTATTCATCACTCTAATTCAAACACAAAATTAAATCCCTTGAAACATGCCCTACAAGCTTTTTTTGCTTCTGACAGCAAACTGTAATAACAAACAGGAACCACTTGCTTTTAAATACTTAACAACACAAGAACTGAGAACTGATCTCTAGTACCAGTATAAATCCAGATCAGTATGAAAGAAACTGCCTTACATGTTACCAATCAGGGTAACACAAAGTACACAGTCATGTAGCACTGTAAAAACTGCCCAGGCCAAGAACTGAGCAAGGTCATCCTGATCTGGTTGTTCTCTGGTTGAACATGGTGTAAAACTTGTCTACATTTGCATAATTAAGGGTTAGGGAAGACTGCAGATTTGCAACAAGATGTAGTCGACGCCATAAAGTGATGATCAGATCACAGAGGTCTGTGTAATGTCAGAGAAATGAAATCTGACATCTTCCTGGAAGACAAAAGTGAACATACACTGGGTTTTTAGTTTTCACTGACATGATGTCTGCAAGTTTTTTGTTTGGATGGAGGCTGGTTGGGAACATGAACTGACTGATAAAATCTTGTTCTGTTTGTGAGCAGTGTTATGTAAGAGAGTGTGTGGGTGTGTGGAATTGACTTAAGAGAGGATGACAGACAAAAAGGGAGAGAAATGAGAGAGTTATAATCAAATGACATGCTTGCTTGCTAATACAGAGCTATTGAAGCAAATAATGCAATGGTAAGAAGGACCTATCAAATATGATGTTATGATATGAACTATTGGAAGATGCACAAAATATACCTGTATTCCCCACTTCCCCAGGCAACAAAAGCTGTGCCATATGTTTTAACAGTGTCTGTGTGTTTGTGTAGTATGTATGTTTATCATGGCAACCTCCCACAACATGGTAGAAAATGCACCAGGAAGAAACCATCAAAACATAGCAAAGTTCCAGGAAACCACAAGTTTTTGTGATCCTATTTATATTATCAAGAGCACAAGGAGCTTGTCTTGACTAAATGAAGATGAATTCTGCCTGAGATGGATGTTCTTGAACATCTAAATTAAATATCGTGCTGTGAGAACAGCCCTAACCCCACTGAGTCTTGAAAATGGAAACACACATCCCATATCTACTTGAGAGCAGTACATTACACAGCCAGAAACACCTAAGTTGCTTCAGCTGAAGACATAATATCTACTTGGTAATCACTGACTGTCATTCACTAGAGGAGAGAGGGGGGTATTAACAGCAGTTTCTCCCTTCACATACACTGTAGTTTTCATACCTTGTGGTTCACTGAACACAAAATAAACATCATTTTCATAAAGTGTATTTACGGGCTTTCTTTTGAAGAGGACTGTTTAGTAAGACTTAGTAAACAGTGTTGTTTCTTTTATCAAATCTAGATCAGTATTTTTCTTGATTGAGTTTTAATATCCTCCAACCCACAATCATGCTTTGGGTAAACAGGAAGGAATGTGCATACCTAACCAGATAATTCTGGTGCAATCAAGCTTTTTCTTTTCCGATCTCATTCTACTCTCAAAGAAATCCAAACTGCAAAATCCAAGCATGTTTCAGCAAATAAATGTTCCTCCAAGCGACACTGCCTCATTCTGTACACATTTTTAACGTCAGTGGAAAATAATGCAAACAGTTCACAAGGGGAAAGCTAGTCTGCACAAAGGAAAACAAAAATCTTTTCTTCTGTTCAAAACAAACTGTTCAATGCTGACGATATGCCGAGCTATCACCATGCTGCTACACAGGGAATTCAGGGGATGAGCTGCATGCATAAGATGCATAATTAACATTGCAAACACAATGGTAGAAGTCAGCGAAAATGTTCCTGATTGAAATGAACTGTCTGAGAAGTGACAGGATGTGACAATGTATTCTTCAACCACATTGCAGATAGCAAACTCAGGAATAAGAAACACAGTAGTTTTTCCAAGCTGAACTGTAGGTATGAGCACATTGTCGCAGTTAGAAATTGATAAAGGTCTACAAAAAATAATAAGACTTACTAATGTGCTGCATGATTTTCAGCCACATTCCATTACCCCTGTGTAGCCTCCACAGTACACAGTACAGAACATAATACACACAATCATAACATTTACACCTGCAGACAGCATTAACACTTGGACAACTTCCATCAACATAGTTTTAGTACAGGCACCCATCTTTCACTCTCGGGACACATTTTCTAGACACAGATAAATGTGCCTTCTTACCACTACTTATTCCTTTTACTATACATCTTAACCCTTTCCCTCATATAGACTCATTTTGACGCCCTCAATAGGCATCACATAAAGCCTGAACTGCAGAAAACCACAGTTAAACCTTACCAAATTTAATTACAAAATACTCATTTCCAGACCACTGAGGAGCAGCGAACAGCATAAAACCTGATCAGCCTGCGAGTTACTCGCAGGCTGATCTGGTTTTATGCTGTTCGCATAGGTCTTTTCATGGTGTCCTCTATGAGGGAAAGGGTTAAAAGAGAACAAACCATGTTAAAAGTATACAAGATTTATGACTAGTTCTACAAATTTCTTTTAAGAATGTCCTCTATTTCTACAAAACATGAAAATCTTAAGTTGCAGAAGACCACTGTGACTGCTGTTACCACTATCGTGCTGGTAGCTACCTTGCTTTATTCTACTTAATTACCTGTCAAGGTCATGTGGAACAACATGAGATAACCACAAGTGTGCATCTAGCTTTTAACATGTAGGTAATATAATGACTGATTATTTCCTCTACAGTCCTCAGGTGGTATTATACATGATACAGGAATTCAGTCAGGTATCATGCCAAGATGTCTCCAGTATATCTCCCCTGTGTTGTAAAGCTTAGGGATTCATATGTCTAAAGAACTATAAAGTACCAGTGGGATACATGTATAAAATGTGTACCAACAATTATAACCAACTTCAATTATACAGGGAAATTTGTCAACATGATGCTTCAAAATATATGCAGGTATGCAACACATAATTAAATCTGAAACTGTTTGAAATGAATGATTCATGAAGCAGGTAATTATCTTTACCTGGGAAAACACATCATTGGACCTTCAGTTGTATCAAAATTAAAAAACTCATTGGTCAAAATGACTTAAAAAATGAGACATAAAGGTGTGACCTACTTACACAGGAAACATAACTGTGAATTTGACCCAAAGATAAACATTCCAGTGTTGAAATATCTAGCCTTTAGATACATAACAGTTCAACTCTTCTTGAGAGGTGATAAAAATTACATTGTCAAAGTACTGTGTTAATGTTAATGTGAGACAGGAAATAAAATCTGATGGGATTAAGTAATGCATTAAATCTTAAATTCCTACCTAATAAATAAGTCATACTAAAGTCTGACTAGCCAACAACAATTTATCAGGTTTTATATACTGCTGTGACTCATTTGACTTCACATCAGGTAAGGAATCTTCAGCTGATTGAGATTTTAATGTTTTTGTTGTTTTTTTCATTGGGTTTAACATCCCACTGACAGTATTTCAGTCATTTGGGGTCTTTTATCTACATAAGCAGATACAGTCACTGAGTCAGTGCCGCAACACTGTAGTATCACGCTGTAGACATATGGCATGATACCACACTAAGTATCATAATCCAGTCCTGGAATTACCCTTATTATGCTGAACGCTAAGCAAGGGAGCTATACTACCAGTACCATTTTTTTACGATTTGGTATGCTGTGGCCAGGGATTAAACCTATGACCTCCCAATTCCCAACAACTAGGCCACCAGGACTGGGTGGTTAAACAAAGAATTGAACTGTGTTACTGTCTTGATGTGTGTTATATATAAATCAAACCTAATCTGATTCAATGAATAATTTGTCAGTCATGTAAGAGAAAACCTATCCCACTCCTAACCGATCATTTCACAAAAACCAAATTTCACCTAAGATTTCTCATCAAAGGACATCAATCAACCAAAAAATACCTGCTCTAAGTGAATATGTGGTTTTTGAGACTCATAAAATGTGTCCTTTCCTGAAACATTATAAAACAGAACAAAGGGAGACATAAAATCCATCAAGCTGAAAATAGGCTCACTAAATTTATCTCCATACTTCAAAACGAGGTCATTTACCACCAGGGGTATCTTGCTAAAGAAAATTATGAGAGAGTAGACATAACCTTTCCCAGATGACTTTTTTTTTTCCATTGCCAGATGACGTCATATTTGAGATGAATTAGCAGTATTTTAAGCGGTAACTAAAATGAATCTATGGAAATGCAGGTTTCATTCTATTTTTGAAGGACTTTCATTCAACGAACAATCATACTTACAGAATTATAATTATTTAAAATTTGTATTCACTCAGAAAACAACAAGTAATGCAACAGTTCTTCTTGATGTTATGAAAGTCATAAGAAAGGGTACTTCTTATCATAAAACAGTATTTTCAAAGGTTTAACCAAACAAAAAATATTTCCATAACTTAGTAGCTTCCTTTTGTTTCATTTATTTTTCTCTCAATTATTTGCAATTATGTAAGTTTTCAATCAAGAACCAAACTTTCCAACTTTGTCTTCACTGATCACCTAAAACAAATGACCTTGAACAAATAACCTAAAGAGGGATACTGAGATAAGGGTCTATGGCATACTTTTACCATGAAACTAAGAACATGTAGAAGGCTGAGCAAGTCTTGTCCAGCCTGCAAATGGTACAAATAAATAAGGTATGTACCAAATAAACAGGTTATTCCAATGTTGACTGAAATATATTAATATTTCAAAAACTCCTCTTTATTCTAACCAGTATACCTGAAATGAAGGATCAATTCCCTCCCCCCCACAAACCACACTAACTCAGGTGAAACATGATTATTATGCAAAGCAGGAATTTTATCCTAGTACAATCCATGTTTATTTATAAACATGCCTTATAAAACGTGTGCATTATCATGAATTGCCAGACAACTTTATGCTAAGTAAACAATGCACTTGTTGCATGAGTATTGATCCAAATCTGGTAAGTGTTTATACACTCTGTGGGTAGGAAGTATCAAAATGACTGCTTTAGAAGAACAAGATCATGCAGAAGAGTCTGCAAGTAACCTGAAGCATCATGGTCAGACTTCCGTAATGCACAAAACTGGTCCATAATGACCTTCAAATTATCTAAATGACCAGCAGATATTTCAAAATTTGTCTCTTTAATTATAAATCAAGATGTCATTTCTAGGGCTGACCGTGACAGTCTTCCATCTTCTTCTTCTTCTATATGGGGCACTTTAATATTTTCAGGGTCAGCCCTCAAAATTCATTATGACCCCCATTTAATAAACATGCAAGTTATACTGAAAAACGCTTGACTGAAACACCTTTAGAAATAATGAATGGACTTTGCACATGTCTGACATTTAAAAAGGCATCATTCCCTAGTGGCTACAATACTTTTAGGATTATTCTATAATCTAGAAATAAAGAAGTTTGTTGGGTTTAATGTCCCATCGACAGTATTTCAGTCATTTGGAGACGATAAATAAAGAAGTAACATTAAAATCTACTTCCCTATTTTCTTTAAATTAAAAGTCAGGTTTTATTCTCAGGCACTTCATAATTTATCAAGAACATTCGGAGTGCAACCAATTTATGCCCCGCCTTTAAACCTTTCTTGTGTGTAAGGCAGGTTTACACAGCTGTCTATATTTAGGTGAACATAATTATGTATTCACGTAATATATGAAAATGAAGAACATATGCGCAGTCAGTAATAAGTAAGTTTAGGTTCTAAAAAAAACACACACACAGAAAAAACATTCTATGTCATCAGTGCAAAATTCAGCCTTCTTTACTTACTCAACAGAAATTGAACGCATTGGACAAGGTAACAAACTATGAAAGTACAAAATATGATGGAAATTATGTCAACAGAGTGTGTCAAGAATACACACCCCACTTACTAGATACACGAGGTAGGTCTTAATGACAATGTTTAGAATTCAAACATATTGTGTGTAACTGACATTGCTTTTCATGTAAAAAAGTGAAATCCACACATTTCATTGATGATGTACATGTATTAGATCAATTAATCAATTTAATGTGGACAAGAGGACAATTTACTCTGGACAATGTGCAGGATAAGGGCCATGTATATAAAAAATTAGTCAATTACACATGGACAATCTTCAATTCAATCAGTGTACATGATGCAGCAAACAGCATTACATTGTTATCACTGTCATGTGGATTTAAAACAAACAACAGGAGCTATCAGAGGACAATGATATAGCTTGATAGTCTGATACCCCTTAACCCTTTCCCTCATATAGACTCATTTTGACGCACTCAATAGGTACCACATAAAGCCTGATCTGCAGAAAACCACAGGTAAACCTTACCAAATTTAATTGTAAAATCCTCATTACCAGACCACTGAGGAACAGCGAACAGCATAAAACCTGATCAGCCTGCGAGTTACTCGCAGGCTGATCTGGTTTTATGCTGTTCGCATAGGTCTTTTTATGGTATCCTCTATGAGGGAAAGGGTTAATATGTTAATTAAGATATAGGCTTGATCAGTAACTTGCGTGCAAAACTTTTACCAAAAGCTGCAAAGGTGACTGTAATAGCTAGATCATATTCTTTAAATAGTTGAGCGAAAACCAAAAGCGTAGGCCCTGGGATCGCTCACCTGAGAACTAGGTATTAATGGGAGGAAAAGAAACAGCAAATATGATATTAGGAAAAATGGGCTCTGCCCCCTAGCGACAATGTTTTCGAGAGATTAAAATTGGTTTGCTAGAGAGTGACCAAAGAAATTACTTTGACCACCATGTCTTTCAAAAGATCCATATTATTTTATTTATATTATGCTAAGTTTTATGAAAATTGGCCTAGTAGTTTAGGAGAAGACATTGTTTAAAGTTTAATGTTGATGGCCAATGATGGATGCCGGACACACTAGCTCACCATGAACTAAAAATACTTTTGAAAAATACCACCTCAATAATGATTCAATAGGACAAATACAGTCAACATCGTACATGCGACCACCTGTATTAAACGACTTTTTTATTAAACGACCGTTATAAATCCCGCCCGAACGTTTTTACTATATCAATTTATCCCATTAAGCGACTTTTTTATTATGCGACCAGCGACCACATAAACCAAGTCCCAGCACGTAAGATTATGCACAAAATCAACTTTATTGAGCGACCGTGTTTGATTCCGTTGCTAATTATCGTGTACGCTGGAGCATGTGTACATATTCATCTTTAACACATTCGAACAAACAAACAATTATCCCGATCATAAGTGCTCACCTGAAACCAATTTGTTTTGACCACGCATGACTGCACCATGTGCAACTAAATTCTAAATATAGTTCCTGGTTCCCGTTTCAAAAGTTACTATGCATAACATAGGTGAAACCATCCCTCCAAATGCCAAATGCTTCGGATTTTGGTAAAAGAAAATTTGGGAATAAGGTAAATTAATACTTCCGGATGCAATGCGTACCATCAATAATTCGTAACTATAAGTATATACTTTGCGTTTTATGATACTCGACGAGGGCGCACGGTTGAAATAAATTTATCGGGGGTTTCTGGATTTATGTTAGACAGAGACATAAAGAAGCTCATTGCTAAATAATATTTTTCTTGAAATTGTCCGAATCAAAACATGAATTTGATGTCAAATGTTGTGTTTTTCCACCGAATACCAAATGCAAACCTCAGCCGATGATCCAAGGTATTATTCCAACATAACAGCTAAAAAATCGTAAGATATGACAAAAATAAACATGATGATGTTTATTGGTATAAAATAACAAAACATTGTGTAGTTTATATCGTATTTATAGTGTAATATAATCTAACGTTATGATACAATTTAGCTTACAGTTTGTATATTTATGACTTGTTTGCCTGGATTTCCAAACAAAATCTATTAAGAGACCATTTCATTAAGCGACCACTTTTTGGCAGTCCCTTGAGCGGTCTCTTAATACAATGTCGACTGTATACATATATATTTTTTTGAAAATCAACACATAGCAGATCTACGCACACACTGTTTATATCTAGTATCCATTTGAATATGGACAATGATTCAGTGTGAAGAAATGTAATCAAACGTAGTCAAGTGTGGACAAGGCAATGATTTAAAAACATGAAATACAGAGACAGGAGGTGAGGACTTCTGCATGACACAGACAGTGACACAAGACAGACGACAGAATTAGGAGTCAGTACTCACCAGTCCTGGCCATGAAATAGATTGGCGAGGTTTGTCAGGGTCGGGTCTCTCCGCCCACACCAAGGTGTGTTCCACAAGGAACAATTGGAAGATGTCATGGATACGAACCCACTCACGGCGTGACCAATCTATATCATCAAACTCTATCAGAACCTGAAAGAGGACACAAAATCATTATTTTAATATTATTATTACAAGTTAGCTTTTACTATTACACACATCACACTAATGACAAACCATTCCTACTGAAGGTAATTCTGTGGCTCCATATATTCAAGGATTATTGTGGGGACCATTATACAAAATTAATAATTGCTCCCAAACCTCAAAACCATGATCTAAAATGTTATCACTACGTTGTACTATTATTACAGTTATAATTGAATTAGCTTTATTAATAATTTTTTTTATTTTTTTTTTTATTGTTTTTTTAATTATTGTCTTCTTATTTAAGCGCATACAAGGGAAAATCTAATTTAGGGCAATCCATGTTAGCAGACATTTTAGTCCTCAGGATGCCTCCTGGGGTAAATTCTCATAAATATATCTAATAGCTAACATCAAATTTCTAATTGAAATGTACAGCTACAGCTTATATTATCATACATGATTGCATTCAATTAATTCACTTAATTTCCTGTCTCAACAAATTAATATATTATATTGGCAATATTAACATTAATATTTCATTTTTTTTTCTTCTGATTCACAGAAGTTATGTCCACAAATTGTGATGACAAATGCATTCCACCCATGTTGTCTCAACAAATTAATATGTTCTATTGACAGATTAATCAATATTTAATTTTTTCTTCTCATGTACACAAAATTTTTATTACAAACCTATTATTCCCCCATGTAACCTAAACACATATTTAAGATTGCCACTAGTCTTCTTGTAATCTAAAATTCATTATTTTCCAAAATTGGCAACTCATTTTTACTTCAGCTATGCAAGTATTAATTGAGGCAGTTAGAGGATAAGAAATAGCTATCATCATCTCATTTTGTCAATTAAGTTGGACCGTAAATCAGTATCACCATCAAAAAGCTAGGGAAACACAGAATATGAAATATAAACATAACTATAAAATATTCTAACATTTATATCCAAATAAATGTATACCAGAATGAAAAGCCTATATTGTATGAATAATTTTTTAATTTTTTTTTTTTTTTTTAATTATACATTTATAATTGGCGAATGCATTACAGTCAATATTCATTCATCAAGTTTAATGTTAGTCACTCTACATGATTTACAAAAAAATATTATACAATCAGTCCAATCCCTTAGTATAGCTATTTTGTTGGTGAAGCATGTATTGTTAAGAGTTTCTTTCCCCAGAATATCTCAGATAAACATTTTTATGCAAGTTGATGCAGGCTATTGATTCTGCAACTGAAATTTACACTTCTCCCTTGGAAGAAAATATCAAAAGTAGAGGCAGGCAGACTCCATTGTTCCCTGCAAGCTGTTCCAGATGGCAATCAATACACTTCTCTACATATGTCACAGTTTTAGGAAAAATGACAGCATTCATTTCTCATTTCTTTCCAGCATCTGCGTGTTTCAGCTCGGTCATCCATGTATGATCCATAATATATACACAACATGATTGTAGTGTATAGAAATATACAACTCTGGCTGATTTCATGTCACTAGTAAGTCACAATTAACTGAAATGTGAATTTTTAAACATACCTTGCATGCACTTGGACATTTACATCATTTCAGACTTCAGAAGAAAAAAATCTCTGATACAAAAAAGTAATTAATACAGGGAGTGCAATTATGTTCAGATATGTACACTTCAAATATCCATTTAGAGTAAAACAGTATTGACTAGGGCCATCCTATTTGAATGTACTCACTAAACTCAGTGATTTTGTATCAAGATCTCTCCCAATACTTGGTTGCAAGACAGAAGTTCCATGATGGTTAATATAAAATCAGTCTCCAAAAGTCGGCTACGATTCTACAGGGCAAATAACCAGAGGTCTGACTCAGAAAACCAACAAATACCAGATTTCTGACCCCGAGACTGGCTGCACAATTCTCTTGCTGCATCTCATTCAAAACTGATGATGATCCTCTTCTATGGAAGTCAAGGATTCTATCATACAGAATCAGGCCTTTTTTGCAGATAGTGGGGATAGGGCCTTAGTGTAAAAGTCCATTTGATGAGAGTAAAATTTGACATTTTCTTGATCTGGGGGAAGAAAAAAATCCTGGGCTCTGGGGTAGAGGAGATATCTGGAGAAAACTGAATGAATTTTAGGAAATTTTCCAATGGGAAGTCACCTATGAGCAGCCTCTGATAAAGAAGGAAAAATTAGCCCTGTAAATAAAGCACTTGATATAGTGAGCAATGTCAACTTTCAGGCTGATCTGGTTATGTACAGGTGACAAACAACCTGTACGTATTGTGCTTCATGCATAAAGGGTCAATATCTGGAGACAACAATTCCTACATGACAGATTACCAGTGATTCCTGCTGGTATGTCCCCATTAACGAGCTAAGGTAATTAATGTAATGCAATACACATCTCCAGGGACACTGAGCTTCACTGATAGAAATCAAATGGCAGCTGGCATTTGGCATGATTGTATCACCCTCAGGCCTATTTACACATTATCTTGCATTATGTTTCATACATTGCTTAAATCACGATATAAAAAAATAAACAGACTTAGATATATAAGAAATCACTTATTACCGTAAAGGGCCATTTATTGTGCGCATCCAAATATAGTGTTTACCCCGAATTTGAGTCTAAAAAACCTAGGAAAAGAAGTGTTTCCCTTCTTTAATGTGCTTTTCTTTTTCGTACGACAAGGAAATCGCCATCTTGTTTGCATGCGGGTGTTTTGCAGATGTTTGATTGCACAACAGGTGAAAATGTTCTACTGCTTCTGCAAGTCAGTTGTAATGTAACGATTATTTTCACACCTTTAGTATCCACATGCATTTGCATTGTTACCATGAAGCCTATTAAAGCTGATAATTTGAGTTAATATTCTTGTTTGTTTATCTAAAGTCTCTTACCAAAGGGTATTTGAAGTAACGATTATCACGAACCAAACTGCTTTGTCCAAAACAAAACTTACAAGTCAAAATATTGTCCGATTGAATTGACAACAATAAACTGTTTATTTATGGTGGTCGCAGTAATGACCATTAAGCATTTGTTTGTATGTCATCAAATTATTATTATGTAAAGCACAGCAGGACTTCCAGTTGAATTGTAACAAAAAATAAACACCGATATGAATATGAGAACAATGATTTCATATGCGTTTATTGTACAATGAAATGATAGAAATCACACATAATTAGACAATAATTTACAAGTAAGTATATGTGATCAAGCTTTAATATCAATATATGAAATATACCCATAGACTTTACCATTTCAGCTTCTCAAGCCGGGGGGGGGGGGGGGGGGGGGGGGGGCAGCTGGTGTGGAGTAAAGGTTGGGGGAAAAACGGAAAAACTGGATTCTCGTTTCTTGTGCTCATCCCTCCTTCAGATGCGAAATATAAGTTTTGAAAAAGTGCACACAATATATGGCATTTTATGGTAGATTTCCATTCAGGAAAGTCATGTATCATTTTATAATACAACAGAGGTGCCTTAATCCTGCATGATGATTCACCAAACTGTTTTATAAACATGATGCATTTTGTATACAGTTACACTGTCTTGTCCCATCTGTTTATCAGAAGTCTATGACACAATATTGTTGCATTAATCAGTAAGGCACCTGCCACTTTAATTTTCTTTCTTTTTTTTCTTAATGTATTGCACGTAAGATGCACAGCTCTAAAAAAGACATATATTATCATTTCTGTTATTTTAAAGCAGTTACCGCAAACATGCAAAAAAAAAAGTATTGGACCTTTTATAAATACAGTTTTTTTTCAAATATACCGAAAATGTTATCAGATATCCTTATTTACATAATTCTAAGTTATTACTGTACATGTGAGTGCCATTCTGTTTTCTGATTTGATTTTAATCGTCATTACCTTTTTGCTTTTAAGCTAGTTGTGCAACTTGTTTTTACAACAGTAACAACTTTTAATATCTCTCCAAGGTTCACCTAAGGTTGGACCAGTACTTTGCACCTATGATGTATGTGTATGCTTTTAAAAATCTAAGACTTGTGTGTGTTATGTTCACAGGCTACCTGGATTTTAGCCGGTTTACAATTCATAAGAACACTCAGGACTTACACAATGAAACCTGTATATCAAACTGAGAAATGCTTATACTCTGGTTAACTTGTCCCTGGTCTAATCAGAATGATACAGGGGTACATGGTTCATACAAATTTTCTGAAGCAAAATTTAAGGTTTTTTCAAGGGTTTTTAAGTCCTTAAAATTCAAAATTGAGGCTTAAACCAAATTTAAATTTTAAGGAAGGGTTTTTATGATCAATATTCTAATTTCAAATTCAAGGGTTTTTCATGACCTTTCAGTAAATTTTAAGGGGCAATTTTTTTGGGAAAATTTGGGTTTTCAAGACAGATATCAAATTCAAGGGTTTTTCAAGACCTGTGCGCACCATGGGATAAATTAAATGGAGACACGTGTAGACAAAGGTGTTGCTCTTATAATCAAGCATGTGTAACAAAGTTACACAAAGCAGCAGATTCAAAGTTTCGAACCCTTCACCCCTTGGTTCAGTATACACCCAGCTAGCGGACCATGATCATTAGACCTACATATCATCAACATCTTCTCAATACCAGCCAAACAGGATTCAGGTGGTGGCAGTTCAGAAGCATATGTGCAATTTGTGTGCCAAGTCAGGATCAAGTTGTTCTGATGTCTGATATACCAGCAGTCTTCCTAATGCCAACCCCCTATAATAAACCTCACCATTTGTACATTGGACTGGGACAGTGCCTCTTATAGGTGTGTACACATGCAGGCATACTGGATAAATCACCATCCCATCCAATCACACATTACTTACTATGATCAGACCAATGGTCAAAATCAAAAGCAAATATCAAGATAGTTAAATATCTAGTTTCTGATTTATATCTCAACACAGACTAATTTACACATTCCAACTTCAAATATAACAGGTGCAGGTTGATCCAGATTCTGAAAAAAAAATAGCAGTGCTACTCAATCTATCTAACAACATTTCCTACATAATATATATATGTATATATAAGCCATATTGACTAAAAGCCTTAGAGTAAATCCTAGAGCCAGTATGGATAATGTTAGACTTCCACACAAAGGAAGGTTACAAAGACAGTATAGAAACACACTTCCCAGTTGTACAAACCAAGTTGGAATTGGGCCAAATGTGCCTCTGGCTTTATTATATCCTAGATTAGACCCACTCAATGGAGTTTGTATATATTGGACTTTTTGTATAAGGCACAATACACAGTTTGAGCTTTAGTATATTGAAACTGGGAGTTAAATAGAGTTCTAAATGTAATATTGAAGAATTTTTTTTTTAAGACACATTCAAAAACAAAATGCATTAATACCCTTTGATTAAATCAGTTTTCATCTTTGAAAATTTCAATTGCCCTTATGATAATTCAAATGTCTGGAAAACATTTTGTAGAAAAATCGGGGTAATTGCAAATAAAGATGTTATCAAGAAACTAAAATAATCTTGATAACCACAACAGTTACTGCAATGTAAAAATCTGATTTCAAAATTCACTGTCATTTCTGGTCCAGGTTGTTGCCCTTTTGGCAGATTCATGAATGTTTCAAATGAATAAGAAGACATAAGGAATAAGTTACACAATATTTTTGTATATTTCAATGGAGAAATGCATATTCTATTGAATCCATAATTATGTTGTAGATTGTATGGATTTATTTCAACAATTTGAAAAAATCAAAGTCAACCTCCAAAATGGGATTATTTTTTTTTTATAAAAATACAAGAGCATTTGTCCCTGTGATTGAAATGCAAGATATTATATTTACATAAAATACATACAGAGTAGGTACTAAGTTAAGAAAAAAAAAAAAAATTCAGTTAATAAACTGTCCCCAGACAGCCACTGATACCTTATCCACAATGTCCCCCATATCACCTGTCAACTATCTGTCTACGCTGTACACATGACTGACATGTAAGAAGGCAGACATTTTACAGTAAATCTATATATCTGTTGTTGTTGTTTTATTCTTCCCCTACTTTTTCATCAGAATAAATGGCCGCCACAAGTGTAAGTGGTTAATTGAGATTATTTGCACTTTCATAATTGTAAGGAACAAAAATATTTTGATATGGTAGAGCAGTGTTCTGCCAAGGATGCCATTTTGTGACATTATTGCTAAAAAAATAAAAATGTCTCTGACAAATTGTTCCTTTTGCAACTAGGTGGCATACGAAATTGCCAGGGACAAAACTCTTAATATACTGTATACAGCTACTATGACTTGTGTGTTGTAACATCAACTTTGATGTGCTCAGTGCTTGGTTGGAGTTCTCGACCAATGGCACTGTTTGATACAATTGCGTATCGTCTGTAAACAACATGGCTTTGCTGGTTGCAAAATAAACAATCTGCTGAAAGGGACAAAAATAATAAGTCTAAAGGAAGTATTACTTCTTCAAACCAAATAATATCTTTGTCCCCACCTAAAACACCCATACAAAAGCAATTTTGTCCAACACCAAGCGTAAATCTGCTTGAACATTAGAACACAGAACTTGGCTTTAGAGATTTTTTTCATGTGGAAGAAAAAAATATGACATGTAATCTGTGTATACAATACAACAAAAGAAATAGGATATTTATGGTATAAAAATAGATTTTTAAGACTACAACTACGTCACTTCGAAGTTAGCCCTCATGCAGAGTCTGGTGACAACAAATCTGCAAAATGATCTTGATCAATAATTATTGTGTAAAGGCTGTAAGACTCAAAAGGTTACTTTTACTTATATTTGAGTTAAGAGGCTGTTTCTGTTTTCTGTCTCCCTTGATTTTGAAAATGTCTCCTAAATTTTATAGATGAAGGGAATTTGTCCTCTAATTTCAAAGTCCTTGGCAGAACAGTGTGTATTTAGTTAGAACAATGTGTCTCATTAACCCAAATGGTCCAACTATTAGTATAATCCTACTTTAATTTCCTCACAGACCTTTCATGAATTTCATCTATCGGTACTTGTAGTTGCACTAATTACAGAAAAAAAAAGTTTGACCAACAATCACTAAATATTGAGCCATTAAACTTTACTGCAGACTATTCCTTTTTTTTTAAAGTAGGGGGTGTGCACAAACCATTGGAACTTATTTTTTGTCTCCTTTTTCCATCCTTCCCTGAACCGCCAGAGAAATCAATCGCCAATGTTATCGCCATAGACAATCAATTAATGACAATGCTATTAAAGATTTTGGTTAAATTCATACATACGATACTGTAAAAGGAGCTTTTAATCGATGTGTGTTATAAAACATATTTTACTGACTTAACTGTATTCATTGTAAATTTCAATGTGTTTGATACAGGAAGTAAACAGACAGATTATCATGACGGTAAAATTCATTAACTATATTATCGATCATCATATGTTTATATTTGATTTTTGTTGCGATTATAGTATAAAGGTCATCTTTGAATAATCCTGTAATAATAATAGTGAAGAGACTTTCACACATTTGTTTTTTTCCGTATTTACTACTTAAAATGTAAATGACTAATTATCATCACAGCTAGAAATTTTTTTTTATCGTTCCTAGTTTTCTTAGTAAATCAAGCAAAGCCAAGGCTTGCAACATAGGGTTGTACTGGGAAAAACAAGTCGACTCGCGATGGTTTCAAAATAGCGACCGGCACAATTTATAGAACATCAACCGTTTCCCTGGAATTAAGCCCCAAAGCAGGGTTACTATCTATTGGTGCGCTCTTCATATGGTCTTCTACGGAGTAACCCCAAAGATATTAAAGTACCGACATCTATGTACTGAAAAGAGAATTGACTAAGTCGATTCTCAAGTCTGGTGACGATTATTCGATTCTACTAGATCAGTGGGAATCACTAGTTCTCTCCCCTCCTCCCAACTTACTGAGCAAGTAAATTACTTAATTCCAAATCAAGTTTCTTTTCAGAAAATTCAGGTATCCAGATTCTATCATATTTAGGTTATATATTTTACAAAATATAAATTGATCACATTCAAATGACTAAATTATATACTTATTATTCCCACGCTGCAAAAGGTCTTTCAATACAATTCATACAAAACCAGAAATATTCTGTGGCTTTTATTGCCACCATCTATTGATCTACCAAGATGGCAAGCTCTAAAAATTATCAATTCAACTGTGCTGCCAATGTTGGAATTTCACATCAAAAACTATAATCACAAATATGATGAAAACATGAAAAAGTAAATAAGGGATCAGAGAACCATGTCTAACCAAACAGTATCAGTGTCTAGCTATCAACAATGGAGGGCCATTACAAATGTAATGGTAGCCAGACAGTCGAATGGCTAGGGACAGGCAGTAGGCCAGCTACATGTAGGTCAAACCATTGTTTGAAAAGATCTGCAGATGACTCATCCACTAGAAGGATGCTTATACCTTTCAAGGGTATAGATAATAAGATATGCTGATCCTCCCCCCCCCCCTCTTTTTTTTTAAATTTAACATTTTATAATATACAAATGGAACAGTTGCTGATTATATTCATAGGTGGAATGTCACAATGTGCCACAGAATGGTAATATTTTAATGGCAATAATGTATGTAAATGATTTTATTTTTCAAATTAATTAATCTTAATTTGAAATGTTAATGTCCCTACTTATCATTATTCATATACTGAAAATAACCTTAATTAAATCCAAGTAGGAAAAGTTATACTTATCCTACAAAAACAAACCTATTACATAATATGTATTTCATAAACATGATATTCAATTCATCCAAACATAATCTGAAAACCTACTATTTTATGTTTTCCTTTGTATGCACATGTTAGCACAACAATTAAAATCTGTAATCAACTTATTTATTTATCCCACTATGTACCTGGGCGCTTAAATTTTCTAATGCATCTTTGATCACGTCCAAGGAAGTTTGCATTTTAATCACTGCTTTAAAAAAAAATTTTCTGAAAATATATTTTCATGTGAAAATACAAGCAGTAGTCATATTCACTACTATTTATATAAATCCATTTTTGTTGTTATGATTTTATATGAATATAATAATCTATGTTGACAGTTGTGTATTTTAAACTTATAGAAAAATGAATGAGAAATTAAAGATTTAATTTAAATTATGATCAAAATGAATTTTTATCAAAGCAGATATAATCGGTCATTATGCAATGTTACTCCACTAAGGCAACACAATTTAGTGCAAAATAAACTAATTATATCTATTAAAGAATTCACATATAAAAACAATTTATATATAACCAATCAGAGTTTTACTTATGCCACTAACTAAGCACTTAAAGATCACCAAAATATGACAATTATAGTTAAAAATGTCACACAAAAAAATTTGACTAGTTCAACCCTATACAAAAACTTGCATCTGAATTATTTTCTTGAAAGGCCCAGGTTTCTGGTAGAAATCATTTAAATTCAAAATATTTAAGTGCCTAATGTTTGAAAAATATTTACAGAATGTCCTGTTTTACCAACATTTTCTGACTTTCATGGGAGAATAGTTGAAAGAATTAAGAGTTCCCCATGGAGAAATGGCAATATTCAGCTAAAATTCTAACCAAAACAATCCCTGCCCCAATACACCATTCCCACCTCCAGTAAGACCACAAAATATATAAATTGTGTATAATTTTTGACAGGGCCCCTTACACACTCAGTGGCCATAACACACCTCACAACACAGCTGATCCACCATTGTGTAGCCCTCCACATACAGATGTGGTAGGGGTAGCCCCAGGCCGTTGACCTGTATAGCCATTAACATCAGGCCAGAGGTCATAGCTAGTCATGTTCTACATTAAGACACACAGGCAGATGTACAAGATAGTGGCTGCACACCACCGCCCCCTGGTGGTCACTGAATTTATTTACCAGAGACTGTTTTATTGACTCTACCTAGTGTCTATAAATGTATCATTCAACATAAATTACATTTCCTTTAGCTAAATTTGGCCCGATATATTAAGTACAAAGTGACTTCTGGTACTATTTTTTTGCTGAACAGAATTCAGTATGTACATAGGATTCAATCATATGCTATTCTAACATTATTATGAAAATGTTAAAACATTCAAATACTGGAGGAATGGCAATTATGTTCTTTCTTAATTTACACATTTCTATTTATAGATACCAGGAGATAATCAAGAGTCTCCTAACATGTCTCACATGAGTATGATGATAATCAAGACAACAGGTAGCACGAGACAAGCAGCTATCACTGTATGATTATGCTATATGCACACAGCGCCTATATGTTGTGTAGTTTGTGTGTATACATAAATTATATATACACATATATCTCTTATTCATTTTTTTTTTACAATGGCCATTCATGGGTCAATGTCTTTCCCTCTAGAAATGCATTTAAAAGTAAATTTAATGTGTTTTTCTGTTTATCCTACAATATTAAACAGAAAACACTTATAAATTCAAATTTTTCATGATGTTACATCCTCTTATCATAAAACAGAATTATAAAGTGTCAATCCTTAATTACCCCACCCCCCCCCTTACCTTAACTCATCAGGACCAAAATCTTAATTATATCTTGTGATGATAATGTATATCAAATATATCTTTAATAAAAACATTGATACAAGCATATCGCAATACTGTTTAAAAGTCAAACTTCTAAGGTTTTTAATCTTATGGAAATTGAAGTTTTAATGCAAAACCGCTACAGTGACCTAGTTTCATTCATGCGAAATGAACCAGAGTGTCATTTTATTATGATAAAAGAATAACAAATGAACAAGCTGTTAAAATCAAAGTAACTTGTCAGGATAAACTTCTATTAAATCTAGTAATTTAGAGGAAATCATTCAGCGCTGAGACTTCAAATGTAGATATTGGCTTAGACAGCATGCATAAATTATGTTTCCTTATCACTGCTTCTGAAACTTCACTACCCAGACTGTACTAGCCTTTTCAATCATAAAATTTATGATTTTACAAGTCTGAGGTCTGGTTTAAAATACACACTGAAAATGTATTTATTTTCTGGGGAAGTAAATTGTGACCTATTTAACTTTGTTTTATTTTTTGTATGTGACATGTCCCCTTCCCCCCTTCTTTACCAGGAATATTTACTTATAAATCTTAAATGGCTGCAGTATTCCAAAAGCCTTTTTTTTTTTTACATGTTATATTTTACTCATATGTGTAGATAAAATTAATGTTTTCTTCAAAATATTTTTTGTCTGATATTTTGTCTTTACTTCCCTTTCATGTTTTAAAAATAATGCCTGATATATCATAACTAAAGTTAATTCATGTTTAAAAAATCAAATAAATAAAATTTATAAATATAAAAAAAAGAATGTGTCACACAGAAAATCTTTGAAAAATAAAGGTAAATGTGTCTGTTTGCATTTTCTCTTTTCTTTTCTCCAGCAATTTCCTCCCTTTCCCTCATAGAGGACACCATGAAAAGACCTATGCGAACAGCATAAAACCAGATCAGCCTGCGAGTAACTTACAGGCTGATCAGGTTTTCTGCTGTTTGCTGCTCCTCAGTGGTCTGGAAATGAGGATTTTATAATTAAATTTGGTAAGGTTTAACTGTGGTTTTCTGCAGATCAGGCTTTATGTGGTACCTATTGAGTGCATCAAAATGAGTATATATGAGGGAAAGGGTTACACAGTGCTCATTTTTTTAAGATCTTAAAATAATGCTCAATATAAAGGATGGTTTAAAAAACATATAAATCAACAAAGTGCTGACACACACACAGTTAAAGACTTGAGCATACTGAAAAAGATTGAGAAGAATTGATATTAGCTGACAATCTTAAGTCCTTTAATCATTCTTGAGATTATGTTTTTGAAATTATGTAAAAAAAAAACACACACACACTTTACTGAATTCACAATCTCAGTTCTTCAATCTCTTCTATTTGATTACAATCTAATTAATAGATTTGACAGAAATGGTATAAAAGCTTCTCATTTTAAGTTTTCATTAATGTATACACAAAGTCATCAGTTCAGTAGCCAAAAAAAAAATCCACTTTATGGTACTGGACCAAAAACCTGAAGGCCAAATTTTAAAGAGTACCAGAAGGACATAGGTTTTGTTGTTATCAATAGATTTTAGCAAATATGGATCTCTATTTGATACTTAAATGGATAAAGTGAGTGTGGATGTTACTTTATAATACGACATGACATTTTTTTTTATTCCTTCATTTTATCCCTGCCATGACATGGTGTCTGCTGCTTTTAATGTTGTATGTATGTACCATGTGAATCTCTTAATTTATGTCATGAATCAGTTTGATAATCCTATTATTTTATGGATGCAGTGTTGTTGTTTTTTTTGGTTTTTTTTGTTTGTTTTTTCATTGTGGGAGAAAAGGGGTCCAACCCCATAGGGTGATGAAAAAGTGTGCAATTGAGCTAAAAGGGGGATTTTTCTGCTATGTATAATGTAATCATTTTATTGTATTTTACTCTTATTTAATGATGTTTAATTGCATTATAAGAATAATAAGACCAGAGATACAACATGTTTGAACAGTTTTATTAAGAATATAAACATTTAAAAAAGACACTGCAATAGTGAGACTATGCACAAAGTATGGTAGGTAAAGAGTCATAATCATGGAAAGGGGGGGGGGACGAAAGAAAAGGGGGGAGATATATTCCAGGCAGCGGAAAATGCCACCTATATATTCTCCCAATATTTTGACCAAAAAACAAAACAAAAAAAACACTGGGGTGTATACAAATATTTGGACATAGACACAGGACATTATTAATAATTCATTGTATTTGACTTGATAACAGATGATTATTTATATTCTTAAGATTTTTTTTTTTTTTTAAGGATTTTTTTCAGCTGATTCTCAATGATTTTTAATACATGTTTGATATACGCAGGGGGGTGTTTTGATTAAAATATTAATAAAATGAAACATTATCAAGAAATAAATATAAATATTTTATATTCAACTCTTGATTAATCAAGTTACTAATAAATGGCCCTCTTTGGTTGACCAGGCCTTTTTAACTCTTGCTTTCACTCCAGTTGTTAACCTCCATGTTTCCATCATTCACTGAATAAATTTGTGAATGATACAACAACTGTGTTGAATCTACGTTGTGTTGCATATTTTGATTTTGGGAGGATAGGGGTTAAGTATGGTTAGATATTGGATTGGACCAATTTCCAAAAGCAATAACTTTCATGTTTATACATAATTTGTTGTAATAAGTCAAATTACCCCTGTAATTATGGTCTTAAACCTTTTTCATAAATGAAGCCTTTCGATAGTCTCAATATCTAAAAGGCAATAATGCAAACATTTTGAAGGAACAACTACCTGAAATGTAAAGGACTTTCTACTGGAAAACCATATAACAACCTTGCTGCAAGACTACACAGATTCTCTTTAGAACTTTAAACTCTTCTAAGTTTGTTTCGCGGGACGCAAAACATCTAACACTCCGTAAAATTCAGACCAATTACCGGTGCTTTAAGATCGTGAAAGCATTAAGAGAAGTGAAAGAAAGTTGTATAACATTAAGAGCTGACCAATTCTAAACAGAGGTACACGAGTGATAAACGTCACGTTGTATACTTACTGATAAATCCAAACTACTAGTATCCCGACTAGATATGGACCGTACAACGCCTGATCTCCATTCCCACTCTGAAATCTTTTGGATTTTGAGCTTTTGGGGACTCCTTACGGAGATAAAACGTTTTCCAACTAACTCTTCTCGATATCTGCAAGCCATAATACACACTACGTATCCATTTTGAGTAAAATATATCCAAAAACGAGATATTTTTGACAAAATTCCTTTGGAATGTCTACTCACACAGATTACGTGGCGCACTAATACAACTAGTACAACTTTGACATCTAACGGGTCATTGGGTCATACAATGTCGAATACGCTTAATCAAAGTAGTTCGCAGAGAACAAAAATAAATCATGATTAAAATAAGTTAAAAATTGTAAATCACTAGTAGATACTTCAGTTTATAACAAAGTTATATCCAACTGAAGGATTTATTTATTATTGTTATTGTCATTTTTGAAGTTTTGTTTTGTTCTGTTTATTTTGTTCTGAACTAGCCATATAACTTGTGTGCTGTAAACATTCTACAATACAGCCCACTATAAAACCTATGGATTTGTTGTCATAAAATCTAGTCGTGTGTGTAGATAAATATTAATAACATTAATGATTCGGATGAAAAGTTTGGGACATATGTTACATATTAAGAAATCGGTTAAATACTGTGGTTTATTAAACAGTTTGTTTGATTTATTAAATTGTTGTAATATTCTAATGTAGGTCTGAATATAATACACTTATAAGTCTTTATTAAACTTTTTTTTCTTGAGAAAGGCAAATTTTTGTCGAAAAAGAGTGAATTTGATGGTTTAAGGCATTTTAATTGATGCTGTTTGGTGGATTATAGGGAAATATAAGTGGATTATATCCTGATAATTTGAATAATTTCTCCGTTCAAAACAGATATTATCAGGAAAACAGTGAAATTTTCAGGAACTTGAACCCAATCCTCAGAACATCAATTGTGCTGGGTTTTACGCAAGAAATGACGTCATAAATAATGTCACGCACGCAAGATAATCCCGCCAATTTTGATATCTTTTGTGATTAACACAGCTAATTTCTGGCCTTTAAAGCATTAAATAAAAAGAAAAACAGTTTGTTTTGGTGAAAGATCAATGTATTAATTCATTCGTGACCATTAAAAGATGCATGATTTTCTTTTGTGGCTTTGCACTCATGAAAAAATCACTTTTTATGTTCACTCAGTGACTTTATTAATTGATCTTACACCAAAACAAACAATTATCCTCTATATTGTTTGTCTAATTAAAATCACTACAATTAGATTAAGTAAAATATTTTTTTATTGCTTTTCGATGGATTTCCTAGAAATAACAGTGAATTATATCCTGGTAATTTCACTGTTTTCCTGTTCAAAACAGTGAAATTATCAGGAACTTGAACCCGACCCTACGTTATAAACTGATTGTCCAGAGCATCAATTATGCTGGGATAACGAAAGAAATGACGTCATCAGTAACGTCACACATGCAAGGTAATCCTGCCAATTTTGACGTCTTTTGTGAATAACACAGCAAATTTCTGGCGTTTAAAGCATTAAACAAAAAGAAAAAATGTTTATTTTGATGAAAGATCAATGTATAATTTCATTTGTGAACATAAAAAGATGCATTTCACTCGGTGAAATATTAATCGATCTTACACCAAAACAAGCATTTATCCATTTCTTTCATTATTATGAAAAACTACTTTTTTCTGGTAGCAAATGTCTTCCACTAGATTTAAAAGACAGGGTCAAAGTCGAAAATTGAAAGATTGGAAAAGTCAATAAATCAACATATTATTTTTTACAAAGAAAATATTAACAGACTTTGTCACAAAATTTTGCCCTGAAGGTCTGCCCAAAAATTCAAATTCTCATCTTGCACCATGCTAAATGAAACATGATAAATTGATATTTCTTTCCTCATGATTGTAAAATCTTTCCACAAAATTTCTAAAAACAGCACCTCAAAATATACTGTGAAAGATAAAATATTACTTTATTGTTCTTCTGGTGAAGCAACAGAAAAGAATTTAAATGTCTGCTCAAAACTTCGACATTAAGTCTGATGCCACATAATGCAATGAAACCTCTCTTCTTTTTTTATTTGTTTCAGAGTTTTACCCCCAAAGAACATGGAACAAAACAGCCTCCAATCTTTTGAGTACAGGGCAGAACAACAAAAGCTTGGCTAAAGTGATGATGTCAAATGCAGATATATCAGCTTAATTATGTTAGCAACGCAGACATCACAGGTCTATTGTCCAGGCAAGGAGATCTAAGCATTGAAGAAAAAACAAATCTCTTGTTCAGTCAAAGAGATGTGGGCAAGACCAACATATTTGGTCTATAGTTCAGTCAAGGAGATCTGAGCAATGTAGAAATTTCAGATCTCTTGTTCAGGCAAGGACATGTGACTTGTGTTGACATAGCAGGTCTATAGTTCAGTCAAGGAGATCTGAGCAATGTAGAAATTACAGATCTCTTGTTCAGTCAAGGAGATGTGACTTGTGTTGACATAGCAGGTCTATAGTTCAGTCAAGGAGATCTAAGCAATGTAGAAATTACAGATCTCTTGTTCAGTCAAGGAGATGTGACTTGTGTTGACATAGCAAGTCTATAGTTCAGTCAAGGAGACCAGAGCAATGTAGAAATTTCAGATCTCTTGTTCAGTCAAGGAGATGTGACTTGTGTTGACATAGCAGGTCTATAGTTCAGTCAAGGAGATCTGAGCAATGTAGAAACTACAGATCTCTTGTTCAGGCAAGGAGAAGTGGACAATGCAAATTTTCAATTAATGACAAGTGAGCAGTGTCCCTTGTTCAGTCAAGAAGATGTGAACAATGCAAATATGTTTAGTCAAGGAGATGCAGATATAGCAGCTATTTCAGTGAAGACAATTCTAAAATGAGCACTGCAGACATCAAATCTGTCTTGTTTAGTCAATGAGATTTGAGTAATGCAGAATTAGTGTAGGAAAATCCGATGTCAGGAGATGTGAGTAATACAGATATATAAGCTTTTTTTCAGCTAAAGGGGATATATATTAGCTTTTTTTTTTCAGAGAAGAAGATGTGAGCAATGCCAACATCACAGCTCTCTTCTCCAGTCAAGGAGATGTAAACATTGCAGAAATAACATCTCTCTTGTTCAGTCAAGCATATGTGAACAATGTTCAGTCAAGGAGTTATAAGCAATGCAGATGTGAAAAATGCCAACATCAAAGCTCTCTTCTTCAGTCAAGGAGATGTAAACATTGCAGAAATTACATCTCTCTTGTTCATCAAGCACCTGTTACTCTTGGGGAATATCTCAGATCTCTTGTTCAGTCAAGAAGATGTAAGCAATGCAGATATCTCAGATCATTTGTTCATTCAAGAAGATGTAAGCAATGCAGATATCTCAGATCTCCTGTTAACTCCTTGAGGCAGTCAGGAAGATGTAAGCAATGCATATATCTCAGATCTCCTGTTCAGTCAAGAAGATGTATTTAATGCAAATAATTATGTTCAGCCAAAGATAAGTAGGCAATACAAATAATGCTGCTTTCTTGTTCATTCAAGGAAATAAGAGTATATAAATTCAGCTAAGGTTAACTTATTTACAACACAATATAGTAATATTCATAAATGATAACTGCATATATCTTTTTTTTTCTGGAGATTTCAACTCTCAGACATTTCTCTCTTGTTTAGAAACGGTATGATTTTAAATCTCAAATCTGCAGTGCTGATATATTATGCCTTGGTCACATATCCATATGATGACACATACAATGATTTTTAAATCTGTATGATTTCACCAACTTTTAAAATCAATACATTCTCTGTAAACATAGTTTCTAGTAACATGCCTATGGGCCACATGCAGTTTTTTTGAGGATGTAATTGCAGCAAAGTCAGAGCTCAGACGTACCTCATACAATGCATATGTGTTCATACAGTGCATTACAGACAACACAGTTCTTGTCCTGTAATGGTGATAAGAAGTCACAGGAAGGCAATATAGATATCATAAGTCTCTTGTCCAGTAATGATGATGTAAAGACACAGGTAGACAATATAGATATCACAAGTCTCTTGTCCAGTAATGGTGATGTAAAGTCACAGGAAGGCAATATATATATCATAAGTCTCTTGTCCAGTAATGATGATGCAAAGTCTCAGGAAGGCAATATAGATATCATAAGTCTCTTGTCCAGTAATGGTGATGTGAAGTCACATGTAGACAATATAGACATCATAAGTCTATTGTCCAGTAATGGAGATGTAAAGTCTCAGGAAGGCAATATAGATATCATAAATCTCTTGTCTAGTAATGATGATGTAAAGTCACAGGTAGACAATATAGATATCATAAGTCTCTTGTCCAGTAATGGAGATGTAAAGTTTCAGGAAGGCAATATAGATATCATAAATCTCTTGTCTAGTAATGATGATGTAAAGTCACAGGTAGACAATATAGATATCATAAGTCTCTTGTCCAGTAATGATGATGTAAAGTCTCAGGAAGGCAATATAGATATCATAAATCTCTTGTCTAGTAATGATGATGTAAAGTCACATGTAGACAATATAGACATCATAGGTCTCTTGTCCAGTAATGATGATGTAAAGTCTCAGGAAGGCAATATAGATATCATAAGTCTCTTGTCTAGTAATGATGATGTAAAGTCACAGGTAGACAATATAGATATCATAAGTCTCTTGTCCAGTAATGGTGATGTAAAGTCACAGGTAGACAATATAGATATCATAAGTCTCTTGTCCAGTAATGGTGATGTGAAGTCTCAGGAAGGCAATATAGATATCATAAGTCTCTTGTCCAGTAATGGTGATGTAAAGTCACATGTAGACAATATAGACATCATAAGTCTCTTGTCAAGTAATGGTGATGTACAGTCTCAGGAAGGCAATATAGATATCACAAGTCTCTTGTCCAGTAATGATGATGTAAAGTCACAGGTAGACAATATAGATATAATAAGTCTCTTGTCCAGTAATGATGATGTAAAGTCACAGGTAGACAATATAGATATAATAAGTCTCTTGTCCAGTAATGATGATGTAAAGTCACAGGTAGACAATATAGATATAATAAGTCTCTTGTCCAGTAATGGTGGTGTAAAGTCACAGGTAGACAATATAGATAAGTCTCTTGTCCAGTAATGGTGATGTGAAGTCACAGGAAGGCAATATAGATATCACAAGTCTCTTGTCCAGTAATGGTGATGTGAAGTCACAGGAAGGCAATATAGATATCATAAGTCTCTTGTCCAGTAATGGTGATGTGAAGTCACAGGAAGGCAATATAGATATCACAAGTCTCTTGTCCAGTAATGGTGATGTGAAGTCTCAGGAAGGCAATATATATATATAATAAGTCTCTTGTCCAGTAATGGTGATGTGAAGTCTCAGGAAGGCAATATAGATATCATAAGTCTCTTGTCCAGTAATGGTGATGTAAAGTCTCAGGAAGGCAATATAGATATCATAAGTCTCTTGTCCAGTAATGGTGATGTGAAGTCACAGGAAGGCAATATAGATATAATAAGTCTCTTGTCCAGTAATGGTGATGTGAAGTCACAGGAAGGCAATATAGATATCATAAGTCTCTTGTCCAGTAATGGTGATGTGAAGTCACAGGAAGGCAATATAGATATCACAAGTCTCTTGTCCAGTAATGGTGATGTGAAGTCACAGGAAGGCAATATAGATATCATAAGTCTCTTGTCCAGTAATGGTGATGTGAAGTCACAGGAAGGCAATATAGATATCACAAGTCTCTTGTCCAGTAATGGTGATGTGAAGTCACAGGAAGGCAATATAGATATCATAAATCTCTTGTCCAGTAATGGTGATGTGAAGTCACAGGAAGGCAATATAGATATCACAAGTCTCTTGTCCAGTAATGGTGATGTGAAGTCACAGGAAGGCAATATAGATATCATAAGTCTCTTGTCCAGTAATGGTGATGTGAAGTCACAGGAAGGCAATATAGATATCATAAGTCTCTTGTCCAGTAATGGTGATGTAAAGTCACAGGAAGGCAATATAGATATCATAAGTCTCTTGTCCAGTAATGGTGATGTGAAGTCACAGGAAGGCAATATAGATAATAAGTCTCTTGTCCAGTAATGATGATGTAAAGTCACAGGAAGGCAATATAGATATCATAAGTCTCTTGTCCAGTAATTGTGATTTGAAGTTACAGGAAGACAATATAGATATCATAAGTCTCTTGTCCAGTAATGATGATGTAAAGTCACAGGTAGACAATATAGATATCATAAGTCTCTTGTCCAGTAATTGTGATGTGAAGTCACAGGAAGACAATATAGATATAATAAGTCTCTTGTCCAGTAATTGTGATGTGAAGTCACAGGAAGACAATATAGATATCATAAGTCTCTTGTCCAGTAATGGTGGTGTAAAGTCACAGGTAGACAATATAGATATCACAAGTCTCCTGTCCAGTAATGGTGATGTAAAGTCACAGGTAGACAATATAGATATCATAAGTCTCTTGTCCAGTAATGGTGATGTAAAGTCACAGGAAGACAATATAGATAAGTCTCCTGTCCAGTAATTGTGATGTGAAGTCACAGGAAGGCAATATAGATATCATAAGTCTCTTGTCCAGTAATGATGATGTGAAGTCGCAGGTAGGCTTTGCACAGTAATGGTCAAATCTCAGGTTAACAAATACTGAGCTACTGACAAGATACCCATTATATGTTCAGAATCATTGGTTCATTGATTCTCTTGATAATTACTCAGAGTGTTGCCACAGCTCAATAAATTTTGTTTGTATGACTCTCAGATGAGAATATGCATTTGTTTTCTTCAAATTTTAGCTGAAGTCAGACATAAGGATTGAAGACCAATGGTGAGTGTGTGGTTTGTATATTGAATCTTCATCAGTTTACAGCCATGTAGGTCATTGTTATGCTAGATCAAACTGAAGACCATGCTCAGTCTGAACAGGTTTTGCTAATAGATGAGCATTTCACAGCACTGACCAACCTGCATGTCACTTTTAGGATGATTTTGTTTTCATAAAGGTGAATGGGAAAGTTCTTAACATTGTTTATAATATTGATGAGAAATATCTATTAATTTGTTAAATCAGATGCACAAGCATACATTCCGGTTGGGTTGGAACACCACATGACACATGTTAACATCATGTGTGAGTTTGTACAAGTAAATAAATGCCAATTGAAATAACTATCTAAAATGCTAAAAACTTAGCATTTCAAACATTACATTAATTTCTGTAAGGATCAATACATCATTCTAATAGTTAATAACACAAAATATGCTTTTAACATACTACTTCTGTATATTTTGAACACCATTCAGAAAAAAACAAAAAAAAAACAACAAAACAGAAGACACATCTGTATAGATTGCATTTCAAGACTGACAACACAGAAGCTAACAGATTGATGGACATAAAAAATCTGCTCATTGACTCCTGTGCTATTGGGAACTAAGCCATTATCTATGTATTAGTAATAGCATCTCATCTCTTTGATTTTCCTAACCATTGTGATGTCCTATTGATTCTTTTATATATTTCCAAGTGGCATGTAGTGGAATCCATCGTAAGTCAAGGAAGGAGAGGAGAGGGGTCAGCTGATATTAGGTCAATGTCCTTTCTCACAGCTCCATCTGTCACTGAACCGACCAATGTTGATGTCCAATCCTCCAATAGCTATTGACTAAAGGTTATTCACCATTCTAGATTCGACAGGGAATACATACAATCTCCACATTTTACTATGCTGTTGAGGCCACTGTACGTTTGTTGATGGCATGGAAATCAATAAGTGTATATAGGTCGCACAGAATTACCTTCCTTTGTCTGCCAGGCTTGAAAAGTAATATGCCTTTATATGGAACTAATTAGCTGAGTCTTAAAGCAGTTGAGAGTATAGTACATAATCTATAGAGTGCTGGCATCATTTGTTCTAATTTCTGTCTCAGAGGGAGTTTGGTTCTTTTTCCACTTATTGATTTAACAGCTGTAGCAATTCAGAAACAAAATTTTGCATGTTACTATCAGCCAGCAGTACCAGTATTTCATTAATGCCATTTGGGATACAAACAAGCATTCCTCTTGATGGTTACTTGGTTGGGCTGGAAGAACCTGGGAATTGAAGTATTTTATCTCTCATGGCTTCAAACGCATAAGGGAATTATCACTCAAGCCACAAGGCACTGAAAACCATGGAATAACATCTTCTGTTTTACTTTAATTTTTTTGTTGAGTCTGCTTACTGAAGCTCAACATACTGGTAGTTGCCAATGTCTGCATGTTGTATGTGTATTAAGTGCATCAGATTGTCCGGGCTGTAACTAACAGACGTACATGGATGAAAGGATTTTCAAATTATATGGCAGTAGAATTTACCTCAGTAAGGCACAGGTCAAGGTCACGTGTAGACTGAAAGGACTCTTGATGCTGGATTTGCTTGTCCGAGCTGTAACTTATGGATCAAAGGATTCTCAAATGATTTGGCATGAAGATTTGCCTCAATGAGACAATGTGTTGTACTCAAGCGTTTGAATCTTAGCTCCATTTACAGTGTGTATACTTAATAGGAATTTTGTGATTTTATAGTAAGGGGTAGTCCTAAACAAAACACCCATATTCTATTACTAGAAGTAGTAGTCTACAAATCAGAATAATTACATATTGGCAAACATTTTACTCCATGAAATGTTTTCAAAGAGTCGGATTCCTAGCTTCTTGGTTGACATGTTGCCCTTAGGTGCATAGTTTGTACATCACATTGGCTAATTAGTAGTTTTGATTGACAGGTAGTGACTCACTGGTTATGTCAAGGTGCTGCTCATCTGTGTTGTAGAAATATGGAGTGATTTGGACCATCAGAAGTTTTTAGACCTGGTTGCTAAAAGTGTCAGAGAGGATGTCACACACAGACAGCTTGAGGATCAGGAAGCTGGTGTGGGAAGAGAGAGTCACAATCTTAGGCACCTGACTTTGATTGGAGGATCTCTCCTGAAGAGACATGGAGAGAAAGCCTGATGCTAAATAGGTGAAGAAGATCGGGAAGGAGTGGGATGTAAATGGACCATGTAGTGAAAGGTGACCAAAGAAGACCTTGGAAGCATCTATCAAAGAGGACCTTCAAAATCTAAGTCTGAGTCCAGCTCTAACCTTTCCAACCCATAGACATGGGAACAACAGGTTGAATAGCTGATAATGATGTCTGAAGATGAGGGTTCAGGTAAAAAAAACCTCAAGTGGTCATTTTCTGCAACATGTGAAATTGATATCTGTGCATAAGTATTGCAGTGTTGACAACATCACCAGAAGTTGAGCTGGTAGGTTTACCAGTTTACCCTGTTAGACAAGCAAGATCTTTATTCTGATACTGATAACTGTCAGCCTCTCATGTAACCAGGCAAGAATAATGTGCATCCAGACTGGGATTCAACTCTGGAACCACTTGCTTACAAGGCAAGTGCTATACTGACTAAGCTACCAGATCGCTTACACAAAATCTCTCACCAGAGGGTTGCTTTAATATAGACTGTTACATCTGCCAATCTGGAATTTGTCCCCAAGAACAAATTGCTATGCTCGCAACAAACCAAAAGCAGTATACCATTGGGAACTTTATATATTATATACTGTAACAGTTCCATGTTGGGCACCAAATGTTACTCAATTAGAAAAATGTGTTGCCAGACCAGGGTCCGAACCTAGGACCTTTACTCACAAGGGAGTGCTCTATCAACTGAGCATCCAGATGGTTTACAAAATTCTCTCAACAATGAGGGTTGCTTTTAGGCTGTTACATAATTGATTACATACAGTATAAATAGTGGATATTTGTTTTCTCTTCTTTTTTTTCCTTAGTGGTCTTGGAATTCAACAAATTCTGTCAGTTGGCAAACAAACAAACATATCTCTGAAACAGAAGGTGAGTACAGATATCATAACAAGACTTGCATAAACCAGTTCATACCAGTCCCATTCTCCTGTAAATAGGACCACTTTTCCAGGAGACACCCCTCTGACAATTCTTTCTTTTATTTTTGTTTTCAAATAAAATATAAAATAACTGGACAATAAATTGAAACCTTTAAGTTAGCATGAATTATCATCAGCTTGCATTATAAATCAACAACAACAAAAAAATGAATCATAAAAAAAAGAAGTGTATTTGGGCGACAAAGTACAAGTAGAAGAAAAATTATGCATTTCAAGCTTAATATTGTGATTCTCAAATTTCAGCCAGCATTTGAGATGTGTTCTGAAGTTTCACCAGAATTTTCCTATTTGCTCATGATCCCTGAAAAAGATTGACAGCTTTTCTCCTGTGTGCCTGTGAGAAATTTATCAAAGCAAACAGAAAATCAATGAAATTCTGCATTATAGTGAGACGCAAAATGATGGAGAGCTATCAGAGTGCTGGAGTAATTGGGTCAAAAAAATATTTTCTTGCATTTAGAAACCATCAAGTCACATGTTCACCCATCCACGATGCTGTGTTTTAGGGCGTAATTAAAGAAAAAAAAGTGCAGGGTTTCAGAAATGTAGTTTCTGAGAGGAATGATGGAAAGTTATTGTCAACGGTATTGTGTTTTTAGTGGTTTGGACTTTTTTCTAACAGATTTGAAATTTCAAGGAGAGAAAATAAACTGGAAATTGTGGTTGTTTCATTTGCAGAAATAGAGAATATGAGCCAATGGCTGTTAAACTGGTTAAAGAAGACTGTGCATACTTTAGTCAGAGGCCAATGCTGGATATATTTACTGTTTGCTGTTGTAATTTTTCAACTCTCTGAGACCTGTCCTTATGGCCTATAGGTTGAGGTATCTGCTGTATGAAACCAATATTTCACTCCCTTACTTTGTAATATATATACCTTTATTTTCTCCATATATGCATTGTTAAAAAACCATGGTATATATTCCATTATCACTTCTGTACATACCATGGGATTTTCAGCTGGCAAAACTTCGTTTTTATGAATATTAATAAGATACTTGTTTACCAATGAAATCATGCATAGTATTTTGAATACTCTTTGTTGAAATATACAAAAGGTGACTCATTGTTTCTGCAAGATAAACCGCTACACTAAGAAAAGGGGGCGTGACGTCATCTCTACTCGGTAGAACAAAGCTAACCTTCAAACTCCCATGACGTTTCATTGGTCAAAATGATCCCTGCTGTCGCTGTCTCTGCCACACATCCAATGAAATGCCTGATTCATAATTCAGGAGTATGAAGTTACCAAATATCCCACGGTTGATTAAGAAGCAAAGCGTATTGAGTGAACGTGGATTTTCCGACAATGCCATATATGAAGATTTTACAAAGATACATAGTGAACATACTAACAAATAACAACAAGAACATATTAACAAACATGCACAATAAGAATTGAAATGGATTTAACTAGAAATAACCTTTATCACACGAAAAAGAAAAATGAAAAAAACAACAGCTATACTTGTATAATAAACACATACCACATATAAACAACTACATGTGGAATGCATTCTTATTTTGCTTCAGTGGTATTTTCGTAATAACGAACAAAACCTAAGACAACAAATTGAACACATTGATTGACACATATATCTACTGTTTAGGCAAAAAAAGGGTTCCGTTTCTGGTCGCCAGCAAATAAAAAAGAGGGTTCGTAGGTTGGGATTTTTTTATTTTTTTGTTTACATGAAACAAAAGGTAAAAAAAGGGAATATTTTTTTAAAGGTAAAAAAACTTTAGGGTTCAGTCATTAAAAAAGAGGGTCGGTCGGGTAACCAGAAACAGAACTTTTTTGTTTTGGCCTTAAGTATATTATTACACTGATTTAGCACCACTGCTTTGAACTCAATCCCTGTAATGGAAATGTTACAGGTTCAGTCCTTGGCTAAGCAAAATTTTCAAGATACATGGTAGGACCCCCTGGCTTTGTGCTCAGCTGACAAGAGTAGCTCAAGAGTTTGAGGAAAATGTGACTAGATGTGGTATCATGTTGCAATACATTTTCTTGTATGATAGCAAAGAATCTGTTTAAACAATGCAGAAAAAAATGACTGAAATACTGTTGTATAGACAAAGTAGATCTTCATCCTCATGAAACCTTGAGCAATTTGACACAGACTTTGTTGTCAAAAATACTACGTTACCCTAACTTTTGAATTTGATATCCATTTTGCAATTGCTGGACTTTTGTATCCAGACAAACCTTTACTCATGATCAATACATTGTAATATTTGAATAAAGCAATTAAATTAATTTGTCCTAGGTTTTTCCCAGTATATTATATTAATTCTCAAGTGCTAGTATACTGCACAACCCCATTTAAACATCCATGCCAGGTTTTGTATTAACTAGAAGTTTGCAAAACACACCGCCAATTAACCCCTCCCCCCACTTGCACAAAAGTGTTAGTTCCTCGAAAATTGAAAGTATGTAAGCAATTTTTGTGCTTTGAAATTTTGTTTCATTCAAGGATCAATGGTTGTTATAAGTAGAAGGATTTGAGGCCTTTGTGTAATGGCTGCTTGATTTTTTACAACATCATTTCTCTTTTTTGGACAGGTGGGAAGCATTTGAACAGACTTAATATGGTATTCACTACTGAAATGCTGTGATAAAAGGATGATCATAACTAAAATAAAATTATATTTTCGCAAATACATTAGCACACACACTTGACCACCTTTCACTCATGCAGTATAAAAGGTTTGCAGTGCAGCTCCATTGTAATGCATAGGTCTTAGCCTTAGCCTATATTATATTAGACCATGTCTGTGAAAATGAATTTAAGTCAACTAACCAATTCACAATATTAAAAATGTTCTTATATTGGATTTTACATTATAATGTAACATGTTGTAATGTATCTTTGCATAATAGGTCAAGAATGTTAAAAAAAAATTAAAAAAAAATAACAAAGCCCACTCACCCTTTTCACTTTAGATACAAGTAGTTACTCACAAATTACACTAGGTTACCTGATTTTCTCTTGACAGTTTTTCAGAAGTACAAGATGAAATACAAGAGATACTCATGTTGACCTCCATAACTGATTTCAGAATTTGTGGAATTCTGCATGACTGATAAGAGACTACAAATATTGCAGATTGGGAAGCATAGCATTCCAGTGCGCTTCAAATTTGGATTTCAGAAATTCTTTTGAGGAAGTGTGGAATTATTTCAGGACAAGACAAAATTTTGATGCGTACATACCAAGGCCGGTAATAAGGCAACCACATTGTGTAAACATTTTTTTTTCTGAAAGTTTAATAAAGCCTAAACAACTCCAAAAGAAGCTGATATATTATACTTGTATTTGCTAAAAATTCAAGACAGTATCACAACTTCTGATTTGATTGGTCTTGGTGCCAAATGGTTAGAAAATTTGCCATACTGATAAAACCATGGTACACTCTTTATGCAAATCTAGATGAAATATTGAGCTTGAACCTGGAGGTAAATGGCTGGAGAATTACCATTGCTACGGCAATGTTTTTAAAATCTCTCATTACTGATTAAAGTGAGAAAGCTGCCAATTACAGACACTTCATCTCCATGATTGGTTTATCCAGCAATCCCTTGATATCAATATAATGAGACAAAATTTGAAATATTTCTGGTAATGTTGACAATTGGAAGGTGAAAAAGGCATTATTTTGTGTGTTCTGGAAAATCATAGATCATGCATTAGTAATAAAAACTTCTTTTTATTATACTTCATTGAAATTTTTAAAAAAAAAACAACATAATAATTATTTGCTGCTGTTTACAAGACAATGATGAAAAATTGGAATGATAGTGGTGGTTGCGCTTTAACAAATAAAGTCCAGGGGTTGTGAATATGACTGGAGGTTGATGGCTTTGTGGTGGGGAAAACATTTCATGACCAAGGAACTGCACAAGATAGAAGAAAGAATCTTTAGGACAAGGGAAGCAATTCAAATTCAATACATAATTGTTATTCAAGAGTTACCTTTGAAAATGGTGGGGAAAAGGGGGATGGGGTAAAAGTAAATGAACACGTTTGTAAAATCCTCATGTTATGAGTACAATGAGGATTGAAAAGAGAGAGAAAGGATAAGCTGATAGAGTTTCCGTCATTAAATAACCACTTCATGTACATCCTATGTGAAGCACAAAATTTTATTTGTAGCTGGGGTCTATAAGATTGTAATTGACTCAGGTATCCGTAAAACACTGTTCTTCACATTTTTTTCTATTTTATTAAAATTACATGAAAATTAATCATGATGATGCTAACAACTGTCCCCTCCCCAGTGCTATCTGTGAAATCCGTAATACCGAAGTTTAAACTTGTCCATTGGACGACAACAACAACAAAGAAAATGGCGACCCCCACAGCAGGTAATTGTGTGCACTAAATATTCGCTCAATTTTACGGTATATATGGTGTATGTACTATTATCTCTGTTCAAAACTGGAAGAAAATAGTGTGTATTGTTTAAAGAGATAAATGTCTTTAATCTCACACAAAATCTAATTGTTAAGGACCTGATCAGAGTAAATTGTTGTCAAGCTTGACTAAGGGAGATAATTTTGTCTTTATTCTTTTTCACTATTTTTTCTTTGGAAAAAAAAGGTTTGATAACCGAAGCATACATCTAGTGAATTATAGCCTGGCGAAATGAGATGTTAAAAGCAAAGTGCAGTCTTTTTCATTTTTATTTTACAGAGATACTGTTCCAAGTGATTCTTTTTCTTATTGCTCACAAAAAGGTTCCAATTTCTAAATCTACACCAACCTTCTGTTTACAATGTTACCTAGTTGCCTACCAATTTCTAAGGCTTGATTTTTTGTTGAGAAATACTCCAGTTAAACACATTGCATCTTTGCTATTTTTTTTTGCATGTCTGTCTATGCTCACTTTTGACCTAAATAAGGATTTAATCTCTACTGAGATCCGCTCTGGTTATTTTTTTTCATATCGGCCCCTGCCAGCAGAGGCCAGTACAAAAAAAAATAACCGGAGCGGATCTCAGTAGAGATTACATAAGGATTATGATGTAAAAAATGTTGTATGAATATTTTAATAATGTTTTCATCACTACGGAAAAAGTTGTTTACTGATATGACAAATTAGTTTTAGTGAATTATCCTGACAAAATTTCATTTCTTTTGATAAAAATATAATCACTTTAAACACTTCTCTTAGATGCACATTGAGACCTGTTTCTGTTTATTTGAAAATATCAGGACTACTATATGTAACCCATGCTATATTTTGTCTATCTATTATTAATAATAAAAAATAAGTTTAGAATATTGCTATGCTTGCCTGCGATACTGCGCTTTTATGTGTATATGTACGGTAGTTATTTCTTGTCCAGTAGCTGTGTGACTTCATTGTGTATAGTCTTATTTGCCTAACTAAAAACTGTTTACAACTGCTCAGCGTCATGTATGAGTGAGTGGATATTGATGAATGGTCACTTCTTATGCATGCACCTAACCTTTCAACTTGCATAAACTGCCAAAATCTCACGTCACAACCCTGAGAACTCTGTCTTTCCCTTGTCAGTTCGTATTTAGTCTTGGATCGAGAAGGAGAGTCGCAAGACTGCTTCCATATTTCCATTTCATTTACCGTCTCTTTCTAGATATATTGTTCTTCTTTGACAACCCTGGGTTACATATATATTAATATAGTCAATTTTACCTCTCACCGTCTCTTTGTAATTGAAAGGTGGTTATAATTTGCTTCATTACAAACCTGTGTAAGGGACACTTTTCCGACACTAACATTTGCATTATAAAAAAAAGAAGCCATACAAAAAAAAAATAATGATGCAGAAAAAACCAACAGATAAGCTGTATATTTAATTATATTTTATAAAAAGGGTCAATCAGTTAAGAATTTTGAAAAATTGGTATACCTAGTGTACAAAAAGTATGTTTTCAGAGGGACAGAAATAAAAAACAATATGAAACTTAGATATCTTTAATGTATATAAAATTATCTTTCCAATGATTTACATGTTTTTGTTGTAATGTTCATATTTTTGTTGTTTTTGTGCGTAAAACCTGCCAGGTAAGTAAATTTTGTGTAATTTTGCACTACTGTGTAACTGACGCAGAATTGATTACAGGTATGTTGCATGATCACTGATGTGGCTTTTTAAACAGTTTTGTTTTAGATTTGAAAATTATATCACCATTTAAAGGAAATAATGAACTTTATTGATGTTTTTGACCTTTTCGTATATGTTAATTAATTCTTGAGTTACAAGTCCGGCGCATATTTGATAAAGATACCAAGGTCAACACAAAAAGTTCACATACCTATTAAAAGAATAAAGTCTACTCTTTAATATGATATATTTTTCATGAAATTTTATCCACATTAAAGCGGCTGCATCGCCCAGTGAAAGTCAAACTTCTACGAAAAGAAACGCCCACTCGGCCAATTGAGTGCTGTTGCCATTTTGAATTTTACCGATAATGGAATCAAAAGTTCAGAAGAAAAATGTAAAGGTGTATATGGATGTTTTTTTGTTGATACAACATCTTTCACGTATTAATCCTTTAACTTAGTTTTTTTTACTTTAGAAGGTGTATCACACTATGACACTCTTATATACATTGTCTTTTGAGCGGAAGGCCACTATTACTATGAATAATCACTTTGACTTACTATTACAGGCTACAGATTTGTTAAACGACCTCTAGACAAATGGTCAACCAGGGAGAGACTTGCACTTGCTTCATCAGTCAAGAGAAGTGGAGACCAAAACTGGTAACTGACAGTCTACTTGTTCATTATACTATCATTCACTCTCATAGAACAGTACTCTCTATTCTACTCTTTTGAAATGTTACTTTTTATGCCCCCACCTAAAATGGGTGGTGGGGGGGCATATAGATTGCCTTCATCCGTTTGTCCCGAAACTTTGTGACATGCATAACTCCAAAAGTATTTGTCCTACAGACTTGAAACTTTATAGATATATTATTCAGGACATCAGGACATGAACTTGTGCACCTGGTTATTTTTGTATTTTCATCAAACCACCATTGAAGTTGACATAGTCATCAGCCTTTGTTTTTGAAAAATTTGGAATTAAATGCTTGTTACGCATGTAACTCTAAAAGTATTTGAACTACAGACTTGAGACATGGATATATTATTAGGACATACACTTGTGCACCTGGGTATTCTTTTCGAACCTTCATTAAAGTTGACAGAATTATGGGCCTTTGTTTGTTTTTTAAAAAAAAGAGAATTTTATGCTTGTGATGCACATAACTCTGAAAGTATTTGTACTACAGACTTGAAACTTCATGAATATATTATTCAGGACACGAAATTGTGCAACTGGGTATTTTTATACCCTCCACCAAAGAATGAGGCATATAGATTTGCTTTTGTCTGTCCGTCCATCCCAAAACTGTGACACAGGTAACTCTGAAGGTATTTGTGCTACAGACTTTAAACTTCTTGGATATATTACTCAAGACATGACTTGTGCACCTGGGTTTAGCCTTTGTTTTGGAAAATGCGACGGATGGGGGCATCTGTGTCCGCTGGACACCTTTTTAGTTTGTATCTTATTTCATAATGCTTACATCCCAAAAAGCCATGTTGTGTGTTTCCAAGGAACCTGTTATGTCAGATCATATTTCTGTCACTGTAAAATGAGAACTTGAACAGTGGACCCTTCACTTACAGTTCTGACAACATAAGTTTTTTTTCTTTTGCAAAATAATCATACCATTATGATAATATTTAAAACAATATTAAGAATTAATAGTAAGGAAAAGAAAAAAAGAATGTAAATGACCTGTTATTTAGGCATATGTATTTTTAACTATTTTCATAAGGCTACACTGTTATATTTGAACTGCATACCTTTTGATGCAGGTGACTTTTTTAGCTTTGTTTCTGTGTTTTGCAGGGTGTCAGTCAGTCGAGCTATCAAACCATTTGGAGAACCCAGCAGACCCCCAGACTGGTTCTCCCAGAAGGTCAGTTGTTTTTCAAGTACTTAAAGTTGAATGAATAATACCAACATATTTGTTGGTGAATTCTGTCACAGCAGAATGGTGAGCTATGAGGATCATTGACTATTTCATCCACAGTTTGCTTACACCCCGCCAGCTTCCTTTTTGGAAAACTCTTCTTCAAACAAGGTGACAGTGAGTGTTTATGGCTGTCCTCTTAGCAAAGTTTGATTATGGCTGATATTGGTCAAGAAGGACAAGGGTTTTTGCATGCTCCAGCAGAAATTATGAGCAGACTTGAGTCACAATATAAATGGCATGAATAATAGATATTAGCCAGTCTTTGGCAGACTTTACGGTAGTGACAATAAATATGACATTAATTGCATGTGATACTCAGATGATCAACACAGGACCATCAATGCCCTCTTGTTATGCTAATCATGCTTTTTCCTTTGTGTGTGTGTCTCTCGTTCAGTGTTTGTTTTTTCCAAACGTGGTTTCCACTATTCCACTTAAAATGGAAAACCTTTTCAAAAGGTCAATTCTCAATATGGCTGTCTTAACTCCAGCACTGCAGCTATGATTTTCACTTCTCAGTCCCATACCATGCTGGTCTCTGAGAGTGTTAAAAATAACACAAATAAAATGAAAATTAAAAAAGTTTGAGTTTAAACTATGTAACATTTTAGACTTCAAAGATATATGTTTATATTCATTATTTTATTAAGCCACCTTGGTATTAACTTTATTATGTTGCCATTGAATGCGGAAGAATTTGGATTTTAAATACTGTACATTGTATCTAATACCTTAACTTTTATTATTGTGATCAGTCTTTGTCCAGCATCCATTGTGCGGCGTGCGGCATCAACTTTTGCTTTAAACGACATCTCCTCATAAACCACTGAGCAGATTTTGATGAAATTTTACAGGAATGATCCTTTGGTGGTACTGAGCAATAATAGCTAAAATCATTCCAGTCTTCCTACCAAGATGGCTGCCAGAGCTAAAAAAAAGAAAAATCCTTCAATCACATCGCCTCCTAAACCTCTAAATAAATTTTTTAATGAAATTCAGTAGGAATGATCATTGAGTGATACTGCACAAAAATAGCTTAAATTGTTCCGGTCCACTAACCAAAATGGCTGCCAGAGCTAAAAATAGAATAATCTTTAAACGTCATCTCCTCCTAAACCGCTGAGCAGATTTTGATGAAATTTTACAGGAATGATCCATAGGTGGTACTGAGCGAAAATAGCTAAAATCTTTACGGTCTGCCTAGGAAGATGGCTGCCAGAGCTAAAAATAGAAAAATCTTTCAACGACAGCTCCTCCTAAACCAATCAGTAAATTTTTAATGAAATTCAATAGAAATGATCATTGAGTGATACTGCACATAAATAGCTTAAATCATTCCGGTCCATCAACCAAATGGCTGCCAGGGCTAAAATTAGAATAATCTTTAAACGTCATCTCCTCCTAAACCGCTGAGCAGATTTTGATGAAATTTTACTGGTACTGATTAAAATTAGCTTAAATCCTTCTGATCTGCCAACCAAAATGGCTGCCAGAGTTAAAAATAGAAAATCTTTAAATGACATCTCCTTCTTAATGGCTTAGCAGATTTGATGAAACTTTACAAGAATGATTCTAGGTGGTACTGTGCAAAAATAGCTAAAATTGTTTAGGTCTGCCCACCAAGATGGCCACCAGAACTAAAAATTAATAAAATTTAAATATTATATAATTTATTATGTGTATTTTATTTTCCTTACTTAAGCATTTTCTCTCTAGCAGTTGAATTCAGGTGAGCGATTTAGGGCCATCATGGCCCTCTTGTCGATTAAGCTACAGGGGAGATGAAATTTCAGGTGAACATCTCTTTCTCAATTATCATCTAATAATAAGACTTGTTCAGCCACAATTTTGTTTCAAATAAAATTATCAGAACTATGGGGAATTATTATCATTTTAAACTGGTCTCGGTGTCTGCCTTGTACTTTGGAGGTTTAGGGTTTGATTCCTGCCTATGACATGCTGAAGCCATTAAAATGTTCTTCTTTTTCCATTACAGCACTGTGCGCTTCAATATGCCGATCTTCTAGAGAAAGTTGATACACCAAAGTATGTTGTTTTTAATTCTAGAACAAATATAAATAGAGCTATTATATTAAAACAACGGACCTTCCCAAAGGTCTAGTGAAGCCTCCTACTGTTGAATTGTGACTTTAAAGTGATGTGTATAGTATTGTGCTGTTTGCAGTTTTATCCATATCCTCTATACTTAGCGTTCAGCATGCAAGGGTAGTTCCAGGACAGGTTGGCCCAGGGTCTTGATAGTGTGACTCATCCACAGTCATGTTATTTATTGCAGTGAGGAAACATTAGATCTGTCACATGTAGACAAATAGTTCTCAAATGACTGAAATACTGTTGATGGGATGTTAAATCCTAGAAAGCAAACAAATAGTTTGTCTTATGTTCTGTTGTTTTAATAATAATGTATATGACATGTGAACACTCAACAGTGTACATACTTACTTATTTTTTTATATATTAGTTACACTTACAGTGCTCTTTCAGTCAAATTAACCCTTTCCCTCATAGAGGAAACCATGAAAAGACCTATGCAAACAGCATATAACCAGATCAGCCTGCGAGTAACTCGCAGGCTGATCAGGTTTTATGCTGTTCGCTGCTCCTCAGTGGTCTGGAAATGAGGATTTTGTAATTAAATTTGGTAAGGTTTAAATGTGGTTTTCTGCAGATCAGGCTTTATGTGGTACCTATTGAGTGTGTCAAAATGAGTCTATATGAGGGAAAGGGTTAAAAATGTTAATTAGGAAGTAATGAAGCATGTTTGGATGGATATCATGATCTGTACTGTATGATGGTGTAGATGTATGTTGTGAGCAGCTGTGAGCTTCAGTATGAAAATATATGAAACTCAGTCATTACATTTTTGCACATCATGTTATAATACAGTAAGTGTTGGTTTTAATTATTCCCTCATATTGAGTATAGACAAGTTTTGACACCTTTGCAAACAGAGCAGAGCCTTAACAGATCCTTTCACAAGCTGCTTGATCAGGGTTTAATCTGTTTGCTCATACAATATTGTAGCTCTGAGATTCTAAAGTCTGCACTACAGAGATAAGTTCACTGTTTTATGTACCATAACACATTTAAAGTTCAGTAATAACTATTCATCAGATCAATAATTTGTACATGAATATTCAGGAGGTAAAGGATTAATACACTCAGCTTTAAACCTGTGTTCTTGCCAGCACAATAATCATCTCAAATTCAAATATTTCTGTAGATTTGACATAATTATGTTAGGGACAATAGCAAACTTTGAACTAAAGATTGTATTTCAAAAGTATAACTTGGTCTCTACTCCCTCTAGTAAAGACAGGTGTTTGAATTGTGTAGGGTTCTCAATGGGAACCAGCCTATGCATCTTTCCAGTTCTTGCACTGCCTTTACCGGTCCCTGTGGTCAAGTGGTTAGAGCATCCACCCTGGAATCAGGACGTTGTAGGTTCAATCCTCAGCCACGGCATACCAAAGTCGTAAATAGTGGTACTGGTATAGTTCCCTTGCTCAGCATATAAGGGTAGTTCCAGAACTTGTTGGCTCGGTGTCAGGATAATGTGACTGGGTGTGGTATCATGCCATATGTATACAGTTTCAAAAACGACTGAAATACTGTTGGTGGAATGTTAAACCCAGTAAACAAAGAAACCTACTGTTAGGCTAGGCCAACTGCACACACACGGTATCACAAACTAACCCGTACTGTCTACTGTTTAAGTTAGGTCAGCCATTTATCACTCAGTTCTCGTGTGTTGCTATTGGATAATTCTTTTACCATTTTTTTTTTTTTTTTTTTAGATTTTTTTAGAATCTGTGGCTTTTTAATGGGAAAATTAGAGTTATTAGTAAAAAAGAATTGGAAATCATAAGATAATGAAAATGTTTTAAATTAACAAAACAGTTACCAATTATAGGTTTTATATGTCATAGAAATTTTCAAATCAACATTAAAATTATAAGAATGAAACAATTTTTATTAAAATTTCATGAATTATTTCTAATGAGGAAAAAAAAGCTATTTTACTGGAAAAATACCTGTTTGGTAGTTATTTTGGGAAAAAAATGTCAGTTTTTGGATAGGGGAAACAGCCTTTAAAAAGTGGTGAATTTACCCCACTTTACTTAATCTAAATATTTCTATAAACATTGAAAAAGTCAACTTCACTAACTAGTATACACATTTGGCCAATTAGGATTTGTTCATGATCTTCCCCACCCTGTCACTTACGGAAGGGTTTCAAATAACTAACCTCCTAATCCACAGTAGGATGACAAAGTTCATCTTTTATAGTTAACTATGTGATATATTCATCCAGGAGGAAGAGAGGAGAGAAGGGGGTGGAGCGAGAGGTGGTGGACACTCCTGCCAACCAGATTGTGAGGAGACTGACCATAGAGAGAATAGAGGAGCTGAAGGCTCTTATACAGGAGGAGGAGCAAAAATACAAGTAGGTGGAGCTAAGTATGCAAATGATAAATGTGTGTTTCTGTTTTGTTTTGTGTAGGTAAAAGGTATAGTATTGGATGAAGGAGAAATCTTCATGAAATAAGCTAGGTTTTGAGTACAAGTAATGAATGCATTTTAAGTATGACCTGAGTGTTAAGGAAATGAAAATCAGTTTAAACTTTATTTATTTTACATCGATTACAAAACAAGTTATCACAACTTATATTAATCATTGATGGCTCTGATGGCTGCTTATGTAGTCATTATTGTGGGAGGAAATCCAAGAACTCGGAGAAAACCCCTGTGTCTGGACAGGCGACCACTGTACCCTTTCACGTATGTGACCAGGAATAGAACCTGGGATGAATTGGTGAGAAGCAGGGTGCGTTACCACTACTCTGTCCAGGTACCCTTATATAATTTGAGAGTCATTTAAGTCATTAAAGCGATTTGAAGTACAATGTGTATTCTCCATTTCAGGAAATTGAAAAGAGAGGTTGAGGGGATTCGTACTGGGAAATACGATGGTAGCCTTGAAGAAATTATAAAGCAGATCCAGGCGTGAGTAGCAATAATTTTTGGTTTGGCATTTTCAGCTATTGCACTGTGGTCTTGCCATATGTACTATTTTAATGGATTTATTGGTTTTGGGATTGTTTAAAACATAGTTATTCCATAGAGTTTGACAACATATGAATACAAATACATTTAGGGTCTTGGGTTTTTCTTATATTGGTACTTGACTCTCTAGGTTGAAATATTATTGCACAAATTAGTTTTCTGCAAAGATCAAAATTTTAACTCCTTTTATTTTAATTGTATAGTAGTTACAATAGTCTTGCAACAAGCTTTTGAAATAAACTAATTGATCACACATAGTATGAACAGTTCCAGTCTTTGTTGAAGGGACAAGAAAGCTGCAGAAGAGAAAAAGAAGGAGGATGAGAAGAAGCTGGCTGAAGAAATAGCTGAAAGAGAAAAAGCTAATGGTAGGCTAACTAATGTTAGGCTAATGTAGAATGGCTAAACAGAAGCCATATATGTATCTTATCTTGCTATGATATCACTTCAAACTTGCTATATGCAGGCAGCAATTGGTCTATTTTAATACATTGATCTCACTATGACCTTGCTCTGATCTCACTACAAACTTGCTATGTGCAGGCAGCAATTGGTCTATCTTAATACAATGACACTTCTCAAATTATATCCCTACTTTAACTAAATAGGAATTACGTATTCTGTTGTGCCCTTTCCCATTTTGGGAAATGTAAATTCTTTTCCTTTTTGTGGATTCAAGGCTGTGAAGCCATATTATACATGACATGCAATGAAAGCTCTAGTTATGTTCAAATATAAATATCTAGCTCAAATTTCCGTGAATGTAATGGTCATATTTATGTTTGACCTTCAGGTCTTGCTTCATTATGTCATACAACACAGGCCAAGCTGGCTGTATTGTTATAAATAAACACTGTAAGGAAATGAGAGCTTGGAAATGATGTGCATACATTTGTTATAGCGATGCGTAAGGGGATACAGCGAGCAGCTGGATCTTTGGGCAGTATGTCGGAGGTAGATGAGAGTACACAAGACTCGCTGCCAGAACTCAATGTAGAGGTGAGGGAATTTTGTATGTTGAGACCTTTAATTTCTCTGTTTGAAAATAAGATGCAGGAATATGCTTACACATAGATGTCAGTCAGATATATATAAAGGTTAGGTGTACAAATCACCTTGGCCAGTAACATTTTAATTTCAATAAACCTTTTAAAGATATTGCTAATAAGAAAATAATGGATATGAACCTTTATTTTGTTGAAAATAAATTTATGGATTCATAAAAAAGGAACGTATATATAAATGTATATCCCAGTATTCAATGGCTGTGGTGTGTTTGTGTAGACAACTGATGATGAGATGCCACAGACGCCCACCCCGGCCCGGCCGATCTCTATCGATATCCCACCGCCACAGACCACGGAGACAGCGACCAAACCCATCCCCCCAACATCCCCTCTCCTGTCCTCCCTGCTACAGAGTAAACAGTTCTCTGTCAACAGCTTACAGCAGATCAAACTGGTATGTACACTCGGTTCTTAACACTACTTTACAGGTATATTCATATAAACACATTTAAGTTATATTCTTAGTAAAATAAAATGCAAGATACTCTTACCTCCCATTTTTAGTCCCTTACTGGTGTTTACACCGGAGGGGACTATAAGTTTGCCCTCCATCTGTCTGTCCATCCAGATGTCTGAAAATCTGGATCCAGCAATAACTTAAAAACCATTTAAGATAATATTATGAAATAGTTGGCAGTATGGAGATTCTGCACGTCACTTTGTTTTTCTTCTCGGACCAAAATTCTGGTTGCTATGGTAACAGAAATATTATGCACCTCACCGGTAGGGGACTCATGTGTTGCGTGCAACACCAGTTACTTGTTTGTTATATCCCAGCTTCACAGAGTGGGACCATATAGGTCATCCTGTCCTGTCCTGTCCTAACTCACATTACATACAGACAAGGTGGGATGCAAGGGTATTAATCACCTTTTGTGATAGTTCTAGTTTGACTTGACAATAGGTAGTACTCTCATCTCATGGGTTTTCTTAAGTGGACACTTCATAGACTTGCCAGGTTAAAATCACTGCGGGCAAGTGATTTTTTTAAAGAAGATAGTCGGTGGGCAAGTTTATTTATGTAAATGAAATCTTTCTTTTTTTATCATCTACAGTATATCAAGGGTGAAATGTTTGCAAATTGTGTTTGATACATATAAACTAAAATTCACCTTAATATTACACATATTTAGTTTTAAACATGAACAAACACTAACTAACTTAAAGATCGGGCAACCTGTTTTCAATGGGGGCTAGTAGATGATCAAAGTAACTTGCCCCCTGGACAAGTGAAAGTCAAATCTTTAAGTAAACCCCTGTATCTCTTTCATTTGTATGTATAGTTGATTAACCAACCTTCCAATTGTATGTGCAGGAAGCAGAGGCAAAGCAGACCCAGGCAGCCAGTCAGATGGAAGTCACACCAGAAGTGACCAGTCAGCCATCAGAGAAGATTGTGACAGTGCCTGTACCAGGTGGGTAACCATGGTAACAGAGATAAACTTCTTCGAGGAGGATTGGCTTTACTGGTTGGGTTAAAAAATAGGTTTAGGAATTTTCTGTAAAAAGTAACCCCACAATTTAGATTACTTGGTACATGCATATCTGAAATAATACTTCAGCTTCTTAAAGCTACATTTGGAAGGGAGAAAAAGAACATGCAACATTAAAAACAACAACTGACAACTGATTTATGGAAATAGTCTCAAAACCCTTGCTAAGGTAAATATAAATTCAAAGTGAAAAATGTCTTAGATATTTTCAGAAAGATATTAACTTTTCACACTAGATACAGCCAGTTCAGCAGCACCTGTGGAGATTACTGTGACGGAACCAGTCAAGGAGGAGATTGTTGTCACGGAGATACCGGAGGTCAAACATGAGGTGGATATAGAGACCACGGAGATGGGTGAGTTTATGGGAAGTAGGCCTGTGTGATCTGTTTGTAATGGCTCCTTCTGATAACTGTTCAAGTACAGGTACTTAATGGTACAATTATTTGAATCCAAATCCAAATACAGCAAGGACATGACAACAAATAACAAGATTTTAGGCTCTATCATTTGAACCAAGTTATATTGACATACCTGGAGCCTAGTTTCGTGTCATTTGACGTGTTTCTTGTTGATAATAAGCTTTGCAGACAGTCATCTCTGAGCAGCATTGACTTGTCATAGTAGAACAGAGGCAAGGTCCTCTGAGTTAGGTCTTTGGACTTTCTTCATAGACTTGACTTTTGTTTGAAGGCTCTCTCTCACTGTCCAAAATAGACATGCTTACAATTCATCTCCTTTAATCCTCCACTTTGAAAGAATGGGGCATGTGCATTTACCCTTTTTCATCTGTCCAGACAATATACTTACATGAGTGCCACTGCAAATTTGGGTTAGCATCAGAAGCACCTCTGTTCACCAAGGGGGTTTCATTTTGAATATCATTTAGTCATAGCAGAGTAATGGCCCTTGACTTAGGAAAATGCTATAAAGTGTGGGCATCCATGACGAGTGGAAACATTTCTTGTTTAACAATAATTGTTTTGTTTTTGTTGTTGGCCTTTGCAAAGATATAACATTTTTGTCACAGATTGATCTTGTTCATGTTTATTCATAGATGACTAAAGGTTAGGGATAACTTCAGCTAAAAGAAGTCTATGTTTTAATTGTTTCATGTTAACTGGCGGACCATTTTCGTAGATAACTTTTGTTCTAAAATGTCTTCATTAACAGATTACCTGTGTAGAACTTTTTTGACTGATGACTTTTTTCAAAGGTGATCTTATATCCCAGATAGCGTGACTGTACAGGGTACTTAAAGTGTATACTTTTCTCTTGTGTGTTTTGATTCAGTGGTTGAGATTGACAGCAGTAATATCAAGGAAGAGATTGTAGACACTGGGACCATGGTTGTCGAGGAAACAGTGGAAGTTGTCACCCATGTGAGTCCAGTTAAGGTGCCACCCCCGAGCAAGATGGAGGAGGTAGGGCATTGTGCTCAGAAATCATTAAAATATAACTGGTATACATGATAGCACATTTCTTTGGTGCTTAGCATATATGAGTTCAGGAAAACTGAGAAAATCCAAGGACTGATTGGGAAAAAAGTAAAATACTGCGA
>CM037784.1:4350774-4368287 GCA_021229015.1 Solen grandis | reverse complement strand
TTTCAGACAAGATGATTTTTGAAGCTTTTTCCTATGTAAGTCTATATGAAACCAAGTGACCCCTGGGGCGGATTCAATTTTGACACAAAAACCATGACTTGAACAAACTTGGAAGTGGTCCAATAGGCAATGTTACACACCAAATATCTATGCCACACACAAAATGTCTAAGTTCTAGGCCTTGCACTTTCTAACAAGCAGATTTTTATCAAGTTTTCCCTATGAAAGTCTATATAAAACCATGTGACCCCTCAGGCAGTGCCAATTTTGACCCAAGAGCCATGATTTGAACAAAACTGGTAGAGGTGCACTAGGCCATGATATATGATACACACCAAATATCTAAACATCAGGCCTTGTAGTTTCTGACCAGAAGATTTTTAAGATTTTCCTATATAAATCTATGTGAAATCAAGAGACACCCGGGGTCAATTTTAATCACAGGGCTATGATTTGAAAAAACTAGATCTAAATCCACTAGATAATGCCATACACTAAATATCTAAGCTCTAGACCTTGAGGTTTCTGACAAGAAGATTTTTTCAATTTTTTCCTTTGAGAGTCTTTATAAAACTATGTGACCCCTCGGGCAGAATTTTCACCCAAAGGCCATGATTTGAACAAACTTGGTAGAGGTCCACTAGGCCATAATGCACATCAACTATCTAAACACTAGGCCTTGTGGTTTCTGACAAGAACATTTTAAAGTTTTTCCTATATAATTTTTCTACTTTTTCCTATGGAAGTCTATGTAAAATCTAGTGACCCCTGGGGAGGGATCAATTTTAACCCCGGTTTATGATTTGAATAAACAGTTGATACTTACTATAGGTCAACTACACAATGCCACACACCAAATATCTAAGCTCTAGGTCTTGCTGTTTTGGAGAAGAAGAACGTTAAAGATTTCACTATTAAAATCTTTGTTTTAGCTCCTGCACCCAGATATGCAATGGACTGGAACCATTTGAACAAATTTGGTAGAGCTTCATGCTAGGAACATCACTGGCCAGTTTCATCAAATTTGCCAAGTGGTTTCAGAGGAGATGTTGTTTGAAACAATTAAGGACGATGGACAGTCATTGATCCTAAAAGCTCACATGAGCACTATGTGCTCAGGTGAGCTAAACATAATATCTTAAAATTTAGAAAAGAAACCCTTCTAAATCTTTATTTATTTATATTAATTCAAAATTAACCAAACTATCAATTGTATAGCTATATCAAACAATTCAAAATCACCTTAAATATTTAATAATGAGAGTAACAGTTGTGGAATAGCTGACAAAACTTTCCTGTTTGTGAGTTATTCAAACATGCACATCTTCCAATACTTACCGGTGCCATGGTTTCGGAGACTGGATTGTCAGTGGACAAGTTACAAGGTGGCACTGAAACAAAAACAATCAGATTTGAAATACAGCAGTCTCCCAATTCCTTGAGAACGAGCAAGAACTACAAACAACAGGGCTATCATGGACCTAGAATGCTCACCACAGTACCATCAAACAATTCTAGAGTAGCTATACAGACTTATAAGAAAACTACTTATGCAGGGTTCTGTTGGCAAACATTTTACACCTGTCCATAGAAGTGGCATAACTCCACACCACCTTACATAACCAAATTCTTAAATTAACATGAATGTGAAACTCATTTTCATACTTTTCTTAATCAAATTTTAATGTTTGGATGCTTTGATAATGTCTTGAGCTTTTAAGTCTGACAAAATATGGTCTGATGAAACAGTATTGGACAGGTAACTAGAATAACCAAAATACACTTCTTATGCATTATTACCTAATCTATTTTGGTTTCATTATTTCAATTTAAGGGGAACATAAACATTTTTCCATGTTAGATTGCTAATTTTCCTAATATTTCTATTTTAAATAAAATAAATATTTTGCCAATACTTCATTTATATGTGAATAATGATGCAAAGAAGATTCTTGTGTATTTTGGTGTGTTTTGGTTATTCTAGTAACCAATAGCACACATTTATCTTGCAGCTCCCCCGACGGGAACAAGATTACATTTAGTTTGTATATCCCTGACTTAGATTTAGACTAACACTTTCCAAGTTTTAGAAGAAGAATTTCATAAAAGTAATCTTATACTTACTTTTTGTGTTAATTTTGTAAACTTTTGTCCATTTCATCATTGTTATACATCAATTAATGCACTTTCCCACACATAAAAGAAACATAAGTTGCACTGTGAAGGTTGCAATATAAATTTGCACCCCTGGGTTTGAAGAGAGACATTGACAGACTAAAAAGCAAAATAACATGTGTCACCTGCTGAAAGAAGGATGATGGAAAAAGTGTGACAGATGGATGGACAGACAAATGACTGAGAACCGATCTCTATGCGACACCTCTGCTTACAGCAGGTGGCACAAAAAGCCGGTGACGTGGGCTCTTATCTCAACGATCATCTTGATTTGGGTTCTTTGAAACCATGCCTTGTTTGAAACAAAACACTGGTACCAGGGATTTCGAATAATCCTGGTTTTGGCTGTATGACTTTTTGATATAACTTTGTTCTGTTCCCAAAATAATGAGATTGCTGTACAGTGGATTTGTAATGGGGACATGGTAGAGGGGCAAGAAACACTTACTGGAGACTGCTTGGTCAGTCGGATGTGTAGTAGGTATACAACTGACTTGGTCTTTGTCATCTACAACAATAAGAAATAATTAGAATAAGAAAATTCCTGAAATTCAGACATGGAATTTTCAAAAACTGATTTTGGATCTTATTAAAACCATATAAACAATTTATTTCAAATGAGATAAAAAATAAAGATATATCTGATACATACCACTTTCTCCAACTATCTGAAAAAAAGATTAAAGAAAGGATTTAACTACATATCAAGTAAGTTTGGGTATTGCTTTTACAAAATAAAATTACAGAAAAGTCATATACATATTATTTTACAATATATTCATACTTTATACTATGCAACTGTTTAAAAACTATTCAAAAGGATAGGTTGTATAATTTGAATCATTCTGATGTTTTATTTTGCAGTGCAGGGCTTATTTGCTTTGTTAAATGTCATGTGTGACACAGACAGTTGCATGATACAAAACCAATTTTTTTTTTGGCCCTTTATTTGTCACGTTTTCTTATAACAGAACAGAACCATACTCTAAGAATGCTGATTTAATCTACAGTAGAACTAGGGATATAGAACCATACTCTAAGAATGTGGATTTAATCTACAGTAGAACTAGGGATGCATAACCATAATCTAAGAATGCTGATTTAAGTTGATTTAATCTACAATAGAACAAGGGATACAAGACCATACCCAAAGAATGTTGATTTAATCTATAGCAGAAATAGGGATACAGAATCAAACTCTAACTATGATGATTTAAAGTGCAGCAGAACTAGGGATACAAGACCATACTCTAAGAATGTTGTTTTAATCTACAGTAGAATTAGGGATACAGAACCATACTCTAAGAATGCTGATTTAATCTACAGTAGAACTAGAGATACAGAACCATACTTTAAGAATGTTGATTTAATCTAAAGTAGAACTAGGGATATAGAACCATACTCTAAGAATACTGATTTAATCTACAGTAGAACTAGGGTTACATAATCATACTCTAAGAATGCTGATTTAATCTACAGTAGAACTAGGGTTACAGAACCATACTCTAAGAATGCTGATTTAATCTACAGTAGAACTAGGGTTACAGAATCATACTCTAAGAATGCTGATTTAATCTACAGTAGAACTATGGATACAGAACCATACTCTAAGAATACTGATTTAATCTACAGTAGAACTAGGGTTACAGAATCATACTCTAAGAATGCTGATTTAATCTACAGTAGAACAAGGGATACAGAACCATACTCTAAGAATGTTGACTTAAGCTAAAGTAGAACTAGGGATACAGAACCATACTCCAAGAAGGCTGATTTAATCTACAGTAGAACTAGGGATATAAGACCATACTCCAGGAATTCTGATTGAATCTACAGCAGAACTAGGGATACAGAACCATACTCCAAGAAGGCTGATTTAATCTACAGTAGAACTAGGGATATAAGACCATACTCCAAGAATTCTGATTGAATCTACAGCAGAACTAGGGATACAGAACCATACTCCAAGAATGCTGATTTAATCTACAGTAGAACTAGGGATACAAGACCATACATACAGAACCATTCAAGAAGGATTTAATCTACAGCAGAACTAGGGATACAAGACATACTCAAAATGCTGATTTAATCTAAGCAGAACTAGGATAGAAGAACATACTCTAAGAAAGTTGATTCAATCTACAGCAGAACTAGGGATACAAGATCTTACTCTAAGAATGTTAATATAATCTACAGCAGATCTAGGGATACAGAATCATACTCTAAGAATGTTGATTTAATATACAGCAGAACTAGGGATACAGAACCATACTGGAAGAAGGTTGATTTAATCTACAGCAGAACTAAGGATACAGAACCATATTCTAAGAATGTTGATTTAACATACAGCAGAACTAGGGATACAGAACCAAACTCTAAGAATGTTGATTTAATCTACAGTAGAATTAGGGAAACAGAACCATAATCTAAGAATGTCGATTTAATCCACAGCAGAACTAGGGATACAAGACCATACTCTATGGATGCTGATTTAGTCTACAGTAGAACTATGGATACAGAACCATGATCTAAGAATGTGGATTTAATCTACAGCAGAACTAGGGATACAAGATCATACTCTAATAATGCTGATTTAATCTAAAGCAGAACTAGGAATACAAGACCATACTCTAAAAAAGTTGATTCAATCTACAGCAGAACTAGCGATACAGAACCATACTCCAAGAATGCTGATTTAATCTACAGTAGAACTAGGGATACAAGACCATACTCTATGGATGCTGATTTAGTCTACAGTAGAACTATGGATACAGAACCATGATCTAAGAAAGTTGATTCAATCTACAGCAGAACTAGCGACACAAGACCTTAATCTAAGAATGTAAATATAATCTAAAGTAGAACTAGGAATAGAAGAACATACTCTAAGAAAGTTGATTCAATCTACAGCAGAACTAGGGATACAAGATCTTACTCTAAGAATGTTAATATAATCTACAGCAGATCTAGGGATACAGAATCATACTCTAAGAATGTTGATTTAATATACAGCAGAACTAGGGATACAGAACCATACTGGAAGAGAGTTGATTTAATCTAAAGCCGAAATAGGGTTACAGACCCTTCTATAAGGGATGTTGATTTAATCTACAGCAGAACTAGGGATACAGAACCATACTCTAAGAATGTTGATTTAATCTACAGCAGAACTAGGGATACAGAACCATACTCTAAGAATGTTGATTTAACATACATCAGAACTAGGGATACAGAACCAAACTCTAAGAATGTTGATTTAATCTACAGTAGAATTAGGGAAACAGAACCATACTCTAAGAATGCTGATTAAATCTACAGCAGAACTAGGGATACAAGACCATACTCTAAGAATGTTGATTTAATCTACATCAGAACTAGGGATACAAGACCATACTCTAAGATTGTTTGTTTAATCTACAACAGAACCATACTCTAAGAATGTGATTTAATGTACAGCAGAACTAGGGATACAAAACCACACTCTAAGAAAGTTGATTTAATCTACAGCCGAACAAGGGTTACAAGACCATACTCTAAGAAGGTTGATTTAATCCCCAGTAGAATTAGGGATACAGAACCATACTCTAAGAATTCTGATTTGATCTACTGTAGAACTAGGGATACAGATTCATACTCTAAGAATGCTGATTTAATCTACAGCAGAACTAGGGATACAAGATCATATTGTAAGAGAATTGATTCAATCTACTGTAGAACTAGGGATACAGAACCATACTCTAAGAAGGCTGATTTAATCTACAGCAGAACTAGGGATAAAAGACCATACTCTAAGAAAGTTGATTTAATCTACATTAGAACCAGGGATACAAGACCATACTCTAAGAATGCTGATTTAATCTACAGCAGAACTAGGGATACAAGACCATACCCTAAGAAAGTTGATTCAATCTACAGCAGAACTAGGGTTACAAGACCATACTCTAAGAATGTTGATTTAATCTAAAGCAGAACTAGGGATACAGAACCATACTCTAAGAATAATGATTTAATCTACAGTAGAACTAGTGATACAAGACCATATTCTAAGAATGTTGATTTAATCTAAAGCAGAACTAGGGATACAGAACCATACTCTAAGAATGTTGATTTAATCTACAGCAGAACTAGGGATACAGAACCATACACTAAGAATAATGATTTAATCAACAGCAGAACTTGGGATACAGAACCATACTCTAAGAATGTGGATTTAATCTACAGTAGAACTATGGATACAGAACCATACTCTAAGAATGCTGATTCAATCTACAGTAGAACTAGGGATACAGAACCATACTCTAAGAATGTTGTTTTAATCTACAATAGAACTAGGGATGCATAACCATACTCTAAGAATAGTGATTTAATCTACAGTAGAACTAGGTTACAAGACCATACTCTAAGAATGTTGATTTAATCTACAGCAGAACTAGGGATACAGAACCATACTCTAAGAAAGTTGATTTAATCTACAGCAGAACTAGGGATACAAGACCATACTCTAAGAATGCTGATTTAATCTACAGTAGAAATAGGGATACAGAACTATACTCTAAAAAAGTTGATTTAATCTACAGTAGAAATAGGGATACAGAACCATGCTCTAAGAATGCTGATTTTATCTACCGTAGGACTAGGGATACAATACCATACAGTGATACTCTTCAAAAAAACATGAACTAAGGTTCTATTCCTGGACCATGGAACTGCATTCCTAGTTCAAGTTTCTTGGAATATCTTTCTGCATCCCTAGCTATTCCAGTGTTTTTTTTTCTTTGTGGGGAAACGGGTCCGAGCCCATAAATTGGGGAGAAAAAGTGCATGAACAAGCTAATAGGGGATTTTTTTTTACTATGTATAATGTATGTGTTCTTTGTTTTTTACTCTTATTTAATGATGTTTTATTGCATAAATGAATAAGAATGAGAACAATAATATAACATATATGAACAGTTTTATTAAGAATATAACATTCAGAAATGATACTGCAACAGTTAGTTCATGCACACAATATGGTAGAGGGGGAAAATGAAAAAAATGGGGGAAAAAATATATATTCTAGGCAGGGGGGAATGCCTCCTATATTCTCCGATTATTTTAACAAAAAAAAACACTGTCTTTGTTCTTGGGACTATGGAGTTAAAGTCAAAATGCACCAACTACCAAAACGTACCAAAGTCAAAACATGCCCAAATTGAGTTAAAATGTACCAGTACCAAGTTTTAATCATGTTTATGATTGCATTTTGTTTTTAAAATAGAATAAATGCTTGATTGTAATGTTCATAATTGATGTAATTTAATTTTTAAAGCGAATGGTACAAAATAATTGATCTAAATGTACCATTTTTTGCGCATATATTGTGAAAACCTTGCCCAGTGTTAGCAGTGTAATATAAATAAATTCTTAATTGTTTTTTTAAGGTTAAAATGGTGATGCAAATATATAATTATATAAACAAGAGGGCCAAGAGGCTCACCTGAGAAATACTGTCTTGATTGCCTAAACAAGTTTCTTTATTATAGCATAGTTGTACTGAATATATAAGCCATGTAGAAATACAGCAAGATCATTTCAATTTCACAAATCAAACAGTACATGTGGTCAAAATTTGAAGGACAGAGCATAAAGCATAAATAAGGCTTCGGGATTGGTTCATTGAACATTCACTGAAGATTCGGCTATGGTACAATGGCCTTGAATCCCAATGTTCAGAAAATCACCGGGGGACCTTCTCAGATGATTTGCGAAGGAGTTCGAAACATCATCAGGGGAATGCTGTTTGTCAACTTTGCAAAGTAACAATTCAAAATAGTGGTGGAACCATAAACTTAAAAACACACATTGTACATCACCCTCCTAGTGTGATATCAAAAGTATGAGCTGATCTATTTCACCTGAATATGCACAAAAATAGCAAAGACTCAAGAGTTATAAAATAAAGACATTGAGATTATCGCATATAATTCAGAATATTCTAGTCATGACAATGCCAATCTCATATTACTAGTCAAAACCTAAAGGATATTAACATGTTTATAACTGTATTACTTTTTATGTGTTTATTTAATTTAACATATATGAGCAGTTGAATTAAAAGATTTGAAGTTAGAAAGAATATGAAGTCATATCATTGGTTCATGGAGCAATATATCTGGTGTATCGTGACAACTCTACTAGGCATTAGATCAATGGCCTTCAAATTTCAAAAAATATATATTATTTTTAAAAAATAACACACACACACACACACACAAAAACACACACTTTTATTCACTTTTTATCCACAGAGAACCTCCATCATATTAAAAACATGTATTTTCTGGGCCCGTGTAGCTGTCACATCACATTCAGATTTTGGTCAAGCGGCAAAACTATGGATCCAGGCCTGGTTGGCTGTATGAAATGTTAACAAATCAGATGAAAACGGAAGTTGGGACACTGTGCATACCTAATATATTGTTATTATATGGGTGTTCCCGGTATTATTATGTGTATCACTATGTTATGTATAGAGGGGATACTCAATACTTATGGATTGACTGAGAGACAAGATTTCTTACCCTTCTCCTTAGTTTCTCCCATTCATTTCTCCTTTCTGTGTCCGTCATTTTTGACGAGAACACTATATGGATTGCCAGATCATGGATTTTAGTAATGTCTCCTGGCCGTAAATCATAACCAATGGCTATCACTCTGTCTGCTTTATTATTGTCCAAATATTTCTTGAAAGCAGCCTGATCACAATATCCTGCCCAGCAATTTTCAGCAAAGCCTTTTGTGAACAATACAAATGTATATTTACTTCCGCTTATAACTCGAAATAATTCATCGAAGATATTTTTTCCAGGTAACATATCGCGGTCATAATAATAGCCATCGGACAGACCAAAGCTTTTAAGCTTTATATCCAATTCTTTGGTAAATTTTAATGATTCTTGTGTATCTGGATTACGCGTAAAAAAGTCCGTTGCATAGTTATATATGATATTAAATCCGTATTCAAATTGCTCGTTTCCAGCCATGATTCCTATACAAACAAGCTTTATTTCGATTTTACTTCCTAATCCAAGTTTTCCGAGGTCATCGCTATATGTACACCAGCCGTGTGAGTACACCAGCGAGAGTATTCAAATTACTTTTACTAGCCCCGCCTCCAAAAAGGTTAGGTATAAAACAATAACAATAGAGAAGTAGGAATGGTTTTGAAAGTTAATAGTTTATTGCGTATTCAAATGAATATTGAAGATAGTTTTCGCGTATGAAGGTGGTCAAAAAGATATTATAAGCAATCAAATTATCTGTAATTTATGTATTTTACATGCAAAACCAGCTAAAGGCGTTTTGGATGGAAACCTGCGTAGATGAGACTGTTTATTAGTATTGTATATGGAAAACCAGTGAGGGCAGAGGCTTAATGAATGATTATTTTCTGTTTATTGATTATTTTCTATTTATTATGTATTTCAATTGAAAACCAGTGAGGGTAGTTGCTTAAGCAAGGGTTATTTATAGTTTATTAAATATTATAGACGGAAACCAGCGAAGGTATGTGTTATAGTAAGGTTTATTGTCTATTTATTTAGTACTTAGATGAAAAACAGTGAGGGTAGGTGCTTAGCAAGTCTTATTTATTATAAATTAAGTATTATAGACGGAAAACCAGCGAAGGTAGGTGTTTAAGGAAGGTTTATTGTCTGTTTATTAAGTATTTAGATGGAAAACCAGTGAGGGTAGGTGCTTAAGCAAGGCTTATTTATTGTTTATTAAGTATTATAGACGGAAAACCAGCGAAGGTAGGTGTTTAAGTAAGGTTTATTGTTTATTATTAAGTATTAGATGGAAAACCAGTGAGGGTAGGTGCTTAAGCAAGGCTTATTTATTGTTTTTTAAGCATTATAGACGGAAAACCAGCGAAGGTAGTTGTTTAAGTAAGGTTTATTGTCTGTTTATTAAGTATTTAGATGGAAAACCCGTGATGGTAGATGCTTAAGCAAGCCTTATTTTTTGTTAATTAAGTATTTAAGATGGAAATCGTTGATGTTGAAAAGAAGCGTCTGATCAGCTTAGTTTTTCATTTATACTCTTCAATTTGTAATCGTGGTGATTTCTTTACATATTTCCTATATGTCAAACAATTTTGAATAGTACTTAAAATATTATATATTATATTTTATATTCCCATATATCAATTATCTTTTTAAGTAATGATTTATATTTATTAGTTATTCAGAGATACTGGTAATAATAAAATGTATAATTATGCTTCGATTGCATTTTCAGGTGAAACGGCAAATTGCAGAGCGGCCCATGGAGGAACAGGCATCAACATCTGCATGTCAAGTACGGTAACTTTAGACAGCTGCTGACCCTGTCTATCTTTCCATCATGTCACATCCCTGGGCTGAATACGCGCGCCAACACAACAGCACTAGAGGAACCTGTTGGTTACATGGTGTGTCAATGGTTTCGAACATTCCGTGTGTCCACAGATGACGTAGACAGTATATGTATATTTGTGATGTAAATGATAAGGTTCGCAAAGGTTTAAATGAAATAAAATAACTAATATCACATATACAGACAAAAATATGATTTATTCTTGTGACAGGATGGCATATTCGTCGTTCATGTTAGCATTCCATTATAGGCACTGATGACGGTTTCAAGTTGATATGGTGAACATATTCATTCGGGTCTTTGATTTACACATGGAGACGTCCCGGTATACCCTATTCACCGGGCATTTGATGCCTATATGGCAGGTAGCCTCTCAACCACACGCTTCCAAACTTGGATTCAGTTGATGGTTATGAATTTGGAGTACTGAAAAATTATGTTTTATTATAAATAAAAATGTATAGTAAATTTTATTGAAATAATGTTTTGTTTCGACTTGAAACCCTTTAAAATATATACAGATATATCTATCTCTCTATCTGTCAGTCTGTCAATTCATAAAATATAATATATATTATACACATATGATACACATGTTACTAAATATAATAACAAAAATACGTTGAAAAAACGGTATGAAGGTCTGACGTAATGAAGCTCAGTATTAGACAGTCAGAAAATGGAAATATTACCTAAATATGTCATATCATTAGCATGATAGTTTATATTTAATTCCTAACAGTATGTCTGTTTGTTTTTTGTTTTTGTTTTTTCCATTATAGAATTTTAGGTTACATAACAAAAAAAAAGCAAAAAAAACAGAGTTTCTCAATACATAAAGAGACCCTGCAAAAATTAATAAACGAGAGTTTAATGATGTAGACTATATATATTGCCGTATTCTTAAAACTTAAATATTTGAAGGCTACCCTCTGAACATTTGTGTAAACATAATAATTTCATTATGCGTTATATGAGCAATTCAAGTAACCGTAGTAACATACAGTTGGCACGGGATTTTCTTCTGACATTGGTCATTGCAATAAAAAAGGCTTGAAAAACTTATTCATTTGTTTTTCATTGTTTTAAACGTGGTCTGCCGACATAAAAACCCCGCTTCAACTGGCAAAGGATAATCCAACACGTTAGTGACCCGTCTTTAATCTGAATCTTACATGACCACATTCTGCCTTTTATTGACTAAAAAAAAACATATAAAATTCATACAAACTTGATGACATTAATTTTGTGCATTTTTTTAACTAGGCTAATGTAGCTTGAAAACCAGCGTCGGAAGTCTAGGTGCTTACATGCAATGCTTATGATCTGTTTATAAAATCTCAGCGAAAGCATTTATTTATTATCAACCATCGTTGTAGGTGCTTATCTATTGAGTATATATTAAAGAGGGTAAACCGGGGTAAACCAGCGTCTTTAAAGTGAATAACCTAGAAGGTAGCTGCTTATCTGTTGAGGGAATATCCTAGAAGGCTGGTGCTTATCTGTTGAGGGAAAACCAGTTGCAGGTAGGAGCTTATCTGTTGATTATGTATTAAAGAGCGAAAACCAGTGTAGATAGCCTATGTGCTTATCTTTTGAGTGAAAACCAGCGAAGGTAGGTGATTATCTGTTGATTAAGTATTAAAGAGGGAAAACAATGTATGGTAGGTGCTTAAGTAAAGTTTTCTTTATTTGTTGATTGGCAATAGCATATTAAAAAAACAAAAACAAAAAAACAACAACAACAACAACAACAACACAACAACAAAAGCCGATATAGGAGCTTAAGCATGAAATAATCATCGATTTACTATGTCTTAAATATTAAATATTTCAATGGATAGTGGTTAAGCAAGGCGTTTGATAAAATTAATTAAAAAACAAAACAAAAAACAAAAACAAAAAAGTGGGAAAACTTGCTTGAGCAAGGCAGGTAGGGTAATCTGTTTATTTAGTGATGTAGTTGCTTATATGAGTGTTTACACCAGCGACGGTAGTTTCATCTATCTCCTACTAGCTCCGCCCCAAATCCGGATACTCGGGTACGTGTGAATATTAATTAGATTAGTGTAAACCACCATGTAAACTACAATGAGCGAGGTTTACAAATTAAATTCAGACGATGAAGCGTCAAAATTTATTGAAAATTATGAAATAGAACATAGTGTGAGATATCCAAAAAGAAAAACAAAACTATGTGGTTTGACTTTATTTATTTGAATTTATGCCCCCATGAATTGTATATCCATGACCACGTGTTTACATATTGGCACCATTTTCGGATATGACATTTGTTCAGTGTTTATATTTATCATGAAGTGTCGTGTTGAATTGAACAGATTCTGCTCCATATATTAAAACAATATACCTTTATCCATTACTTTGCGTAAATGAACTAAAATTTAAGGCCCGACCAAGTGATACAAAATAAAAGTGAAGAAATGCTGCTGCTGCTGATTATGATGATGATTTTGGTGACGATAATGATAATGATGATTATGATGATATGATGAAGCTAAATCCATGAATTGTTGCCGCTACTTTTTTAATGATGATGATGATGATGATGAAGCTAAATCCATGAATTGTTGACACTACTTTTTTTAATGATGATGATGAAGCTAAATCCATGAATTGTTGCCGCTACTTTTTTATCTATAAAACTAAATAAACCTACCCTCGCTGGTTTTCTATATATAATACTTAAAAAACATACAACTGGCTTTGCTTAAGCACCTACCCTCACTGGTTTTCCATCTATAAGACTTAATTAACATACAACTGGCTTTGCTTAAGCACCTACCCTCGCTGGTTTTCCATCTTTAAGACTTAATAAACATACAACTGGCATTGCTTAAGCACCTACCCTCGCTGGTTTTCCATCTATAAGACTTAATAAACATACAACTGGCCTTGCTTAAGCACCTACCCTCGCTGGTTTTCCATCTATAAGACTTAATAAACATACAACTGGCCTTGCTTAAGCACCTACCCTCGCTGGTTTTCCATCTAAAATATCTAATAAACATACAACTGGCCTTGCTTAAGCAGCTACCCTCGCTGATTTCCATCTATAAGACTTAATAAACATACAACTGGCCTTGCTTAAGCACCTACCCTCGCTGGTTTTCCATCTATAATACTTAATAAACATACAACTGGCCTTGCTTAAGCACCTACCCTCGCTGGTTTTCCATCTAAAATATCTAATAAACATACAACTGGCCTTGCTTAAGCACCTACCCGCGCTGGTTTTTCATCTAAAATACCTAATAAACATACAAATTGCCTTGCTTAAGCACCTACCCTCACTGGTTTTCCACCTATAATACCTAATAAACATAAAATTCCTGTTACACTACCGATGTTCACTAATACAATAAACAATAATCTTCCAAAAGAGCTTTAAGCAACAACCTACACTGGTTTTCCAATAAGATTTCGTTTAAAATTGAACATTTCAACTATCTACGCTTGTTTTGTTTTTTATCTGCAATACATAATAATTAGTCTTGCAACATACTTCTTCTTTTAAATCAAAAGAGCATTGAATTTAAACAGAAACCTTTCCTCTTATTTATTTAGTTAAATTCAATAGTCGATGTCAGCGTTTTATACCTTACCTTATTTGTGGGAGGAGTTTTGGTCGGAGCTACCCTCGCTGGTGTACTCACGCGGCTGGTGTACATGTAGCGATGACCGTTCCGAATCGTTGTGTGAGTCTAAAACGCGGACACCCAACCTTACGCGGACAAGCGGGAATCACATTTTTGACTAAATTGAATTGAATTGATCTTACACTGGCATGCGAGGATGAAGAGGGGTGGGGGCGAGGGCCCGGACCACCCTTAGATTTGGCTATTATACCTAAAAGAGGGGGAAAGGAGGTATGACCCCCTACCCTTTGGTGTAAGAGGCATGACCCCCTGGGAGTTGGCTATGACAATTAAAATCCAGTAATGTAGTGTTTTGACATCAAATAATGGCCTGACCCCCCCCCCCCCGCTACTGAGATTTTCAGAGATCCCCCCCCCCCCGAGACAAATTGCTGGATCCGCATTAATATACCTGAAATCATCAACCTCAACAACACTGACATAAATAAGAAATGTAGAAAGGGCAACTCTGGCATAGAGTTAGTTACAAGGACTCCCAAAGTATCTCTTAATGCTAACTTACATCCCAATACAAATTTACCTATATGTTATTATAAGGAACATACTATTTAACCATATTTTTTCTATATAAAGTATTATTTTTGTTTTTCTTTCCCCTAACTCTATTTTCTATTAAAACATGCCGTATTATTAGTATCAACTGATAAAAATAATAATCGCAAGTCTTCAGTGGTTATTAAAAAAAAAATTCGACACATTTAATGGGAATGTGATAACTTCTCCCAAAATTCGTAGGCCACGGGTTTTAAAACTTGGTTAACGGACCTTGTAAACAACCCGATTTATTAAAGCTCCGAAAAAAACAACAGGTTTTGGAAGATGTTTTGTAACCTTGAAATATTCAGATTTTTAGATATATAACGTCAAATTGAAAAATCAATGAAACCGCTGTTTAATAATACACATCACAACATAATGTAGAAAGTGTAGAAAATACAGACACTATACACGTGGCCGTATCGGACATCTCTAATTGGCGGCCCCAAGCCCAATCTGCGGTCCCAGTATGATATTGCTTGAAATGGGTATATTTAGCTGAAAATTGTAGCATAAGTTGTAAATCCTTGTGAAAAAATATATATATATATATATATATTATTTTATGCATATCATCAATACAAAAAATAATTCCATACTCCTACTATCGGGATGATTTTAAATTCCGGGATCATTACCTAAATCCCGTATACCATATGAAAACTTATCTGTGCCAATTTGTTTCGTTATCATCGTCCTTGTTGTTGTTCCTGCTGATGATTTTTTTGACTTCAACACCGCCTTAGTAGCTTACTGTCTAGAAATGCCATGCATCTTGCAGACCCTAACTCATTATCATAGATTACTATACTTTAAGTATTTTTCTGTACTTTTGTGTTCTATATTTCTGAATAATTTGTGTTTTTCATCGGCCATATTCTCAATATTTTTTTTTCAGATTTAATAGATAAAAATGTAAAAAAAGAATGGAAATTAGGCTGAAGACACTCTTGCTTTACATGGACTTTTAAGAACACATTTTAGAAATCTCTGAAACAAACGGCCTACAGCTGAGATATTTGTGACTTGAAATGACATGTATCGTCGCCTAGTGGAAATATTAGACCTGCTGTTTGTAAATGATGCATGCACATGTTATTAAAATATTCTGAGATGTCTGCTTTATTCATGTCGTACTTCAAAAACATGAGCGGCGTTTTTGATGCTTTGCATCAATATTAATCTTGTATTAGTATAAATTTAGGCAGATGAACCCTTAGTGGGTAACGCAAACGGCAAATGTCGGCAAAGATCGCCAAATTTACGATGTGCTTCGTCGTAACACGCAATGATTAGGAATGTGATTCTTTTTCATTAAGAAGTTTCATTCATGGTATCTTTTATTAATGTTAATAAAATGTAACACTTTTGATTAGTATTCATCTATTTAAAACATTTTTAATCAAACCGTTGAAGGCGGTGTTGTGTATGTCTCTTGTCTGGTTCCCGACTTCCTATAATAGTTGGGGAAGGAACTCTCAAGTGAAAGAGGATTTACGTCTGACGAGCTGCAGATCTACTGGGTAACTTAATTTTTGCACAGACATATGGAGCATATCTATGATTTTTTCCAGATACCGAACTTAGATAAAAAAAACTATATATATATATATATATATATATATATATATATATATATATATATATATATATACGAAATATATATATATATAGTTGTTATAGTTGTTCCATAAAGCAATAATGCATCCTACTATACAATCCAACTGTTCGGTATTTTTACTGTTTTCAGTAACTAAGTATCTATACGGATAATACCCATATTTTACTGGAAATCGTTGGCAATTCTGACTAGGAACATGATTACAAATTGTTAGAAAAAAAGAATGAAAGGCTATTTGTTTGTGTGTAAATGAAAATAATATTATTTAGTTATAATAAATGGCATTACAGTTGTAAATAGACCATGATCCATTTATAGTCCTAAATTCACTATTTGAAACATAATATGTAAAATACAGAATTAATTCAATGATCGAAAACGGTAAATCGCCTACCAAACGAATAATTTATCTAAACTGGGATATTTTTAACTCACGAGTGCTCGTGTAATTTCAGCTTTATGGCTTGCATCTACGAGTATATGTTTTATAACGCCTTTAAGATAGGTTTCAGTTTTGACAAAGGGGACATGCACTGTGGTCAGGCATATACTCTTGGGGAATAGGAATTATACTGATGAAAGGAGAAACTTTTTGAATCCATAAAGCATATGGCATCAAACTTAGAGGAATTAACTTTAGTCAGCATTGACTATTACGTATGGTGGCATATTTCTGCCAGCCACTTATCCACTTAGCTATGTTGAAACTTTTCTGAAAAATTGTCACATATTCAGTTAGTATCTGGCAAGTAGCGAATTTTCAAGTTAGCTACTTAGGTATCTTAACAGGACTAAACTGTCTGTTAGTGCCCACTACTGCCAATCACATATTCACTTATTCTAACTGGATATCATTCCTTTTTCCAGATAATATTGTGAAAAAATGCTTGTTATCCACATAATTTAACAGACTAACTTGAAAAAAGGCGAGATATCCAGTTATCTTAAGTGAATATATGGCTGGCAGTAGTGGGCACTAACAGGCAGTTTTGTTCTGTTAAGATACCTAAGAGGATAACACGAAAGTTTTCTACTTGCCAGATACTAACTGACTATGCGACACTTTTTCAGAAAAGTTTCAACATAGCTAAGTGGATAAGTGG
>CM037784.1:4300674-4350674 GCA_021229015.1 Solen grandis | reverse complement strand
AATGACCCCGCACCAGGGGTCACTTGTTTTACATAGAGTTATATAGGAAAATCTTTAAAAATCTTCTTCTATGAATCCATAAGGCCTAGAGCTTAGATATTTGGTATGAAGCATCATCTAATGGGCCACTACCAAGATTGTACAAATCATAGCCCTATGGTGATAAATGACCCCGCACCAGGGGTCACTTGTTTTACATAGAGTTATATAGGAAAATCTTAAAAAATCTTCTTCTATGAATCCATAAGGCCTAGAGCTTAGATATTTGGTATGTAGCATCATCTAATGGGCCACTACCAAGATTGTACAAATCATAGCCCTATGGTGATAAATGACCCCGCACCAGGGGTCACTTGTTTTACAAGAGTTATATAGGAAAATCTTAAAAAATCTTCTTCAAAATCATAAGGCCTAGAGCTAGATATTTGGTATGAAGCATCATCTTATGGGCCACTACCAATATTGTACAAATCATAGCCCTATGGTGATAAATGACCCCGCATCAGGGGTCACTTGTTTTACACAGAGTTAAATAGGAAAATCTTAAAAAATCTTCTTCTATGAATCAATAAGGCCTAGAGCTAAGATTTTTGGTATGTAGTAGCATCTAATGGTTCATTACAAAGATTTTCAAAGTCTTGGCCCTACGGTGATAAATGACCCTGCGCCCAAGTCTTCTCTGAAACCATATGGCCCATTGCTTAGATATTTGGTGTGTAGTATTGTCAGGGGTAAAATGTTTTAGATTAAGTTATATCAGAATCCTTGTCTGTTTAAAAACCTTGACATCAGTTGAAGCAATGGTACTCAGGTGAGCGATTCAGGGCCATCATGGCCCTCTTGTTTTACATAGAGTTATATAGAAAAATCTTAAAAATCTTCTTCTATGAATCCATAAGGCCTAGAGCTTAGATATTTGGTATGTAGCATCATCTTATGGGCCACTACTAAGATTGTACAAATCATAGCCCTATGGTGATAAATGACCCCGCACCAGGGGTCACTTGTTTTACATAGAGTTATATAGGAAAATCTTAAAAAATCTTCTTCCATGAATCCATAAGGCCTAGAGCTTAGATATTTGGTATGAAGCATCATCTTATGGGCCACTACCAAGATTGTACAAATCATAGCCCTATGGTGATAAATGACCCCGCACCAGGGGTCACTTGTTAGCTCACATGAGCACAACGTGCTCAAGGTGAGCTTTTCTGATCGCCTTTTGTCCGGCGTCCGGCGTCCGTGCGTGCGTGCGTGCGTCCGTGCGTGCGTCCGGCGTCAACAATTGCTTCAAACAACATCTCCTCCTAAACGGCTTGGCCAATTTGAAAAATATTTTGCAGGAATGTTCCTTGGATGAAGCTCTACTAAAGTTGTATAAATGGTTGTGGTCCATCGCATAATTAGGTCACAGGAGCTAAAAATAGATTTTAAAAATGAAAATTTAAAAAATCTTCTTCTCTGAAACCACAAGGCCTAGCCTTTTGATTTTTGGTATGTAGCATGATCTTATGACTCTCTACCAGGATTGTACAAATTATGACCCTGGGGTCAAAATTGGCCCCGCCCCAGGGGTCACTTGATTTCACATAGGCTAATATAGGAAAAACTTGAAAAAATCTTCTTCTCCGAAACCACAAGGCCTAACCTTTTGATTTTTGGTATGTAGCATCACCTTATGGGCCACTACCAAGATTGTACAAATCATAGCCCTATGGTGATAAATGACCCCGCACCAGGGGTCACTTGTTTTACATAGAGTTATATAGAAAAATCTTAAAAAATCTTCTTCTATGAATCCATAAGGCCTAGAGCCTTGATATTTGGTATGTAGCATCATCTTATGGGCCACTACCAAGATTGTACAAATCATAGCCCTATGGTGATAAATGACCCCGCACCAGGGGTCACTTGTTTTACATTGAGTTATATAGGAAAATCTTAAAAAATCTTCTTCTATGAATCCATAAGGCCTAGAGCTTAGATATTTGGTATGTAGCATCATCTTATGGGCCACTACCAAGATTGTACAAATCATAGCCCTATGGTGATAAATGACCCCGCACCAGGGGTCACTTGTTTTACATAGAGTTATATAGGAAAATCTTAAAAAATCTTCTTCTATGAATCCATTAGGCCTAGAGCTTAGATATTTGGTATGTAGCATCATCTTATGGGCCACTACCAAGATTGTACAAATCATAGCCCTATGGTGATAAATGACCCCGCATCAGGGGTCACTTGTTTTACACAGAGTTATATAGGAAAATCTTAAAAAATCTTCTTCTATGAATCCATTAGGCCTAGAGCTTAGATATTTGGTATGTAGCATCATCTTATGGGCCACTACCAAGATTGTACAAATCATAGCCCAATGGTGATAAATGACCCCACACCAGGGGTCACTTGTTTTACATAGAGTTAAATAGGAAAATCTTAAAAAATCTTCTTCTATGAATCAATAAGGCCTAGAGCTAAGATTTTGGTATGTAGTAGCATCTAATGGTTCATTACAAAGATTTTCAAAGTCTTGGCCCTACGGTGATAAATGACCCTGCGCCCAAGTCTTCTCTGAAACCATATGGCCCATTGCTTAGATATTTGGTGTGTAGTATTGTCAGGGGTAAAATGTTTTAGATTAAGTTATATCAGAATCCTTGTCTGTTTAAAAACCTTGACATCAGTTGAAGCAATGGTACTCAGGTGAGCGATTCAGGGCCATCATGGCCCTCTTGTTTTACATAGAGTTATATAGAAAAATCTTAAAAATCTTCTTCTATGAATCCATAAGGCCTAGAGCTTAGATATTTGGTATGTAGCATCATCTTATGGGCCACTACTAAGATTGTACAAATCATAGCCCTATGGTGATAAATGACCCCGCACCAGGGGTCACTTGTTTTACATAGAGTTAATAGGAAAATCTTAAAAAATCTTCTTCATGAATCCATAAGGCCTAGAGCTTAGATATTTGGTATGAAGCATCATCTTATGGGCCACTACCAAGATTGTACAAATCATAGCCCTATGGTGATAAATGACCCCGCACCAGGGGTCACTTGTTTTACATAGAGTTAAATAGGAAAATCTTAAAAAATCTTCTTCTATGAATGCATTAGGCCTAGAGCTTAGATATTTGGTATGTAGCATCATCTTATGGGCCACTACCAAGATTGTACAAATCATAGCTTATGGTGATAAATGACCCCGCACCAGGGGTCACTTGTTTTACACAGAGTTACATAGGAAAATCTTAAAAAATCTTCTTCCATGAATGCATAAGGCCTAGAGCTAAGATTTTTGGTATGTAGTAACATCTAATGGTTCATTACAAAGATTTTCAAAGTCTTGGCCCTACGGTGATAAATGACCCTGCGCCCAAGTCTTCTCTGAAACCATATGGCCCATTGCTTAGATATTTGGTGTGTAGTATTGTCAGGGGTAAAATGTTTTAGATTAAGTTATATCAGAATCCTTGTCTGTTTAAAAACCTTGACATCAGTTGAAGCAATGGTACTCAGGTGAGCGATTCAGGGCCATCATGGCCCTCTTGTTATATTTCATCCATTTATCATTCTTTCTGCCTTGTATATCTGTTCATTCTTCTATTGGCCTTTCTGTTGTATCTGATTTTCCAATTGCTACCTTGGATATCATGTGATTAGTGGAAAACTTAACAACAAAATAGTGCCATTGGTTCAAGTATTTCAAAAGAGGGAGAATAGTTTTATACATTTAACTAGAACAGGAAGAAGGTTTGGTCACATGACTGATGACTGACCAATCAAATAGTAACATCTGTTTTGATATGTTTGTTTGTAAACATAATAATTTGAATTTCAGATGTAGGTATGTTCAATTCAGCATGGAAGCGTTTCTTCCTGGACGTCCTTTCTGCTTTCCTCCGACCGGACCTAGCGTATAACAACCTGGAGTGAGCATTATAAGGACACAAAACTTTGATGTGATGGAGTATTGACTGATAGCGGAAATGGCTCCTTGTATATAAGCTTAGCTACCATTCCAGTATAAACATCCAATAACTTTTCAACATGGAATTATTTTTTTATATTCTCAGTATTGCAACCAGGATTTCATACTTGGGGTTAAGTTATAACATTCATGTTGTTAAAGAATAACAATTAACATACAAGGGGCTATCCAATAATATGTGGTATTTTTACATAGCATGAAAACCATTTGGAATATCAGCCGGAAAGTTTGATATGTCATTTTGGAACATATAATCAAATAACTCTGAAATTCTCATGAATATATCTTTATACAATTTAAGGATATATGGTTTTATAATAACACCTCATCGTGCCCCTGGCACAGTCTATAAATATGATGTCAACGTCAACTTTTTTGTCAAGATTAGAAATGTCAAATATAACAATGAGATTCTCTCGCGTTATTTACCGTTTCTCAAAATAATCACTACTAGCTTACATACGTCGCTTGTGACGATTAACCAAGTATTCATACACATTAGTGAACCACGTCCCCCCAAGGCCTGAAAGAATCCGTTGCGTACTGTTGAGCATTTCAGCTACTGACTCAAACCGTTTACCTCGCAACTTGCCTTTCAGCTTTCAATTGAAATTATATTTATCATTATGATTACTATTATTAAGATTATTTTAATAATATTAATTTTATTACAGTTAATTTATTTTTAAAAACGAATAATAATGATTTAAATTCGTATGGTTGTGATAAAATACCCGGGAATATAGTGAAGTCTGTATTAACAAGGTTCGGGGAATGCGGAGTATGAGGTACTGTCCCTAGCTCCGTCGGCAACAAAGACGCATGTCAGGGACTGTGCACAGGGGAGTTGTCCTCTTGAAGCAAAAAGTGATTGATTAGAAGTTCAGGCCTCCTCTTGTCCAACGCACAGACAAGAGCACTTCTATCCATGTTGAAGCACGTCTTGACGTCGTCAATTAACTTTGCGTTGATTCTCATACTCTCCCTTCGTCCTGTGTCCCTGGTGTATATACTGTGCCTTTATGAAATATCATGAAACTGCTTACTGGGTTGGTTTGCCTAATTTTTTCAAGTGTCTGAGTCAGTTTTATGCATAGAAAGCTGAACATGATAATGGCGTGATTTTCAATTTTCACCATGTCCGTCATTTTCTTAGGTTTCACTATACAGCATTATTGTTAATGTATGGTTTTGCTGTATTTTCACGAAAATGACACCAGTAAAGAAAACAACTGAAGTAATCGAACAAATTGATGTCATTTAGCAGAATTTTATCACCACCCTGATACTGAATTTTAGTTGAATATTGAATTTTGGTTTTAAATTTTAAGTTGCGCTGCTTAGCGCTTATACACATACATACATAAATGCTATTTATTAACGTATCGCATTTAAACTTGAAACACATTCTGAGAATACATCAAAATGAATGAGGATAAAAAATCATTGATTGACATTAACGTTAAAAAGATATTTAGAAAGTCAGCGTATTTTTGGATAACCCCTCGTATACATAAACAAATGTAGTTAGGAATATTAATTGAACATTTTTGAAATTGTAACTTTTCAAGCATGCAAATATTGCTTATGTAATAGTCTTATACTAGCCCTGAGATTTTGTGAGAACATTTTTTTTTTTTTTTTTTTGTTTTCTGAGAAATATTGTCTGACTTTTTTTCACTAAGTGATCCCTTTTTATCTAATGTGGCCTTGACTGGCTGTATATGACCAGTTTGATTGTGGTTATGATTCTGACATGGTATTGTTGGTACAGTAGTTGTATGGTTTAATGATGATAAGTATCTGGTAATGCTACAAATGCAGTTCCTTGTAGACACCAGATCTCCAATAATTACCATGTTTAGATGTCCATCTTGTTAAAACATCTGAAACAGTTTAAGTTCTTATTTTTAGCTCACCAGAGCACGAAGTGCTCAGGGTGAGCTATTGGGATCACCCTTCGTCCGTCGTCGTCAACAATTTGCTTTAAAAGACATCTCCTCTGAAACCGCTGGACAGAATTAGATAAAACTTGGCATGTATGATCCTTGGGTGGGCCTCTACATAAATTGCTCAAATAAAGTTGATCCATGAAGAACTCTTGTTGCCATGGCAACAAATAGAAAAAATAATTGAAAACTTTGAAAATCATCTCCTCTGAAACCGCTGGACAGAATTTGATAAAACTTGGCCATGGATGATCCGTGGGGGGGCCGCTACAAAAATTGCTCAAATAAAGTTGATCCCTGAAGAACTCTGGTTGCCATGGCAACAAATAGAAAAAAATAATTGAAAACTTTGAAAATCATCTCCTCTGAAACCGCTGGACAGAATTTTTATAAAACTTGGCATGTATGATCCTTGGGTAGGCCTCTACAAAAATTGCTCAAATACAGTTGATCCATGAAGAACTCTGGTTGCCATGGCAACAAATAGAAAAAATAATTGAAAACTTGGAAAATCATCTCCTCTGAAACCGCTGGACAGAATTTGATAAAACTTGGCATGTATGATCCTTAGGTGGGCCTCTACAAAAATTGCTCAAATACAGTTGATCCATGAAGAACTCTGGTTGCCATGGCAACAAATAGAAAAAATAATTGAAAACTTTGAAAATCATCTCCTCTGAAACTGCTTGACAGAATTTGATAAAACTTGGCATGTATGATCCTTAGGTGGGCCTCTACAAAAATTGCTCAAATACAGTTGATCCATGAAGAACTCTGGTTGCCATGGCAACAAATAGAAAAAATAATTGAAAACTTTGAAAATCATCTCCTCTGAAACAAATGGTCAGAATTTATTTTCCTTTGGCACAAATAGTCACCTCATGAATGTCTACCATAATTGCTAAAATAAAGTTGATCCCTTGAAAAATGAGGCCCCTAGGGGGTTGGCTAATTTCCTTATATACTCTATATAGAAAACATCAAAATACTTTTTTTTATGAAGCCAGCTGTGAGAATTTAATTTCCTTTCGCCCAAATAGTTACCTCATGAATGTATACCAATATGGCTAAAATAAAGTTAATTCCTAAAAAAATGAGGTCCCTAGGGGTGGCTAATTCCCTTATATACTCTATATAGAAAACATCAAAATTCTTCTGTGCAAAGGCCAATATGGGGCCGAAATTTGGCCCCATTCCCATCCGTAAAAGTATATATTTTTCCTCAACCGCATTTTACACACTTCTCCTTCTCAATTTGTTTTGTTTTTTCTCATGTAACTGGTAATCCGCCTGGTAATCTAAAGAGAACTAAAAAGAGAGAGGAAAAAACTTGAAATGAGCTTATCTGTTTAACTCTATTTTGCATAAAATTCTGCCAGATTCATGGCGATGTCATGTACGCAAATTGCCGATTTTGTTACGAAAATATTTTAATGTAGAGATGCATTGTTTTGTGGATAAAAGCTAAAAAGACACACTGTAGGTAATTTGAAGAGTACTTTTAGTATTTTGCAAAATAGATTCACAACTTTCTCTGACCATGTAAATAAAATTAATAACCAAAAAAGCTTTGCATTTCTAAATGTCATCAGTTTTCGCGGATTTACTTTCTCTTTTGACAACTTGTAAATAAAAGGAATCTGAAACGATATTAAAGAATTTTCGAAATATTTTGTTAAGATTGTTATAAAATTTAATCATGTTATGTAAAAGTTAAATCAACAATTTTAACGAACTGCTTTCATTTTCTTCCCATACAAAAAGCCCTGTGTCTTTCAAACTATCACATCGTGTAACTGCAACTGATAATACAATATATTATATTATCTTCAATTAATAAATTTCAGAATTTTACTTCCATGAAATTAATGGTCAGGATTGATTTCATGAATGTCTGCCATGATTGCTAAAATGAAGTTGATCTCTGGTTTGTCATTTGATTTCCTTATAGAAAAAATCATCTTGAATATGCTGATTTACACTGGTGAGCGTTTATGGCCCTTGGGCCTCTTGTTTGTATTTTATTTTTGATTTTTTTTCCTTTTTTAAACTGATGTGATATTGTTGTTTATTTAGAGATTTATTCAAGACAGTTTCTGTTAATTATATTTGTGTCAAATCTTGCTGTTTTTTTTGTTCATTATTAAAAGACTTGCAATATGAACAAGCAATAAACAACAATATGTAAGTGAGATTGATAACAAGTAAACCAAATTCTTGACTTGATTTGTGACTTTGCAATTGTTCTTGGCAGTTCATATGTCTAGATGTAAGATTCAGTTAAATTGCAAAGAGGTTAATATTGGAATTTACAAGATATTGACAATATGTAAATATCACATCCCACAGAGCGTGATATCATGTATCGTCAACCCTGGGTATGGTTATGTTCAATGAGGCAGTTAGCTGAGGGTTGACACTTCATTCTATCATCCTCCATGGGATGTGATATTTATCTTATTATACAGAACATCACAGTCAAGCAAATTGGCCAGAAAGATTGATTAACCCTTTTCCTCATATAGACTCATTTTGACGCACTCAATAGGTACCACATAAAGCCTGATCTGCTGAAAACCACAGTTAAACCTTACCAAATTTAATTACAAAATCCTCATTTCTAGACCATTGAGGAGCAGCGAACAGCATAAAACCTGAGTTACTCGCAGGCTGATCTGGTTTTATGTTGTTGGCATAGGTCTTTTCATGGTTTCCTCTATGAGGGAAAGGGTTAAATGAAATCAATTAACAGTTTTGCAATGTTCACCTAGACAAGTCCTGCATTCAGTTAACCATAACGCTCACAACTGTTACAGATTCGGTCCCCAGCTTACACTCTATACGCTATGATGCAACAGGGATACAAATGCTAACGTAATGAACTTTTAAGGGTAACTGAATGCAGGATAGATGTATTATGTAGTAACCTCCCTTGGATTGGAAGTTTAACTTTAGGAATATTAAACAGATTGGTTTAGAGTATGATATTTTGTAGATTTTCAATTCCTTCATAAAAATATTCACAACAAATTTGCTGACATTTGGACCAATTTGAACATTCTATATAATGGATTGACTGTTGTTGGTTTGTCAGTTATATTTTTAGCTCACCTGAGCACGAAGTGCTCAAGGTGAGCTATTGTATCACCTTTTGTCCGTCGTCCGTCGTCCGTGCGTGCGTGCGTCCGTCCGTCGTCAACAATTTGCTTTAAAGAACATCTCCTCCTGAACCGCTGAAGGGATTTTGACCAAACTTCACAGGAATCATCCTTATGATGCCCTCTATCAAAGTTGTACAAATTATTCAGATTGGTTGAAAAAGTAGGTCACAGGAGCTAAAAATAAATTTTAAAAACTCAAACTTTGAAAATCTTCTTCTGCAAAGCTGCAAGGCCTAGAGCTTAGATATTTGGTATGTAGCATCATCTTATGGGCCATTACCAAGATTGTACAAATCATAGCCCTATGGTGATAAATGCCCCCGCATTAGGGGTCACTTGTTTTACATAGAGTTATATAGGAAAATCTTAAAAATCTTCTTCTGTAAATCCATAAGGCCTAGAGCTTAGATATTTGGTATGTAGCATCATCTAATGGTTCATTACCAAGATTGTTCAAATCATAGCCCTATGGTGATAAATGCCCCCGCACCAGGGGTCACTTGTTTTACATAGAGTTATATAGGAAAATCTTAAAAAATCTTCTTCTGTAAATCCATAAGGCCCAGAGCTTAGATATTTGGTATGTAGCATCATCTAATGGTTCATTACCAAGATTGTTCAAATCATGACCCTATGGTGATAAATGCCCCCGCACCAGGGGTCACTTGTTTTACATAGATTTAAATAGGAAAATCATTAAAAATATTCTTCTATAAATCCAGAAGGCCTAGAGCTTAGATTTTTGGTATGTAGCATCATATAATGGTTCATTACCTCAGTTGTTCAAATCATAGCCTTACAGTGATAAATGACCCCGCACCAGTGGTCACTTGTTTCACATAGAGTTACATAGGAAAAGACCTAGAGCTTAATCTATAGATATGATGTGAAATATTGTCTAGTGGTCCGTACCCACATAATTCATATAGACCAATCATAAAAAAAATATTTTGCAATATTACTAGTTTGAGAGATTATGACTAGATAATGGTTAAAAGTTGGCCCTTGATTGAATCACTTTTTACTTTAAATTACATACTTGATATATGTTTTATATTAAAATCAGTATCTACGATTAAATAAAATGATAAAAAGACTAAGAGAATATATTGTGTCAATTGTATATTTTGAATAAAGGTTTTCTTTAAGAAAGATTTGAAAGTACAGATAATCGTATTGTTGGTAATAAAAACACATTCGGTCGATTTAGGTTATAATATTATTAACCAATGAAAAATTAGGAAACTATTCAGCCCTCCATTTCCGGTTTCAGTTTGGTAGGTATACGATTCTCCTCAGAAATTTCAACAAATTATCGAAGATCATTAATCTAATAGACCTAAAAAGCGATTGAAAAGTAGGTCAGTAGGTCAAATCTTAGAAAAACCTTGTTTACACACTGGAGGCCACAATTTTGATTCAATCTTCCTCAAACTTGGTCAGCACAAATGTCCTCAGGTGAGCGTCTTTAGGGCCATCTTGGCCCTCTTGTTTCTTTTGGCCTAAGTGTACCGCTAGATAAATTTACTGTGTAATGATTTCTTATTTCACTTGTAGGGATAAAAAATCAAAATATTCACTTGTGTCTTCGTGGAATTGTTTTTGACTGAACATAAAAATGGTACAAATCTTTAACTTTGCTTTAGATGTATACATATTTAGGTTGCAAACCACTTTGTAATAAGATGTATTTTTGATATGTGATGATCATATTTGTGTTATATGGTCATATTTTTTTACCTGCAGAAGACTGCTGTTTAACTCACCTATCAGAGCTCTTTCTGCTCATAGTTAGTTATTAGGATTGCTGGCTGTCTGTTGTCTAGTTAGTTAGCACATGATCATCTACTAACCCTGAGCTCACTGCTTACTTGACTTGGTTTAATATCCCACTAACAGTGTTTCAGTCATTCGGGAACTTTTGTCCCAATGAGACAGGTGATATACTGTGTTGTCATGGTATCCTGCAGTAGACAAATGGCATGATACCACACTCATTAACCTGACACCTGGCCAATCAGTCCTGAAACTATCCATAAACCTGGACCACATTTGTTGCCACAATGGAGGTCGTACAGACCAGAACAAGAGCATTGTATATTTATTGTGGCTTGAAGAACCTGGCCAAGTTTGAATATCATATGGGTCTATATTTATGTCCTAGAAATATAAAGAATACAATATTTCACCTTATATTGTAGTATCCCATGCAATACTTAGATATGGATGAGGACACTTAGTCCAAAGTTACATAGTAGTGGACCAGAAAGTCTAGAGTTATTTCACTTTGTAAGCACATTTCATTGTGTTCTATGGAACATTATATATAGGTTCTGAACAAGAGGTAATTTCAATTAAGATATTTCATTGTATTTATCACAAGTTCCCAGTGGGTGTCACATTGTCATGTAGATCAGTGGTGCTCCAGGGAGCAATACAGGGCCGTTGTGGTCCTCTTGTTATTGCATCTAAATACAGGATGGTATGTGTGATGTTTATTTAGCCAGAATCATTGTGTTATATTTTGTTATACGCATTACATGTACATATTTATCATGTGATTTCTTATGTGATCATCACTTTTTAGCTTACCAGAGCAAAACGTGCTCAAAGTGAGCTATACTGATTACCGTGTGTCATTAGTTGTTGACAATTCGATTTAAAAGTCATCTCCTCTATAACAACTGGGTAGAAATGGATGAATGATCCTTAGGTGGCCCTACACAAAAGTTGGAAAAATAAACTTGATCAGTACAGAACTCTGATTGCTATGAAAATTTAACCAACAGAAATTGATGATAAAACTCTGAAACCGAAAGTCAGAATTAACTGTCATTTGGCAGCAATGGTCACCCCATGACGCTCTATCATAACTGATCCTTTGAAAAAATGATGCCCAAAGGGAGACAGCTAGTTTCCCTATATACTGTATAACAATTATAGAAAAATTCAAAAATCATAACTTTAATTTCAACAATGGGAGGTGGGATCAGCTTGTTTTTTTTTCCTATAAACTGAAGAAAATATCACCGCATGGCCCTTTTCTATAGTTGCTAAAACAAAGTTGATCCCTTGAAAAATCAGGCCCCAAGGGGGTCAGCTAGTTATCTACTCAATATAGATGAATTTTGTTTTGCACAAATACTAATGGTCCTTTATCGTATTTGCTGAAGTAGTGTTGACCCCTTGAAAAAAATGAGGCCTCCTTTTCTACAATAATCTGTATGCAAAGTTAGGAATTCTTTGTATGTGGTGTCTGCTGATGGTAACTAGGTAAATCAAGGAACCTGAATTGTTTTAACTCTTTCCCTCATATAGACTCATTTTGACGCACTCAATAGGTACCACATAAAGCCTGATCTGCAGAAAACCACAGTTAAATCTTACCAAATTTAATTACAAAATCCTCATTTCCAGACCACTGAGGAGCAGCGAACAGCATAAAACCTGATCAGCCTGCGAGTTACTCGCAGGCTGATCTGGTTTTATGTTGTTCGCATAGGTCTTTTCATGGTGTCCTCTATGAGAGAAAGGGTTAATTAGGCTTATGGTACTCTGGTGAGCATTACAGGGCAACTATTTCCCTCTTTGTTTAGTTATACTTGTAGTGTACAAGACTATTACTAAATCTTTCATATGTTTAAAGTGGCTTGTTCACATATGGTCATTGACTTAGAATTGGATTTTTGACTACGTGTATTACATCTTATAAATACCCTTCTACAGATGCATGGTTACCCATGCAACATTTTGTGATTGTTAGATTATTCAGATTTTAAAAAAAAAAAAAATGGGCCATCGTGTGAATTTTTTTCTTTTCATAGTTATTTTGTGAAAGGTTTAAGAACAAAACTACTGGCATGATTTAAAAATGTTTTTGCATAGATGTTTTTTGGGTGACCCTCTTCCAAGATTGTTCAAATCATTACAATCAATCTAAAATCATGACAGCAAAGGCAGGGCTAGTTTGAATTATATGTATATTAGAAAAATTTTGATAGTGATAGTCCTTTTCGTGTCTCAAAATGATCTGGCACAAATGTTCCTGTGTATCCCTCCTTTATCCCTTTTTTTAAACTCCAAAATTAATTTGTCACAGATGTTCATTGGCTGATTCTTATCAGAATTGTTAAAAATATTCACTCCTTAAAATGCTTTCATGTCCCTTTTGTATTTTTCAAGTTGACTGGAAACATTGTTAGCTCGACTATTCGAAGAATAAGGAGGGCTATTCTATTCACCTGAGCATCGGCATTCCCGTAATGGTTAAGATTTTTGTACCACCCCACTTTTTCACTGAACCCCTTTAGATATTGTTTTGATAATTGGAATACAGTAGAACCTCGTTAAATCGAAGTCCTTGGGACCAAGCTGAAAACTTCGAAATAATTCGGATTAAACATTTTATTTTTAGTTAAAATAAGAAGGGAAGAAATCGGGACCGAAAATAAACTTCGAAATGGCGAGGAATTTGGTTTAACGATGTTCGGTTTGGCGAGGTTCTACTGTACTTGTATATGACCACCACCCCAACGTGTAAGCGAAAGGGGATAACTCTGTCATGTATTTTGACCAAATTATGCCCCTTTTTCACTTCTTGGTTAAGTTTTTTGTACCACCTCACTTTTTCACGGAACCCCTTTAGATATTGTTTTGAAACTTGGAATACTTATATATGACTACCATTCCTACCTGTAGACAAGAGGTGATAACCCGATCATGGATTTTGACTAAATTATGCCCCTTTTTCGACTAAGAATCTTGGTTAAAGTTTTTGTACGAAACTTTTAAGATTCCCAAAAGATGTTTGAGACTTATTGTTATTACTCTGTTTTTTTCTCCTTCTTCTTTCTTCCTCCGGCAACTTTGTACGGGCCATATCTCAGAGGTCGCTTGACCTATCTTTACAAAACTTCACACACTTATAGTCTTCAATGAGTAATGATGCTTTCCTGATTTTTGTAAATGGGGGTCCCTAGGGGTCAGGCCCCATCACTCAAAGTTAGATTTTTGCGTAAAGAATATATTTTGGTTTTGTATTTTAAATGTCCAGCCCTGAATCATATACTTTTTGTTCCTAAATATGAGAAGATTGAATAGTACTAATATGGTGTCTCCCGAGGTCACCTAGGGGTCAGGCCCCACCTTTTTGTTCATATCCCCACCCAAATTCCTCATGAGACAGATTGAATTGTACTATTTTAGTGTCCCCGAGGGGTCACAAAGGGGTCTGGCCCCCCCCTGTCAGTTTTACTTCTGACCTTTATTTAAAAAAAAACAATGAGATCCCCACCCATAAGCCATACATATTCTTGTTCCTCATGATCAGATGAATTGAATGATACTTTATGATTGTCTAAGGATAAACTTTGTAAACTTTTTATTCTTGCTTACTTTTTCACTGAACCCTTTGAGATATTGCCTTAAAAACTTGGAATACATGTTTTTATCATATGACATTGTGCTCAAACTGCTGTTTCCGGTGCCGTATACCCATCATATTTTCTTATATTTAATATGTTGCATATAACTTTTAGGCCTAATTACATCACTCTTTTCAGTTATTATTTGAAACTATTTTCTTGGTGTTAGTTAGTTATTATAATTGCGTTTTACTGTCACTATAGGTCATATGATAAAAAGAATCTGACATGTATTGTCATTTCATATCGCTAGAGGCTCGCTTAATAACATTTTCATGAACTCGTTTAGTAAAATTTGATATGAAATAACAATTCATGTCAGGTCCTATATATATATATATCCTTTGTTTACTTTTTAGCTTGACTATTCGAAGAATATGAGAGCTATTGTAGTCACCCTGGCGTCGGTGTCGGCGTTGCAGCTTTTGGTTAAAGTTTTGCGTGCAAGTTACTATCAACCTTATATCTCAATAGCCATTTATGGTATTGACTTGAAAGTTTATAAATATGTTCAGGGGCATCAGACAACCAAGGTAGATAACTGTTGACAGAATTTAATTTGAATTATGGCCCCTTTTTAACTTAGAAATTTTGGTTAAAGTTTTGCATGCAATAGAAAATTTGGTTAAAGTTTTGCGTGTAAGCTACTATCTAGTTTGTATCTCAATAACCATTCATGGTATTGACTTGAAAGTTTATGAATATGTTTAGGGGCATCATACAACCAAGTTAGATAACTCTTGATGGAATATATTACAAATTATGGCCCCTTTTTAACTTAGAAATTTTGGTTAAAGTTTTGCATGCAAGATACTCTCATGCTTATATCTCAGTATCAAGCATGCGATTGATTTGAAACATCTTTAATATGTTTAGGGGTATCATACTTTCATGGTAGATAACTCTTGATAGAATATGTTACAAATTATTGCCCCTTTTTAACTTAGAAATTTTGGTTAAAGTTTTGCATGCAAGGTACTTTCATGCTAATATCTCAGTATCTAGGCATGGGATTGATTTGAAACATCTTTAATATGTTTAGAGGTATCATACTTTCATGGTAGATAACTTTTGATGGAATATATTACAAGTTATGGCCCCTGTTTTAACTAGAAATTTTGGTTAAAGTTTTGCTTGCAAGGTACTTTCATGCTTATATCTCAGAGTCCAGGCATGGAATTGATTTGAAACATCTTTTTAATATGTTTAGGGTTATCATACTATAAAGGAAGATAACACTTGATGGAATAAATTAAAAATTGTGACCCCCTTTTAACATAGAATTTTGGTTAAATTTTTGCATTCAAGCTACTATCCAGCTTATATCTCAGAAATTGCTTGTGGAATTGACTAGAAAGTTAAGGAGTGTCTTCAAGGGCATCAGAAAACAGGAGGATAACTTTTGGACTGATGCAAATTATGGCCCTTTTCTAACTTGGATTTTTGGTTTAAGTTTTGCATGCACAGTGTTATTGTGCTTATGTCTCATTAACTAGGCATGGGATTGATTTTAGACATCATAAATATATTAAGGGGTATCAGACTATCAAGGTATATCATTTTTGACTATTATTATGTGCAGGGAATGTGAAGGGCAAGAATTTAAATAGATTTCATTTGATTTACCAACAAGCATTTTGAATAGTCAAGCGTGCTGTCCTCTGACAGCTCTTATTGATAATACAATGATTCTTATTTTGCCTTTTACTGCAACAATTTTCTATATTGACAAGCATTTGCATTTGAATAGTTGAGCGCGCTGTCTTGCTGACAGCTCTTGTTTTTTGCCATGCAGGTACAATAAAATTAGTTTATAGCAAACTCCATGGAACCGGATAAATTTCACTATGAGCATATTTTTTCTGTTAACAACCTATGTAATACATCCACTGTAGTCTGAATATTTATAAATTTGCTTTTGAACATAGGCAGGTATGACATTGGTAGCATATCAAACATTGCAATATAAATATTTCTACATGGGTGTAGTTGGAAAAAAAAAAGGCACTGACAGTTCATCCATTCATATAAAATAATTAGGAAAAAGGGAATTTAGTTAAATCTTACCATACACTTGAAGGGGGAACATATTGCTGCCCACTTTGCCTGAAGGACGGTGTATCTGTTGATTTTGCAATCTGGGTACAAGGAGTTCTCAAAGATTTTCTTCATTAAATTTGCTATAACTTAAAGATTTTGAATGCGATGAAGAAAGCAGTTGGCAGAGGACAAGTGTATACATGAAGTTTGCTTTAAGGGGAAATCGGCTGTATTGGAGTTTGTTTGAAGGGGAAATCGGTTGTATCGGAGTTTGCTTTTAGGGCAAATCGGTTGTATTGGAGTTTGCTTTAAAAGGAAATCGGCTGCATCGGAGTTTGCTTTAAGTCTGTTTTATTGTATTATTATATAAAAGTTTAAGAAATGAAAAAAAAAATGAGAACAAAACCTGCTGTTCAGTATACAATATGTGATAAAATGAATTTGTGACTAGTTTATATAATTATAAACTTTAATCAAACATAATAATATCTTTAATAAAGAATAATTATGTAAACAAGTATTATTTTTCTGTCATTTCCAGATTTAACTCACTGTTTTCCCCATCCATTGATCTGTTTGTAAGAAACACTGTAAATCTTGGCTTTTAGCAAAAGCTTCTAAAGTCAGACAGTGGATTTTCTACTTACAGTCACATTTCCGCCACTTAACCATACATTCGCGTTGAAAAATAGAACCACTGGTTGTTGAAGTCAACATTGCAGTTTTGATAAAAGTTAGAAATATTGCAGGATTTTGAAAGCATTAGGTATAATCACAATTTCTGAGCAAATAAAACTGTAAAAGAAGCAAGTTGATAATTCAGTGTTCATCCGCAGTTTCATTCATTAAACTACCTATAAATAACCTTATTTACACCACAAATAAACAGCTGCATAATTAGCTCAGTTAGTAAGAGCGTCATTCAGTATTTTGTTCTTGCAAAGTGTCGCAAGTTCTAGTCCAGCTGAGACCGATTTTTTTTGTTGTTTTTTTGTAATACTCATTTTTTTTATATTCTTGGGTTATATATTTAGATTTTTTTTTATTCTAGTGTTTATGCTTCCAGTATTTTGCGTTTGTTAACCTAGACCACAGGACCCTGATATTCAGTAAAAAAAAAGCCCTCTTTATATATAAATTATTTATAAAGAGGTCCTTTTTTCTAATATGAGGGTCCTGCGCATAAACAGGTTTGGTTATAAGGTCAAAACAGTAGAAATGAAAGGGGGACAGTATGTTTAATGTAAGCTGTCAATTGAAACATTTTGTTTTTAATCTTTTCTTGATAGTCTCAAATAACTGTAGTGTCTCTAGTTGCATCTGTATGTTATAACTCAGAAAGTACTTCAGGGACTGAGTTTGTATTTTATACAATGGTCAAACTTTATTTACCAAGAACAATAACTCTACCTTGCATCATCTCTATTACTTACTTGTAAAACAGTATGGTGAAATTATGTTTTTCTAGAACATATTTTAAAAACTATTGAGAGGATCAATACTAAGAACCACCATTCCTTATCCATTTTTGTTTAATTTGACAGAGACAAATAAACAAAATATTCTATCTTACCTGCTGTTTTAATAAGATTAAACTTCCCTGATTTTATACATGCATACCACAAAAAAAAAATAAAAAAATAAAGGGATTAACTTTATAATTCACACATTTTAACTTTTGCTTCTGACAGTGCTCTCAGTGCTTTGATTAAAAGATATCCTTAATCAGGGTTTCCAACAGAAACAGATGGTTCATAGGGGTCATGACCTACAGGAACTGAGTGGGTAGGGTCCAAAGGTAGTTCATATCCCAATGAATCATCAATCCTTAGGCCAAAAAAAAAAATTGTTCCATTTCTGGTCTCCAGCAAATAAAAAAGTGGGTTGGTAGGTCGGAATTTTATTTTTTATATATGAAAGGAAATTTAATTTTTTTTTTTTTTTTGAAAAATTATAATGATTAAAATTCCCATAACTGTCATCCATATTCAGTTTGGAGTTATTGAATTAGATTGTCTGGAACATTTTTGCAATGTGCCAAAATGTTCCAGATAATTTGTTGCTAATGAGAAAAATAAACCACACTTATGTATTCTTCTGCCCAATGAGAGTGTTATTGGTCACGTGATAGGCTAGTGTAATTCATTGGGTTATATTTTCATTTGCCGAGTATTAGACCATTGTTAAAGAAAGCAGTTGAGATGTAAATATTAGACACTGTTAGTCGTAACTTTTTTCAATAAAGGATTTCACTTGGCTCGGCATGATGTTACGATGTAAAGGTAAAGGACCCAGACCTACAGAAATAGACAAATCTTTTAACTGTTGATCAAACACTTCTTCAGTATGAAAAACCTGGCTTTTTTGAGCCACATTATCCTGGCACCGAACCAACCAATCCTGAAACTATCTCAAATGGTGAACTCCTGCAAGGCAGACGTACTAGTACAATTTTTAATAACTTTTTTATGGTGGTAGGGGATCAAAATCCAAAACCTCCCAGCTACAGGGTAGAGGTTCATAATAGGTGGTCAGCAACAAAATTGATTTAAAGTAATAATTTCAAATACATGCACTTGAGTCATACTGAATATTATAAAAACTGAGTTGAGTGACATACCCACACAATAAATGTGCAGTTAATATCCAGTAATTAACTTGTCGCCAATACCATTTTATCCCTGCCCCCAATGTTTGCCGGTGGTTGTATAACTAAGGTAACTACTGATAGTATTGAAAGAAAGATTCACATGCGTTAATTTTGTTGGTCAGAGGTTTGTACAACTTTTCACTGGTTAAACTGACATGCATATTCATTTTAGGGTGTTAATTCCACAAAGCCCCTAGTAACTCCACACTAGTTACCTCCCTTTTAAAGATATCTCAATACTCAAACCTGTACATTTTAGTATCCTCATTCTCTTTATTGAAATCCTCTAATTTACCTGGCCTGTATAATACTAAATATCTCAAAATAAAAGTCTCAATGACTGCATCACCACAGACAAGAAATTTTAAAGAAATGAAAAGAGCATGCTAATATCATAACTATTGAAGTCCACTTGGTAGAGGCTAGGGCCAAATATATAACCAGATGGGATGTAATATGCTAGCAGTATTTCCATCTTTGGTTCAGTGAATAACTAAATTATAGATTTTGTAATTTTGAATTGAAGGAAATCTCATTTGAAACAAGGAATGATTTAAGTGCAGAGCATTTCTTAAGGTTCAAATTTGAGTATCCTACTCTTCCATATTGAAACTAATTGGCTTAGTTTGAGTATAGGTATGAAAATTGTACCAAGTTTCATTTTTATTTTCAAGAACATCGGGCCCAGTGTCGTAGGGGCCAAAGGTTCACTAATTTTTTCAATCATTTTGAAAAATATCAACTTGAGGAATTTAAGTGATGCCACACAACAGTACGCGTTAAAACAGAGACAGACTTGTAGCATGATACCACACCTAATCACATTCTCCTGGCACCAGGTCTGGAAAAAACAAAATATTTGTGTGAATTGCCAAGCAGGTAGTTACTCGTACTTTTAGCTTATCTTCACTTGTATTAACCCTTTCCCTCATATAGACTCATTTTGACGCACTCAGTAGGTACCACATAAAGCCTGATCTGCAGAAAACCAGTTGAACCTTACCAAATTATATTACAAAATCCTCATTTCCAGACCACTGAGGAGCAGCGAACAGCATAAAACCTGATCAGCCTGCGAGTTACTCGCAGGCTGATCTGGTTTTATGTTGTTCGCATAGGTCTTTTCATGTTTCCTCTATGAGGGAAAGGGTTAGAGTTGAGCTTCCTCTGTTGTCCTTCATCAACATTTGCTTGTAAACACATTAAAGGCCACATTCAGGACTTCGGAATGTTTTTCTTCATAAAATTGCAGAAGAGTTTAAACCGGTCTCACATGCATGGGTTAAAAAGAGCAGCGCCAAGCAGATGCAGACGCTCATCTGAATAGGTTTTGTCATTATATCAATAATCTTTTCCCAATGATACATATATTAACTGAACTCTAATAGAAATATTTCCTTTACTTTCATTCAAAAAGCAAAACCTCCCTGTTGGTGGAACAAATTGTAAATTCTGTGTTAAATGACTGTCCACAATGATTCTAACCTGTAAAAAAATAGCTGTTGACAATGCTTCTTTAACTGAATAAGGAATGAGTTCAATTAAATACTTTTTAAGAACAAAGAGGGTCATCCCTCTGCTGTGTGTTTGGGGGATCTATCCACTCACCTGTGCTCCTTCCAATATGTTGATTGGAAAACCAAGAAGACTTCTATTAAAGGCATACATTGTCATTACAGGTTTTTACTACATAGATAAAGAAGGTAAAATTAAAACTATCCATGAGAATTTTCTTAAATTTGCACTAGAAACTAGTTTATGGGATAAAAATGGGGGTCACCAAACTACTTTTTGAGTTATCTGCCCCATGAAAGTGAGTTTTTTTTTGCTATTAGGAACATGTGGGTAGAACATCCCACAACAGTGCTTCTTGTATCAGTATTGGTCATGTTTACTGCCGGGTGCTTTAAAGAAAGCAAGGTTGGAAAAGAAGAAGAAAACAAAGACAAGTCTAATATTCAGAATCTTTTTATTAAGAACAATAGGAGAACCTAGTTTTCTAGCAATCTTCTGTAATGACCCAATTCACTGGGCGTGGACCTTATAGCCTTATATATATATTTATATATAAAGATAATATATGCTTGATTTATTTTATATAAAAATAGCTCTGTAGCGTATGTACATTTAACAGGAGTTATGTAAATTTAAACATAAATGGTTTGACAAATGTGTCAAAAACAACATTACATAATAATTATGTTAAACAATGAATAAATCTGAAAATCAGGTCATAACAAATATAAACAATGAAAAATAACATCATATGTTTACTTGAAAGAAAACAAACATGGGGCATATCTAGATGTGAACCATAATGGAAGTATGTTTATCTATGCAAATAAAAATGCACTTTGATGCATAATATAAGCAAATACAAGCACAAAATCTGATTTTCAATATAGGCAGTCTAAGCAAAAGTTTGCTTTTCTGAATAACAATGTAGTACTGTGGTGAGTGATCCGTCAAGATCCAATGCTTGGAGAAGGTTCTAGTGAGTGACTATTATGTAAGTGTGGATCTCACAACAGTATGTACCCCACTAACTGCTGCTTCATTGCAACTAAAAAAACACCCACAGAAACTGCCTTCCAGTGGGGGTCAAAATATGTGTATGCATTGAATAAAAATGATGAGAAAGGTTAACTAGTTGCTCCATTCCTTTCCTCTAGCATGAACACAAGTCAGCTTTATTGAGACAGAGAATCAGTTGGTGTACTCCAGTACTGGCACTTAGCACTTGAGTATCAGTAGACGTGCCCTAAACATGTCAAAAATGATATATAGATGCTTCAATAATGGAGACATGCACAGCTATCTTGTTCAGAGAAGTGAAAAAAAAAAAAAAGGAAAAGGAAAAGCAAATTAACACTATTATAGATGGATGAAAAACATGGTATTTTGCTGGATGAACAAAATAACTTGATACAAGTTGACAATAAACAAATCCGAAAAAAAGGGGGTGGGAGGGGAGAGATTAAATGGATAAATATACATTTATGAAATAATTTCTCCGGTACATTATACAATGACACAATATACCTTGACGTATAAACCTACGTTCTATTCATTTTCAAATCTCCAACACTGAAGACTATATCGACACTAGTTTAATTACGTGTATTTATGTGTGTGGGTGCACAATATGTAATCATATGAAATGAATGAAGCCAAAAAAAAAGTAAACGTGTTATAGTTAATAAATCTGAGATCAATAAGAAAATTACGACACTACACTTTAATGGCTATTGTCTGGGCTGTGTTTTAGTCTGTCTATCTGCATGCCCATCTGACTCCACCTTGTGCTTTTCTTTCACCCCACTCTGTCGCACGTTCAGTGTCCTTACAGCCAGGGATATGCACTCATTCCTTCAAGCCCTCACAGGTCAATAAAATTCCCAGAACTTCCGTCACACTCCTTCTAGTATAACAATCAGACTACATTCTGCTGATTACTTCTACTAATCAACACAAGACTTAAAATAATGATCAATGCAAAACTGACTTTTGGTCAGATCTTCCTTACTTCCTGTATATTGCTAAGAAGCATTATGTCATAACTGACTACTACCTAGCTTGTTCAAAATACAGACTTGAATCCAATAGCAACTCAGGGGATGGTATAATAACCTTCCTATCTCTATCCCCTGAATTGTTGTCATCGTCAGATAGTACTTGTCACTTTCATTCTGCGTGTCCAAGAGAAGATAAAGATTTTCCTATTAAACAGTTTCATGAAAAATCTTCCTCTTGGCACATGGAGCTTCCTTCCTTTAAAAAAAAAACAACTGCTACATTATTTAATTACAACCTATAACATTAAACTATTTCTAGTTTGTTTAAATATTTATAGCACAATGTGAAGATGTTTGTGTTCCAAGTCTTAACAACACAGGCAGTATAGAGTTATGTGAACAAATCCCACACTCCAACAGTCAACTGCACTCATGAGGTTTTATACGGTTAAATGGAGATTTAGTCACACTTTTTGTCTAGATTGGGATCTTTCGCGCACCACATTTTTGAGACAGGCACTGGCTCTAATCCTCCACCTGGAGTCAGGTCAGTTTGCGGTCTCTGTCAACCAGATGGGGTGAGGCCTAGTTCTGTATTGCTGTATTGGCAGGAAGGTTTCAGGTTCAATCTTCGTATTCCTCTGGATCGGCCTGGTCCAGTACTGCCACCGCGTCTTTGACCGCGTGATAGATGATGTTCTTCACCTGAAGTTTGTCCTCATGGTTGGAATGGCCGTCAGATAAATGTCGAAACTCCTGTGTCAGATGGAAACAGTGCTGGATGTTTTCTGGGGACACAAAGTCCTCCGCCACTTTGATACAGTTGTTCAGGTTGCGCACCTGGTGAGGGGCACCTGCCGGGATAAATATCGTATCTCCGAGGCACTGGATGATAGTATAGGGCAAGACACCATACTCTTTTTGCAAGCGTTCACGTAGTTGCTCATCCAGGTACCAGCTCTGGTCATGAATAGGGTCGTGATGAAGTTCAATGGTCTCTCCTCTCTCCTTTGCCACCTGTGAAAAATAATCAGGAAAAGTTTAACCTTAATAAAAATACAATATTCTTTTATGCTATGAAAAGAAGTCAATGAAAAGTGAAAAATTGTAAGGACTTATTTAAAAATTTGTAACATACAAAAATAGCTAAATTAAGATAAATCTCTGCTCTGATGAACAGAACAATTTCCATATGAAAACAGAGGCTACAACTTCTATCAAGTCATGTCATGCACCACTGTACTCAAAACTACACCAACAACTCACCTTATTCAGAAAATCTCTGATCTTGTCAGCATCACAGGCATCAAATATATGCCAGAGGGCGCCGGGAGTTTCTCGCACCTCACGGACACGGCGCTTGGTGATACTGTCACAACATGCCATGTCAATGGCTTTCAATGCCTCCTCGTCCTTCTCAACACGTCCCTGTTGTTCGTCCTCCAAGTATCCCACATAAACCATGACGTTGGCTGCATCGGAGACATCCAAGTGGAGGTTGGTCGTGCCTTCCTTCGGATACTGGGCCGAGCCTGCCGTGAACATTATCATACAGTAAATAACAATCACACATCTACTTCTCTCTTTGAAAATATATTTCTTATGCATGTTTAAAAACATCTTTTCAAAGTAAGCTCAGCTGATAAAAATTCTTACAATTTTCACTTAATAATCCTTAAGGATTCCTAGCTAGTATCGGGTATGTAAAATGGATCAAAAGAAGATAATGAAAAACTTAGGAAGTATGAAGTAAATATTCACAGATACCTAATGCATTTATCATTTAATGGATGACAAAGTTGTTTTCTTGTTACTTACCATAAGCAATGTACATCTTTGGTCCGAGGTCTGGTTTAACCAGGAAATCAGGTAGCCGGGAGACAAGGTTGAGCCGCCCATCTCGGCGTGTGTACTCTGGTAATGGCAGGTTGCCCATGAGGTCGTTAAACTGTTGAGGTAGAACATCGCTGAAGTCATCGCTAGGTGGCCAGTCTTTGAGCTTCAGCAACATGGGCTGACCATCCTCATCCACCAAACGCTCTACAATCATGGGACACACACTCAACTGTTAGAACTGTGTTATTAACCCAGCACAGTAGCCTTTCAAAGTATCAGTATCTTTAAACAAGCTTATTATTAATACCCATAAAAACCCTAACAACCTTAGACAGGCACGCAGACTGATCAGGTTCAGATCAAACTTCATCAGTGACTCTTCAGCTCACAGTACAACACCAGATCTGAACCATGCACAGGATCCCTTAGCTTTACAATGGTTGGGTATGCATTTAGATACATTTTTAAATAACATTTTCAAATAATCTTTTAAACTTAAAGAAGTGTAAAATATTTTAAAACAAAATTACAAGCAAATGTGTGCATATTTTAGTGAAGTTAACAACTACCAGATATTTTTGAGATGTGCTTGTTGCTTACCTTCAAGACAGCCGAAACCATCCCAGAAATGTTTCATAGGCTGTCCAACTACAAGACAACTGGTTCTGCAGTTGATCAGGTCATTCTCAAGTTCCCCAAACTGCTTCGAGAAATATTCCGGTTTCCAAAGGTCCTGATTGACATACTTGTCAAGACCGGAAACCAGAACCGGTTGTCCACGCTTCCACTGCTCCATGAAGATCTTAAGATTGCCCTTGTGCCGAGGGTCGTGCAACCGGAGGAGCCGACCGTCACACAACCAGGAGTGTGGAACATCTGGATACAGGACACTGGTCTCGGTCAGATTGTGGATCAAGATTGGTGTTTCACGGACTAGCATGTGACTGGCTCCCAGTCGAGGCGTGTAATGTTCAAGCTTCATCGGCTCATTTCCAGAACTGTTCAAAATATTGTTCAACTTATCGTCTTTTGGAAGCTGCTTTTCTACCACTTTTGAATAATATCGTCAAGTGAAGAATTACTGTTCTTAGTTTTCTTCTTATTGGTTTCACTATTGTTTTTCACCTTTCCAGCTGTTTTAGTCAATAGTTCACGCAGTGTTGAACAACTTGGTGGCATTTTCTTCTCGCTGCTTCCTGGCGACACTGGCTCTGTGATTGGATTGTACGATTTCCCTTGCTGCTTCCCTTCCTTCTTTTTCTGGAATGGTGACTCGCTGCGATCACGTGTTTTCTCCGAATCCATGGAAGCAACGTCAGCCAGGAGACTGAGAGGTGAGGAACTGTCTGGATGATACACTGATGTCTTGATGTTCCCATTCTTTGTTTTTGTTTTTTCTTCACCACCTATGCCATTTACCAGCTTCTTTTTGGGAGAGAAATGTTTTATTGCCTCCTGTACGAGATCATTTTTTATTCCATTTTTCTTATTTGGCAGTTTGGGGCTGCACGGACAAGTTCGACTGATCATCCACTTGTCACGGATTTCATGCACAATGCGTCCCACCTCCCACAGAGCTGTAACAGAAATATCTACAATTAAATACCATTATCATGTAATTCAAGGTCAACAAAACATAAAATCAAGTCCAACATTTTTCTCATGCATTTTGTTTATATAATAGTATATGGTTGCTCAAATGATATACTTGGTAAATCATTTTTAAGTAAGAAATTAAAAGAGTTACTGAGTTAAATGTTTATAAAAAAAAAAATTCAATGACCTGCTATTTCTTTGGAGTATAAAGGATAACAGCTGCCCGTAATCCCCAAACTCACTTTTTGAATATACTGTCCACTACTTCCTACTTACCATCAGCAGGAATAATCTGGGTCAGCATGAGCTTCTCCACCTCATGAGGCTGCCGATTAGCACTGCATGTTAGCCACGTGCGTTGAACTTTCCCTATGTCAGAATCGCTGTCACCAGAATCCGTCTGATCTGAATCCTCATCCTGAAGTTCCTTCTTCACTTTGTAGCAGTCGAGGCAGACGACAAACCCGCATTTGTGACAGACCCAGTGCATGTTGAAGAGTGTTGTGTCACACACATCACACATCTCACGAACACCCGTCACCGCACGCTTCCAAGCAATCTTTGCTGTAATAGATAGAAGCATCATATTTCTAGCTATCAACATGTATACAGCTAATTTGCAACAATAACTACAATAAATAACACTCTTTGTGACAATTTTTTCTTCACTTGCTTACAGAAACCTACCATATCAGTTGCCAACAAAATGCATATGTTACACTGAAGTATCCCACTATGTATCTAATTTCTACATTAACATTGCCATAACAGCCATGCAATGCTTTTAAAATATATTGTTGGATTTATCTCCCTTTGCCCAGCAGGATCCATGTCCTTTTATGAAACACAAATAAATGCTAACATTTTGTTAGTTTACTTAACATGAATTGTCTGGACCTCTAATCTCTTAAACTTAATTCCTTTAACTCTTAACTTCTACCCCACTCCCATCTCACCAACACCAACTGATTTCACATACCATTATCCCCAGCACACATCTGAGCCTCTCGTTCCTGCTGTACCAACTCGCAGAATTTATCGCCCACACGCCCAATGATGAACTTTGCTGTCTCTACATCTATCTTGGGCTCGATGATTGGGAACTTAGGGATCCACGGGTCGATATCGTCCTGTTCAGCGTCGGTCAGTTCGGAGAAACCATCGATAGTCACAAACCCGCGCTGACTGTACTTCAACCTGTAACACACACACCAAGGATGTCATTTTATAATATCTATCCCTGACCCTCCCAGATATATAATCCTACCCAATGTCAGACCAATCTAAAAGTTATACGAAGACTTTACAAAAAGGTAACAGCGGAGAGTATTAAACCTGATCAAACTGTAAGTCACTTGTAGGCTATCTGGTTCAAACTGGTTGTGTACTTCATTTTTCTGATAGAAATGAAGATAACTTTTCCAAATTGCTGCCACTTAGCAGTTAATGATGAAACTTTATCTATCATTCTGGTATTAAGTTACATCATTAAGAATTTAATAGCATCTTGATCAACAATGATATATCAATAAAGCATTAAATTGTGAATTTAACTATTCAGAGCAATGCAACATCTCCGTAAACACATTTTCAAGGCAATGACATTCAAACACCTGACCGAGTTTGAAATATCTAATTAAAACTAAAAATCATTTCTCTTTACTTTATTTGCTCCACAAAACAAGCTTAAATCATCCATCCTCTGTCTTTATCTTTACAATAACTTTCAAGGAAATGACTTCTGCTATCAGGACCAAAGCTGATCTATCTAACAGTACCTTGCTGGTCAGGTTTTATATGGTTAACTCTTCCCCAGTTTCTTGGAGAGAACACTACAAAATCTGATATGGCTGAAAATAATTTCCATCTACCGGTAATCTTGTTGTTCAATGGTTTCTAAGTGTTAAATGGTGTATTGTGATACCTGTAGCATCTTCTTGTACTTTGATATGCCTCAGGCATTGGCAAGGGCACGTTATTTCTACATATATATCCATGTTGGCAAAAGTACCTGATATGTTATGTGCTGTATAGACTGATACAGAGCCATCTGGAGGTTACCCAAAATATGCATGAATTGGATGACTGGTAGAAAGGGAAGATAGATCTACAACCATAGGCCATTCAATCAATACTGATAAAAGGTAAAACTGATTCACTTAAGATGCTTTACAAGTATGGCTCCAGATCAGCCTGCAACTTTCACAGGATGACCCCGTTTTCCCCTGGTACCTTCAGTCATATAACAGAGGATTAACAAGTCTTATAGGAGTGTTACCGGATGTTCAGATTCAGGGTGTCACCCATTAATGTTACAGGTATGTAAATCTTTCACTACAGACGACATCTGCTTTATTCTTGCTCACTGGAGCATTTTGATGCACAAGACTAGAATTAGATAAAGACTGGTGTGCACTGTACTGCAAAACAGTCCTATGATGCAATGACACAGCATTCTGTTTCAAGACAGACTAGCAAAAGTGTATATTACTCATTCAAAATTAATAATTAAAAATAAAAATGAATAATAACTGATTAATTCGTGAAAATCTGCATGTGAATAATGATGTATTTTTTTAGACTTTTACCTTCGGAAAGCATAAAAACGGCAGAAGATGTTTGGAACTGTTTTGCCCCGCTGTGTTGGCGTCATTTTGCACTCCCGACACTTCATTAGTTTTGGCGTCACTTCTGAGCAAGAGTCGTCTTGCAGGAAAGGCTGCAAGGTCTTGCGCAGCACAGAGACCGGAACTCGAACCAGAGGTTTAGGGAACGTTGTACTCTGTTGGACTGCATCAGATAGTGAGAAAAAATATTCAGCAATTAGTAAAATCTCAGTGGAAAAGCCTTTTGGTCATTTAAGGCCTATTTAACTTGGTCTACTTATGACATTGAAAAGGAATTCTACTTCATAACAAAAACAACAGTGTTTTTATACATTGTTAATAAATGAGTTTCTGCTTAATTTCACTTTAACTGAATTATATATCAACCTAATAAATTGCTTGACAAAAAACAATAAACTAAAGGCATAAAAATATATGAAAACGTAAATGGCACAGAAAGAGACAAAATTTCAGAATAGCATGAAAACAGTTTTCATACACCCAGTGTGGGATATGGCAGGAGAGGACACAGCCCTCCAATTAATCCCACACAGCTTGTTTGGAGGGTTAAATTAGGCAGCCAGTCTTACCCACTTAAAGACCGCATCAAGAGACTTCACTCACCTTTCTGCTCAGTCTCCTTCAGTATAGGTGGTGGGAGGGGATGGGATGCTGCTGGTGGAAGTTCAACTTCCTCCTCCTCCTCCTCAACCACCTTCTCCTTCTCTTTCTCCTTGCTGCTTTTCTCTTTCTCCTTCTCCTTCTTTCCCTTCTTGTCTTTCTTATCTTTGTTCTTCTTCTTCTTATCCGATTTTTTACTAGAGTTAGAGTCCGTTTCCATCAGCTCATTTTGGTCGGATTTTGTTGCCTCAGATTCTGAAGGCTCTTGCTTGGAATGAGAGGATTCGTCCATATCTAACATTTTGTCATATGCTTCTTCAGTCGTCTTTGTCTCTTTTGTGTCCTTCTCCTTTACAGACTCTTTACAGTTCTCTACGATCTTCTTTATCTGCTCTTCGGACATTGTATCGCTGTTACCCTAAAGGAGACAAGCCATATATATTATCTAGTCTACCTTATCCCTTTCCCTCATAGAGGAAACCATGAAAAGACCTATGCGAACAGCATAAAACCAGCTGTTTTTATGCTGTTCGCTGCTCCTCAGTGGTCTGGAAATGAGGATTTTGTAATTAAATTTGGTAAGGTTTAACGGTGGTTTTCTGCAGATCAGGCTTTATGTGGTACCTATTGAGTGCGTCAAAATGAGTCTATATGAGGGAAAGGGTTAAAATGTGTGTCCTTGACCTACCCTCATATGCACAGGGGATAAAAACAAAGAAAACATTCTGACTTTTGTTTTGAATAGTACTTGCACTAGGAAAAGGCCCTAAAAATGCTTGATACAAATCATTAATTCTGTAGTGGCAGCTATTTCCCTCCACTCCTTTCCTCTAATAAACTAATTATCTGCAGCCATTACAACAACAAAAACATGGCACATTTTTCCTCCTGAATCTGAAGCCATAACTGGATTCTGATTAGGAATGCTTAAAAGCTGGGGTGGGAAATACAAGCACAAATACTGCACTGAGTGAAATTACCAATTAGTCTGTATTCAAACCACCTTATTACAGTTCAGAATTCAATCTTCGAAACTTCTTGCTGTCTTAACAGCTGCTGTATGAATTCCCACTTTAATACTATCAGATGTAAGACAACAATAAAATCTAAAACATATGGAAACAACATATCAGACGCTCAAGCACAACTACTCTTGACTATCCTATCATCACTGTCAGGAATAGAAAATCTTGCCTTCCAAACATTTCCTCAAAATGAACAGCTACCTTGCCTTATAAGGTTATCCTGTCCAACACAAGTCTTCTTTTAAGTGAAGCCCTTGGTAAACCAGCCCTGTGATGTTATTTCTATTGACAATTTGGACAAACTACGGCTTCCGCAGCCAACTAAACACAGTACAAAGCACTAACTTAATCTGCATCCTATCACACACCATCTCTATCCCTGCTTCTTTAGACTGGTTTGATTACATTTTCTTTTCTTAAGCATAGGAATGTGGAACTTGCCACAAAATATCTAGAGCCATTCCAGACAACACATAGCCTGGTTCTCATTCTAGGAAATTTTATGTAAAACTGCATGGAATAAATATTTGGAACTCACATGCAGCAAATGCAATGTTTCAGAATAGAAGTTGTTGAAAATGATGCAGTATTTGCACAATATCCACAAATTTTAATTCAAGGTAAACTTAATGAATATTTTCATCTGCAATGAAAGCCTTCACTGCATATAGCACAAACAAAGCTAATTTTGGTCTCCTGTTTAACGCCTAACCCCCTGAAAGTTTTACAGAATTCCTGCCAAGAAAGTTTGGCACAGTATCTACTAAATGCAGGTCTAGATTGCTTGGAATGCGGACAGTATCTTAATTAATGCGTTATGTCAATTTCACTGAGAAACAAACAGAATGGGTGAGGTACTGTATAAAAACACAAAAGAAGACTCTACATGTAATCTGATCACGGACTCTCTTGGTTCAATAAGCTTGTGACAGACTTCTTTTTAACTCCAAAGTCTTTTCTAGAAAAAATAAATTGATCATGAAATCACCTTGTCTGGCATGAAAAACAAAAAACATCCTCTTGAGTAAAGCATGAAGATCATTTCCCGACCAGGATGGTTAACATCAGATAGGCTGGTACACAATTTCCAGACTGTCTGATTAAATCATTTCAACATTCGAACAACCTATTGCAAGAAAGCCATTTTATGTTCTTTTTTCCAAGTATTTTTAAACTGCATCGTATTAAATCCCATTTCATACGCATGACTTCTGTTTACAAGATCAGGTTTCTATTCAAGAGAAGGAAGTTAAACCCTAATGAGTGGGGAAGAGAGTAAAACCAGATTAATCATCAAGTTATTCCAAAGTTATCAAGTTTTTATACTGATAGCGATAATTATTTCTGAGATGCCTCTCACAAACCAATTAACAAATTAGAGCAGAGCATCCTTAATTCCAAAGTCATGATAACCCTGCAGAAACCTGCAGAAAATTATCAGTGAGTATTCAGAATAACCTTGAGAAGAAACAAAATCAAATGAAAAAGGAGAGCTCTTAATTGGGTTCAAAATAGACATATTTTGTTGAAGCCCAACTGAGCAAACCTTACTTTGGACTTGGCATCTTTGCTCCGCCGACTCATCTTCTTTTTACCCTGGGAAGCACTGGACGAGCCTTCATCAGACTCAACCTTTTGTTTCTTGTTCGTCTTCTCTTTCTTTTTCCAGACCCGTTTTCTGGAGGATCCGGAATGGTCCGAGGCCTGTTGACACACAAGATAGGTTAGAATAGAGGGACAGGTGGAGAGATGGACAGGACAGGTGAAGATGATGAAACATGCTATGATATGATGGTCAAACACAGCCTCTAGATGGTATACAAAACTGAGACCACTGTAATCACATACTAACAATATCTTCAGCAATACTTCAACTTCTATTTGGTACTATAAGTGCAAATATGTTCATATTTTTCAAGACTACATATAAACCCATTCAATTTTCATAAATCTATTTGAAGCTTACAAGTTATTTTTCTTTAAAGCTAATGTATCATTTTAATATCCAAATTGTATACACTCTGACGGACTCATTTACCCTGGATATTACTAAAGGCCAGGCAAGAACTAAGACAACAAGACAAGCACAAGGCCTGAACTTATAAATAAGAGACACTGAGAGGGATCACACGACATGCTCACATGACACAGGGAGGGATGACAATGAAGTGGTAATGGCTGATGAATGAAGGGGTGCACAGACTACAAACAACTTGCCTGTGTCTCAGTTTCGGACGCTGAGGTCGTTGACTCGTCCCCCGTTTTATCAACAGAACCATTGGGCACCACAACATTCTGTATAGCACTAATGGGGGACTTGGAACCTCCCTCTTTACTGGGAGAGATGTATGAACAATTAACGTAACAATTTCGCACCTGCTCCTTGTCTTTCTCCTTGTCTTTGTCGTTTTCTGCCGCCGACAATTCAGCGGCCGAATTGGACAGCTCCTCAGCCTGGGGAGGTGGCACAACTGCTGGAACAGCTGGCTTTACTTCTTGTTTGTCCTCGTCAGAATGACGCTGAAGCCAGGCTTTCTTCAGATTCGGATGTTTGGCTGACTTGTGTGGTGAAGCCGTATTCTCTTGCTTCAGATGAGGTGGAGGGCTTGGGGCACTTAAGGTGTCGCTATCTGTATCAACACCATTTGCTACACGATTGATCGACTCTACATAGGATAAATTACTGTTGTTGCCACTGTTGCTGAGGTTTGACGACTCGTCGTTTGTGGTGGCAGTGGTGTTGGTGTTGTTATTACTGACAGAGGTGGGAGGATTTGACTGGGATGTTACAGGTGTACAAGAACGTTCTAGACTGCTCTTCGGTTTCTGACCCTGGGCTTGTTGTGCCTGTTGTTGTTGCTGCTGCTGCTTTAGATGCTGTTCATGCATTTGCTTTAACTGTTCTGGGGTTGGTTTCTTCCCCTGCCCATCCTTGGGTTTTGCCAGTTCTGGATCTGACATGAATGCATTTTGAACCGTATTTTCCACAAATGATTTGAAGCTATCCATGAACCCAGTGAAACTTGAAAGTCTATTGCTGATCACGGGCATAGATTGGGACACAGACGTGGTGGACTGGGAACCTGCTTGGCTACTGCTGCCCCCTGGCGAAGACGACGTTGATGATGATGAAACTGTGACAGAGCTGGTAGTGTAAGGTGACTGATTAGTAACAATTTGTGGGGTAGTCACCGGTATCGACAAATTTAACGGATTGTTATTGTTATTACTATTATTGTTTATGTTTGGAGGGATTGTGGACTGACTGTCTGCCCCTTTTTGACGTTTGCGAATATTTCCATCTTTGGGACATTTGCGTTTTGTCCCTTGAGCCATTGCACTTTGTTGCTGCTGATGTTGCCCAGGACCCCCAGTGCCTTGATGTGGCGAGTGGGCAGCCCGCGGGACTTGTGCCGTGCCAGTTACAGACACGGTCCTCTGTGATTCAGAGTTCTTGCCGTTCGAATTGTTTGTATAAATTGGGTTTGGTACAAGACCCTGTTGAATTAAACTGTAAGTGAAAGCTACAGATGAATGAGGTAATGACACAGGTGGTTGTGCTATAGCTGGTGTGAATGCTCCAGAGGAACTCACAGCTGACTGATTTGATGAATGAGGGCTCCCACTTGAGCCTGGGCTTCCGCGAGACTTATTGGTACTTGGGCTACACCGATAGTCCATGGGTTGCATGACTGCTGCTGACAGCTGGTGGGGACTGGCTATTCGTAACGGGCTCTGAGATCTAGATGTGCCTTGACGGTTGGCCTCGGCCTTGAGGGCATTCATGTGATGAGAATGAGCCATAGATGGGGTCATCCCATGAGGCAGGGATGAACCTGGACTAGATGATATGGGTAGTTGCCTTTCGATGTTGCGGTCCGGAGTGTGGGCCGGTTTGGGATGATGATGCGGAGACACGTGTTGGGATGGGAACTGGTGAGCATGAGGGCTCGCTGACTTCAAGTTGCCCTCTTTCATCTTGTTTTCCACAATCACAGAACTATGATGTTTCTGATCCTTGATCAACGGTGGAGGAACTGACATCTCTTTCTTCCTTGGTGACTGAGGGCGCCCCCCATATTTTGAATCCATTGTGGCCTTCTTATCAAGTTCGTACGAGTGTAACTGATCCGTAGTAATGAAAGAATATTTCTCTGGTTGATACCCGTACAGACTGAAGTTGGTTGTGCCACCTTCTTGTTTCACCGCGGAAGAGCTGGAACTTGTGGGTCCTTTTGAGTGGTAGCCGCCATACTTAATATCCTTGGATGGCTCTGTTTTCACCTCTGACTTGATGGACATTTCTCCAGCTGCCATCCTCTGTTTCTGGTACATGTGCTGCTTTATATACTCCTCCTGTTGTGAGATCAGCTCCTGGTGCTTCCTCATCATCTCCGCATAGCGGTAATCCGTCTCACGGAGTTGCTCCTACGAAAATAAACAACAGGTATTATGCACCCTCCTTCTCTTAAAATAAGACTTTATAATTTACTGTGTTCTATCAAGCTACGTATTTCTTTTTATTTATTTATCAATCCCCCTCCAACCATTTCCTGTGTTTCAACAATCATTATACACTTTTGGTATTTCATTAACCTTTTCCTTTAGCAAAATTAAGCAACGTTTCTTCTTCAGATGCTACATCAATTTTTCAAGTCAGACAGAAAAGGGAGAGAGAGATCTTGTTTGAACATCAAAGACATCATTGGACTAATTACAAGTTGTAAAATCATCTTGAACCTGGTTCCACAGATATCAACGCCACTCTCTTTGAGTGCAATCATTTGAAAGGTTCCAACCTATTTTCAGCCCCTCAGTAATTAAGCCCTGTAATGGGTAACTGACTATCCTTTAGAGTATATTCCTTCAGTACACTATTTATTGCATTCCCTCTTAACATAGAGATCATTTGTTTTACATTCAGTGCATGCCAGTTTAAGTGGTTCAACACTTTACAGTACAATTGCTTGCTGAGCCTATATTTGTGCAAGGTAGGATATACCCTGGGGTTGGGGGTTGGTAACACTGATCAAATGCAATGCTAATCTTTCATATCCACTCATTTTAAAGTTGAGTGTACACAAGAAATATCAGGGCCCCCATACATCAAAGGAAACAACCATGTCAAAAGATAAATGCTACCTCACAAGCACAATCAACTTAATATTTTCTCAAATGAATGTATATCCAGTGTTTTTAAAAAAAGGGTGAAGTGACCTTGATAGGTAGAAAAGGATTAAAGATATAGATATAAAGAGAAAATCTTCAAAAAAGTCAAACATTTTGAGGTTTAAAATGTGTGTGTGTGATGGAAAACTGTTATAACTTTACCAAACATGTAACATCTGAATCAATTACATACATATGTTACTTAACCCTTTCCCTCATAGAGGAAACCATGAAAAGACCTATGCGAACAGCATAAAACCAGATCAGCCTGCGAGTGACTCGCAGGCTGATCAGGTTTTATGCTGTTCGCTGCTCCTCAATGGTCTGGAAATGAGGACTTTATAATTAAATTTGGTAAGGTTTAACTGTGGTTTTCTGCAGATCAGGCTTTATGTGGTACCTATTGAGTGCGTCAAAATGAGTCTATATGAGGGAAAGGGTTAACCTATCTACTGTAGCTGTATAAAACATGATCTATCTTCACAGTCTATCAACACAGTCAACATCTGTGTCCCAGATGCAATGCTGAATTTATTTACCGGTATAAACATGTAATACCATCTGCATTTTTCTTTGTTCCTTCTCCCAACCACATACCAATTTTATAAGGCATGACAGCATAAATCTTAATCCAAATCAAACAGGCTGTTTTATAACTGCCATTAAACATGCTTGTGTGCACATTCTTGGTAATCACTTGATAGTATATTAAAGATTTCCGACATAGAGTTATTATTTTTTTTTTTTTTGCATAACCCAAAATGTGCAAGTCATTAAGATGTGCAGTAATTAAGGTGGAGTTTCGTTGACTTCAGTACCATTCTATGTATGCTTCTTGAGTCCAACAAATCCAACCAAGATGGAAGTCATGACAACTGCTTAACCCTTTCCCTCATAGAGGACACCATGAAAAGACCTATGCGAACGCTGCATTTCAGTGGTCTGGAAATATGTATTTTGTAATTAAATTTGGTAAGGTTTAACTGTGGTTTTCTGCAGATCAGGCTTTATGTGGTACCTACTGAGGGCGTCAAAATGAGTATATATGAGGGAAAGGGTTAAGTGGCATGAGACGGCTGAGGATGATAGTATAGAAGATCCTATCTCAAGGTATCAATACTTGTATCGTCTCATGCTTAGGATGGATTTGGTAATAAGAGAGTTTTCAAAGTACCTGTTTAATTTTTTCCTCTGGCTTGATCTCTCCCATCTTGTCAACTGGCTTGTATGAGCCAGGCATGCCACTGGGCTCTGACTTAGGGGGTTTCCCTGTCCCCAGGGTGATAGAGGGAGTGGGCCACATCCCTGTCTGGGCCAGCTGCAAATACAGGGGGACACAATTCTTGTAATACAATGTTCAAATATATGTCATTTATTAAATGTTATCATTCATGTTAGAGAGAGGAAGAGATGGAGGAAATACAGGATTTTTTTTAAAATTCAAAAACCTTGGAAGTGCTTCACACTAATTTGTTGCACTACTGATGTTTTATCTAATGATAAAGAATATGTAATCACTAAAAATATTCTTGTATAAAATACATGAACAAATACAGAATAAAGACAACATTTCTGGAGGGTGAAAAATAACTAAAGACTATGAAAAATACCTAAGTGTCATCAAACTTGGAAAGGTAAGGAGGAGAAACAGCAAATATAAAGTCTGCAAATACGAAGAAAATGATCAACAACCAGTCTGAAAAAATGGTGGAAATCATATTCAAGCCAGTCTACAGGGATGCTACATTGAGGAAATAAATTGCAACAAGTCTGCCAAAAAGAAAAAGTCACTACACCACAACCAACTTTGTCACAAAGTTTCCTTCCAGCCCTATTTCTCCTTTGTTGTACCTCATCAGTGATAAAGCCCATGAAAACATCTTCCATACATTTTTGCCCAACCAGATCATTTATCATTGCTGACAATCCCTTACTTTCTGTATGCAACCTTGAAGTGATATTGTGACACATTGTTCTCCTATTCAGAACAGGTCAGCGTCAACTTATAACTGATAACAGGCGTTCACAATGGGCTTGTAGTATTTTTTCTGATCCTGTTGACGTCACTGGCTATTGATTTGTCAAGTACACTATATTAAGCTGCCACTACCATGAAGCCTGTAAGCATGGCAGATAGGTCGTTCACAATAACAGTACTGTATACTCTACAAAATCAATACTCATATCACGTCAAAATCCCTAGCTTGGTTATAAATCATGCTTAAGGATCAAAGTTATAATCATAAACTAACAATGATATAAGAGGAAACCTGAGGAATGTTACATAGGTTCAGACATTTAAACACTGAAACTACAGTCACTAACCAATGCCAGGTAGCCCAGGCTGGATTTTCTAGCTTCTCCGAGACTATGAAATGTGCAGTAAAGCATCAAGAATATTCAGTCGCTTGAATTGTTCAAGGCCAAACATACTACCTTCTGTTTTGAAATAACTATACTTCAAACTTTTGTAACATCAGTTGGAGCTGAGACATTTACAGGTTACAATAAGATATGCAACTCTAGCATCCTGAAGAACAATGTAAACAATCCTAAACTTGGCCACCAAAAGCAATAGCAGAATCAATATATTACAGTCTGGCACCAGCTGGTCAGAACTGACAATCTGTTCCATTACGCTACTATATATGAAATGCTATTGAAGGTTTACTGCCTATCCTTCTCCTCTCAGAGAGGCTCTGGTAAGTAGCAACCAATACAAGTCCTGATCATACTGCTAGGCAGGCTGGTCTGGATTTATAATGGTCATTTCCTTACCAGGTTTCAGAAAGACAAGAGAAATTTAAACGGCTGTATCATCTCTAAAAACATGACTGATGCCAAAATCCCAATTTTTCAAACCTCTCCCTTCCCTTCCTCCCAGAACACTCTCACTTCTGCCAACTGGCACACTCCCCACCAATTAGCCCACATCTCTCTCTCTCTGCCAATATCAGCAACACCATCATCAACAGTCTGCATCCTTCCCTGGCATCCAATTACTGTTGCCAGCCCAATCAATGATTCCACAATCATTATCCATACCAACATTGATCCCTGGCCGTTCCTGAAATTCATTGCTGTCTCAAGAATGATCTCATCTCCTCCTCTCTCTCTCTACATCTTTCACTAACTCTCTCTTGCACATTTCATGTTCACAGATTTTTTTCTCTTTTCATACCCAAGTGCTCTCTGTTAGTCTCATTTTGATTCATCAGATTCTCTCTCTCTCTCTTTCAGGTTTTTCCTGTTTATTTGTCTCTATTATCACAGCTCTGCTAACCTCTCTATGGTTTACTTAACCCTTACTCTGCTGGAACCGTAAGTGCTAACATTTGCCACCAGTAAAGAACCGCAGGCTGGCCTGGCTCTTTGCTGTTGGCTGACCAACTACAAGTTTTCATCTTGTTATCCCTAAAATTGATAATGGACAGTTCCAAAAAAGATGCCGGCTAAGTCCATTTGAAAAATTCAGCAGGTTAAGGGTTAAAATGTTAATTCTCTCACTCAGTTAATTCTCCCACTCCAACAACAGAAGACTGGCAGCCAGCTGGAGTCTTTTCATCAGGACCATGACACTAAGTACACCAGGTTCATTTAAAAAAGACCGGTACTGGAGGCTGGTGATACATGCAGCAGGAATGAGTCAATCAATAACATAGTGGGCAAACAAAATACTTTGGAGAAGAGTACTGCTCCATATGCAGAGAGAGAGAGATAGAGAAAGGCTGTGAAAGATCCATGCCTTACAAATGATGTGGTAGAATTAAGCAACATGATCTTTAAGAGTCATGATCCTGTACTATTACATCAAAATCATAGGACACAGAAACACAGATTACTCCAAGGGACATAACTGTTTACACTAATCAGATTAAATACAGCACAGCCATAGATGTACATAAGAACAGGAAAATAAATAAGCTCCTAAAAACTTATAAAAATGACAACCACAACAGCCAAACAATATCAAAAGAACAGGGTGGTTCAAAAGTGAACAGAACAGCTATGGCCCTGTTCGTAGAAAGTATATCTACTAGTTTAATTCCAGCCATAGAGAGACTTGATCAAGTGATATCACCTTTGACATAACTCATGATTGTTGAAAATAAAGAATTGCAGGATTTTGAAATCCAAATGAAAATCCTTCTATGATAATATAAGTAATAATTAAAGACCCATGTTCAATGGAATGAATAGTTTTCTCACATGGCCTATTAGGTACTTATACACCTGGAAGAACAGATGAAAACATTTTTATACTACAATATTACAGGCAGGCATTGTCAAAAAAATAACATACACATGAATAAACAGTCAAACACAAGGAAATAAGCAATGTCAAACAAGAGTCTGCACAGACTGACCAAATCAAGAGTCATGGGAGGAAAATAATAACACTGGAGTCTACGAGATCACGAGACGACATCTAAAGAGGGGTGGGCGCTAGACAGGGCGGGAGGTTGGGATTACCGTGTGTTTCGGATGGTAGTTAGCTTTAGGGTGGTGTTGGTGATGATGGTAGCCGTCCTGGTGGTGGGTGGGGGGCTTCTTCCAGTTCTTATCACAAAATACAGAAACATGACTCTACAATGACTGTACATCAGCAGTAACCCTTTACCACTCTGCTATTTTTTTTTTAAAAAGAAAAGGGGAAACCCCCCCTTTTTTTTAAAAAACCCGGGGGAATCCCAAAAAATAACTTTTTAAAAAAAATAAACGGCCCCAAAAACCCCCCAAAAATTTTAGAATTAAAAAATGCACCCAAAATTTTAAAAAAACAAAAAACAAAGGTTACAAACAAAAAACCCAAAACGGGAAACAAAAAAAAACCCAAAAAAATTTTATTTTTTAAAAAACCCAAAACTTTTTACTAAAAACAAAAAAAACCCCCCCCTTTTTTTAAATTTTAAAAACCAAACCCTTTCCCCAAACCCGGGGGGGGGGGGGGGGGGGGGTTTAAAATTTGAAATTTCCCCGGGAAAATTCCCTTTTTCCCCCAAAAAGGGACCTTTCGGAAATATTTTAAAAAAGGGGTTAAAAAAAAAAATTTTTTAAAAATAAATTTTTTGAAATAAATTTAAAAAAAAACCCCCCCAAAAAAATTTTTCCCCCTTAACTAATTTTTTAAAAAAAAAATTTAACATAAAAATTTTATTTCCCTTTAAAATTTTTCCCCGGGAAAAAACCCCAATTAAAAAAGGGCCCCCCCTTTTTGAAAAACCCCAAATAAAAAAAATTTAAAAACCCCAACCCCCCCCCCCCCCCCCCGGGGAAGAAAATTGGGGAAAAAAAAAAAAGGGGGAGGGAAAAGTTAAAAGGGGTGGGGTTTTCTTTAAAAAAAAAGGGGAATTTTTTAAAATTTTGGGAATTTTAAATTTTAAAGTAAAATTCCAAATTTTGGGGGAAAAAAAAAAAAGGGGAGGGTATTTGCAAAAAAAAATTTTCCCTTTAAAATTTTTACGAAAAAAACAAAAAACCCCTTCCGTTCTGGGCATTATTTTTTTTAAAAAATAAAATTTTACTTTTAAAAAATTTTTTTTATATTTAAAAAGTAAAAAACCAAAAACCCTTTTTTAAAATTAAATTAAAAATAAAAATTATTAATAAAAGGGGAAAAAAAAATCTAAAGGGCTTTTTTAAAAAAAAAAGCCTTTTTTTGGGGAAAAAAATTTTTTGGGGGGCCCCTTTTTTTTGGGGGGGGGGGGGGGTTTTTTTTTTTAAAAAAAAAAAAAATTTAAAAATTATTTTTAAAAAAAAATAAAGTTTTTTTAAAAAAATTTTCCCTCCATCTTTTTTTTGGGTTTTTAAAGGGAACTTTTTTTCCCCCCTTAATTTTTTAAGAAATTTTTTAAAAAATTTTTTCCCCCCCCTTTTTTTTTTTATTTTTTGGAAATCCCCTTTTTTTTTCCCATTTTCCGGGGAAAAAAAACCCCCCCCCCCCCCCCTTTTTTTAAAAAAATAAAAATGTTTTTTAAATTTAAATTTTTTTTTAAAAAAATCTTAAAAAAAAAACCCAAAAAAATTTTTTTTCTAAAAAAAACTTTTTAAAGTTTTTTTAACCCCCTCAAAAACCCCCAAAAAAAACCCACCCCCCAAAAAAAAATTTTTTTTTAAAAAAACCCCTTTTTTAAAAAACCCCTTTTTCTCAAAACCCAAAATTTTTCCCAATTAAATCCATTCAACCCCCCAAATTTCCCCCAAAACCCCTTTTAAACCCCCCCCCAAAATTTTCCCATTTAAAAAAAAACCAAAAAAAACCCCTTTCCCCAACCCCAAAAAAATTTTAAACCCCCCCTTTAAAAAAAATTAAACTTTTTAAAAACCCCCAAAAAATTAAAATTTTTACAAAAAATTCCCCAAAAAACAAAAACTTACCACCCCAAAACAAAAAAAAAAAAAACCCCCCCCCCTAAATTTTCCCCCAAAAAAAAAATTTTAAAAAAAAAATTTTTAAAAAATTTTTCCCCCCCCCCAACCCCTTTAAAAATTTTAAAAAACCACCCCTTTTTCACCCTTTAAAAATTTTTTAAAAAAAAAACCCCACCCAAAAATTTCAAAAACCCCCCCCCCCAAACAATTTCAAATCCCTTTTTTAAAAATTTAAAACCCTTAATCCCCCAAAAAAAAAAAAAACCCCCCCCCCCAAAATTCCAAAATAAAAAAAAAATTTTTAAACCCCAAAACCCCCCCTTTTAAAAAAAAAACCCCCAAAAAACCCAAAAACAAAAACCAATTCTTTTTTCCCCCAAAAATAAAAAACCAATTTTTTTTTAAAAAATCCAAAGTTTTAAAAAATGGTTTTACCATTTTTCCAAAAAAAAAAGGGATCCTCTTTTTTTTAAAATTTTTTAAAAAAAAAAATTTTTAAAAAAAACCCCAATTACACCCCTTTCAAAAAAAAATTTTCCCCCCGTAAAATTAAATCCCTTTTTCCGAAAACAACCCCCCCCCTTTCCCCCAAAAATTTAAATTTTTTCCCCCCCCCCAAAAAACTTTTTACCCATTTCCCCCCCCTTCCCCCCCTTTTTCCCCCCTCCCCAAAACCCCTTTTTCCCATTTTTTAAAATTTTTTTCCCCCTTTTTAAATCCCTTTAAACCCCGGACCTTCTTTTTTTTTTAAAAAAATCTCCAAAAAAAAAAATTTTTAAATCCCCCCCCTTACCAAAAAATTTCAATTTTTTTTTAAAAATTTTAAAAAAAAAAAAAAAAAAAAAAAAATTTTAAAAAAAAACAATTTTGAAAAAATTTCCCCCCAAAAAAAATTTTAAAAATTTTTTAAAAAAGGCCCCCTCCCTTAAAACCAACCCTTTTTACCCCAAAAAAAAAAATTTCCCCCCTTTTTGGTTAAATTTTTATTTTTTAAAAAAAATTTTTAACCCCCTTAGGGGCCCTTTATTAAAAAGTGGACCAAAAAAGGGGGGAAACCCCCCTTTAAAATCCCCAAAAAACCCGAAATTTAAAAAAAACCCCAAAGGGGAACCCAGCCCCAAAACTTTAAAACCCAAAACTCCCCCTTTTTCCCCCCCAAAAAAATTTTTTCCCCCAAAAAACTAAACCCGTTTTTTTTTCCCCTACGTAAATATTTTTTAACCTAAAAAAACCCCAAAAATTCCCAAAAATCTTAAAAATTCATTCTTTCAAATTCCCAGAAAAAATTTTTTCCTTTTTTGGGGTAATACAAAAAAAATGTTTTCCCTTTTAGGCCCCCCAAATTTTACCAAACCCCAAATTTTTTTTTCCCAAAGGGGAAACCCCCAAAAAGGGGTGGTTCTTTTTTTTTTTTTTTTTTTTCCAAACCTTTTCCCAAATAAAAATTTCCAAAAACCCACCTTTAACCCTTTTCCCCAATTTCATTCCCCTAAAACTTTTCCCCCCCCCCCTTTTCCCCCTTTTAAAAAAACTGGCCCAGAACACCCCCAAAACCTTTTTTAAATTTTATCAAAATAAAAAAAACCCCCCAAAAGTTTTTTTTTTCCCTTCTTTTAAAACCAAAAAACCCCCCCCCCAAGGCCAAAACCCCAAATTTGTTCCCCTTTTTTAAAAAAACGGGGGTTAAAAAGCAACCCTCCCCAAAGGGGAAAAAAATTTCAAGTAAAAAAAACAATAAACCCCCCTTTTTGACGAAAAACCAATAAAAAAAAAAACCCCCAAAATAAAGGAAAAAAACCTTAACCCTTTTTCCACCTGGTTTTGCCCAAAAAAAACCAAAAAAATCCCTTCTCCCCCAAAACCCAAACCCAAATTCCCCAATTTTTTCCTTACCCCCCAAAAAAACCCCCCCCCCTTTTTTACCCCCTTTTTTAAAAAACCCCCCCCTTTTTCCTTTAAACCAATTCCAAAATTTTGTTTTTACCCCCAGGGGGGGAAAAAAAAAAAGGGGAATAAAATTCCCCCACTTTTTTCCCCAAATCATTTTTTCCCCCCCTTTCAAATTAACAAGCCTAAACCCTTTTTCCCCTTAAAACCCCCATTTAAAACTACCCAAAATTTTTTAAACAAAAAATTTTTCAAAATTTAAAAAAAACTTGGAAAACAAAGGGTGAAAATTTTTAAATTCCCAAACATTTTTTAATTTTTTCCCGAAAAACCCATTTTTTAAAAACCCCCAAAAAAACCCCAAAAAAATTTCATTTTTGGGGTATTTTTTCCCAAAAACCCAATTAATGTTTTTTTTTTAAAACTTTTTTTTAACATCCAATAAAAATAAAGGAAAAATTTTCTCAAAACCCCATTTGCCCCAAAAAATGTTTTTCAAAAAAAAATTTTTTAAAAACCAGGCTTTCCTAAAACCCAGAAAACCCCCCCCAAACCCCTTTCTTTTTACGTTTCCCCTACCCAAAAAAACCCCCTACTATTTGTAATTTGAAACCCCAAAAAATTCCTTCCCCGGGATTTCCCCAACCCAAAAACCCCAATCCCTTTCCCTTTTTCCCAACCTTTTTTTTTTGGGTTTTTTCTTTTTCCCCTTTTAAAAAAAATTTTTTTTAAAAAAAAACCCCCCAAAAATTTTCCTTCTTTTCCTTTAAACCCAAAAAAAAACAAAAAAAAATTTTGTCCAAAAAACCCCTTTTTTTTTTTTCCCCATTTCTACTTTTTTTTCCTTTTTCCCCCCCCCCTTTTTTTAAAACCCCCCCCCTTTTTTTAATTGAATTAAATTTGTTAAAGTTTTGAAAAAAAAATTCAACCCTTTTTTTGGGGGGGAAAAAGGAAACCCCAAAATGTTTTTCCCAAAAAAATTTTGGGAAAACTTTAAAAACCCTTTAAAAAACCCCACCCGATTCAAAAATTTAAAAAATATTAAATAAATGAAAACCCCCAAATTCAAAAAAAAAAAATTTTTCTGCTTTTTTAAAATTTTTCAAATTTAATTTTTTTAAAAAAAAAAAAAGGGAAAACCTAAAACAAATTTCTTAGGGGTAAATAAAATTTTTTTTGCCCAATTTTTTTAAAAAATTTAAAAAACCTTTCCCCCCATTCATAATTTCCCACAAAAAACCCAAATTTTTTTCCCATTTCCCCCAAATTTCTTTCCCCCCTTTAAAATTCAAAAACCAAAAACCCTTTAAATTAAAAAAAGTGAAAAAAAATCTGTATTTAAAAAAGAATGAAAAAAAAAAACTTTTTAAAAAATTTTAAAACCCAAATTTTTTAAGCAGAGAGGGGGGAAACGGGGGAAAAAATTAAATTTTTTTTAACTTTCAAGTTCCCTATCCCCCCAAAAATTTTAAAAAGGGTTTAAAAACCGAACCCCTTTTAAATTTTATAAAACCCCTTTTTTAAAACTTAAATTTTTTTCCGTTTTTAATAAATTTTAAACTTTGAAAAATTTTTGAAACCCCCCAAGTTTCCAATTAAAATTATTAAAAATTTTAAAAATTTTTAAAATACCCCCTTTTTTTTTTTCTTTTAAAAAAAACCCCTTTAATTAAATTAAAAATTAAAAAAAACCCCTTTTTTTTTAAAAACCCCCCCCAAAAAAATTTACTTAAAATTAAAAGGAAAAGTCCTAAACTTTTTTTAAATTTTAAATTTTTTACAAAAAATTTTTAAATTTTTTTTCCGATAAAATTTCCCAAAAACAAATTTAAAATTCAAAAAAATTTCTTTTTCCCCCTTTTTATGAAAACCCCCTTTTTAAAAGAAATTTCAAAACCCAAACCTTCCATTCCTTAAACAACCCGAAACCTTAAAAAAGGGTTACAAAAAGAAATTAACAAAAAATTAAAAAAACCCCATTTTTTCCCTTTTTTTAAAAACTAATTAAACCCCCCAAAAAAAAAAATATTAAACCGGAAAAATTAAACATCCTTTCCCCAAAATTTTAAAAAAAAATTTCCCCCCCAAAAAAAAATTTCTCCCCCTTTTAAGCATTAAAAAAATTTTTAAATATTTAAATTTTCCCATTAAAATTAAATCTTTAAATTAAAAACAAAAAAATTTCAAATTTTCCCCAAAACCCTCCCCCTTTTTTTTAAAAAAAAATCAAAAATTTAAACCCCCCCAAAAAATTCAAACCCCCCCCCAAAAAAAAATTTTTTCCCCCCCAAATTCCTTCCTAAAATTTTTTTAAAAATTTTCCCTTTTTAAATCCCAAAAGAAAACCTTCCTTAACCCCAAAATTTTTCCAATTTGCCCGTTTTCAACCCCCTGTAAACAAAAGGGGGGGTTTTTTTTGGGGGAAACCCGGGAAAAATTTCCTAACCCATTTAAAAAAAAAGTCCCAAATTTAAAACCCCAAAACCCAAATAATTGGCCAAAATTTTAACCAAAGAATAATTTGGGGTTTTTACCCCAAAAATTTTTTGTGTAAAAATTTTTTCCCTTAACTTTAAAAAAATTTGGGGTTCCCAAAAATTTTAATTTTTCCCTAAAAATTTGAAAATTTTTTCCTTTATGGGTTTAAAAAAACCCAAAAACTTTAAAAAAAATTTCCCTTAAACGGGGTTATTTTGACCCAAAAATCCCCAAAAAAAAAAGGGGGTTTCAATAAAAAAAACCCCTTTCCCCGTTTTCAATTTTCCCAAAATTTCCCCTGCTAACCCCAAAAAATGAAAAAGGGAAAGGCATTAAATAGTATTTTTCTTTCCCCGGGGAAATTTCCCCCCTTCGTTTAAATTAAATTTTAAATAAAACCCTGTTTTTATAAAAAATTTTTTCCAAAATAATACCCCCTTGGCCCCAAAAATTTTTAGAAATTTGGGGTTAAAATTAAATTTCCTTTTCCCCCTTTCCCTTTTTTTTTAATCATTTCCTTTCATTTATTTTTAAAAATTACTTTTAAATTTACCCCAAATTTTAAATTTAACCCAAAAAATTTTTTTTCCCTGAAAATCCTTCCCTAAAGGTTTTTTTTCTGAAAAAAATTTTAAAAAAAAGGGTTTTTTAAATTTTTTTAAATTTAAAACCCAAAAAAAAAAATTTCTTTTCCCCCATTTTTTTTTTTTCAAAAATTTTTTTCTACCTTCAGTTTTAAATTTAAAATCCCCTTTTTTTAATTTTTAAAATGAACCCAACTTTCCCCTTCCCCCAAAATCTAAAGTTTCCCCTGGCCCCATTTTCCCTTTTTGTTTTCCCTTAAAGGGGCTTTTAAACCCCTTTTTAAAAAAATTTTTATCACCTTCTTGGGGGTTGCAAAATATGTTTTCCCCCCAAACCAAAAAAATTTTAAAAAAAAAGCCCCCCCAAAAAACTAATTTTTTCCCTTAATGTTTTAAAATTTTTTTAACCCCTATCATTCCCAGGTCATCCCAAAAAATTACCCCCAACCAAATCTTTGCAACTCTTTCCTTCCCCCCTTTTCCCCTTTTTTTCCTTTTTTTTGCCCCCCTTTTTTGAAAGGGATTTTTTCCCCCCCTTTGGGGCCCCCCCAAAAAAAGAACCCGTAGTTCCCAAAAAAATTTGTTTTTTGGAAATTTTTTTTTCTACCCTTTTAACCCCAAAAAAATACAAAATTTTTATTTTTTTAAATTTAATTTCTTTTAATTCCCCCCTGAAAAACCCGAAAACAAAAATGAAAAACCTTTTTTTAAACCAAGGGAAACCCCATAAAACTTACTAATAAAAACCCCAAAAAAACCCAAAAAAACCCCCCCCCCTTTTTGGGGAAATTTTTTTAAACCTTAAATTTTTTAAAAATTTTTAATTTTTTTTAAAAACTTTTTGATTTTCCCTTTAACCCCCCATTGAGGAAACTCCCCAAAATTTCCCTTTCCGGGAAAAAGGGTTTTTTGGTTTTTCCCTTTTTTTCCCCTTTCCGTTTTCCCCTTTTTCAAAAGGGGCCCCCCCCACCCATTGTTTTTTTTTTTCCCACAAAAAAATTTTTTTTTCCCGTTTGAAATCTTTTCGAAAGGTTAAAATAAAGGGGATTTCCTAAAAAAAAATTTTTCCCCCCTTTTTTAAAAAAATAGTTTTTTTGGGGTTTCTTTAAAAATTTTTGTTTTTTGGTTGTTTTCCCTTTTTTTTTAAAACCCCCTAAAAAATTTTTTTTTTTCCCCCCTATATCTTTTTTTAAAATTTCCCTTTGATAAAAATTTTCCCCCCTTTTTAAACCCTTTTTAAAAACCCCTTTTTTTTTCCCCCTTTCCCCCCTTTTTTTTCCTTTTTTAAACCAAAATCTATTTTTTTTTTTCCCCTTTTGCAAAACCCCTTTATTTTATTTTTCCCCTTTTTAATCCCCCTTTTCCCCCTTTTTTCCCCAAAGCCCCCTTTTTTTAAACCCCCCGACCCTTTTTAAAACCCTTTCCCCCCAATGGCAAAAAATTTTCCCCCAAACTAGAACTATTTTTGAAAAAGGACTAACCCTTTTAAAACCATGCTTCCCCCTTTTCCCCCAAAAAAATTGGGTTTTCACCCCCGGGGTTCTTTTTAAAAAAACCCCTTTCCCAAACCCTTTGGGTTTTAAAAACCATTTTTTCCAAAAAATCAAAACCCTCTTTCCGAGAAAATTTAAAAAACCTTAAAAATTTTTCCCCACCTAAATTTTTTTTTCCCCTTTTTTTTTCCCCATTTAATTTTAACCCCCCTCTTCCCCCCTTTTTTAAAATTTCCCCACCCCCCTTTTTATAAATCTTTTCCCAAAAAAAATTCCCCCCCAAAACCCAAAACCCGTGGGAAAACCCCCAAAAGCTTTTAAAAAAATTTTTAAATTTGACCCCCAAAATTAAAAAACCCTTTCCCCCTTTTAAATTTCCCTTTTAAAAATCAATTTCCCCTTTCTTTCTTGGATTTTTTTTTTGTCCGGAAAAAATTTTTTTAAAAAAACCCCAAAATTTATTTCCCAAGAACAAGATTTTTTTCATCCAACCCAAAATTAAAAAAAACCCCCCCAAAAAAATTTTTGACCTCCTAAATTTAAAATAAAACTTAAAAAAAAATTTTTTTCCCAATTTAAAACCCCCCCTTTTCCCTTTTTTTTTCCCCCCCAAAAATAAAACTTTTAAAAATTTTTTAAATTTAATTTCCCCCCTTTTAAAAAAACCCAATTACCCACTTCATTTTTCCAACCCCAATCCCCTTTTTTTCCCCAAACTTTAAAACATTTTTTTTAAAATTTTTTTTTTAAAATTAAATTTTCCCCCAATTTAAAAAAAAAATCCCCCCCCAAAAATTTAAAAACAAAAACCCTTTTTAAATTTAAAAAAATTTCCCCTTTTTAAAAAACCCCAAAAAATCCCAAATCAAAAAAAAATCCCTTAAAATTTTTTTTTTCCTCCTTTTTAAACAAAAAACCAAAAATTTTCCCCCTTTTAAAAATCCCTTTTAAATAAAATTTAAAAATAAAAAAAAAAAAAAACCCAAAAAAAAAACCCCTTTAAACCCAAAACAAAATTTTAAAAATTAAAAAACCCCACCCAAATTTTTTCCCCCCCAACATTTTTTTTAACCCCCAAATTTTCCTTTTTTTTTTTTTTAAAAACCCCCCCCCCCCCCCCCAAAAAAACCCTTTTTTAAAAAAATTTTTAAAAAAACCCCAAAAAAAAAAATCCCCCCAACCCCCCCTTTTCCCAAAAAAAAAATTTAAAAGGGATATTTTAAAAAATTTTTTTCTAAATTTGCCCTTTTGTTACCCATTTTTTTAAACCAATAAAAAGGGGGTTTTTTTTCCCCCCCCAAAAACCCTTTTTAAAATTTTAAAAAACAAAAAAACCTTTTTTAAAAACCTTTTTAATAAAAAAGCCCCCTTTGAAAAAAAAAATTTTTAAAAAACTTAAAAAAAAAAACCCCCCAAAAAAAAACTTTACCCTATTTCCCCCAACCTTTTTGGGGCCCCCCAAAAAAAATACATATTCCCCCAAAAAATACCATTTTTTAAAAAACCCCCCTTCAAACAAAAAAAAATTTTGGTTTAAACCTTGGCCCAAAAATTTGAAAAAAAAAAAAAAAACCCCAAAAACAACCAAAGTTTCCAAACCCC
>CM037784.1:4250574-4300574 GCA_021229015.1 Solen grandis | reverse complement strand
TACATGTAATACAACATATTAACAGAGAGAGAGAGAAAGAGAGAGAGAGAGAGAGAGGGGGAGAGAGATATGGCTTGAGGTAAATTAGATATAAATTATAGAGGAAAACTATTTATATCTAACTCTTTTTGCTGTAGCTAAGAAAGGTATCATTTTCATCTAACACGTGTAATTTTGAAGGTTTTCGATTAAGATGATTATATAGCGTGTGTATTTTATATCTCAACAGATGATTAATCGAATTTTTAATTTTGTCACTGGCTGCAATGTCTAAACATGGCCATCATAATCAGTCAGTGACTGCAAGTCAGTAGTATATATATATATATATAAAATTAAAATAGGACGCCTTATCAATATGTGGTATTCGGTGTTTTAAGACTTTACCACTGACCTATATGTATGCTTAAACGAGCGAAGGATATCGATACACGACCAAATATGAATTAATCATTTGTTCTAACCGTCATAATAATTATATTAATTAAAGGATAAATATACAAAACAATGCTAGCCTTTTGGTATTTTTCTAACGATCGTAAGTTATCACTTGATCGATATTTTTTGTTGTATCATGTTCGCTTGCCGACAGGGACACCTTTATTTTTATATTCAAAACCTCCCCAGTCCCCACGAATCATCGTTTAATAGTGCAAACACGGTCAAATGAAGACCCCGGCGAATATATTGACGCATTTTGTTTTTGACCCAAACTGTACACCGTACACAGATGGCATATCTTTGGATTACCTTTGTTTTGTGTCATCTACACACGGTTCATCCAAAACTAAAGGTATAGTTAAATTAAAACTCTTTGATATTATTTATTTTTGACTATTAAATAGTCTGTAAAGAATTGAAACACGAACACTTTCTCTATTACAATTTGCATCAAATGCTGTATAATATCAATTCAATGTCGTTAAATGCATACTGAGTGAATCATTTTGCAGGCGACCGACTGATAAATATATGTATACACATCGTTGTGTAGGAAAACTTCGATTGAGACGATAGCGTCCCGTGTATACTCGCTGGTATATTGGTGTCCGTGACACGGGTGGTTTCACCATCTGCCAGGTAAAAGGAGGGTCGTGGTTTCGACCCCAGCCCACGACATAATGCTGATTTAAATCTCGCGTTCTTGACGTTGACGTTTAGCATTTAAAGGTAGTTCCTGTGTATCGAATGTGGTATCATGCCACTCGTTTACAGTTGCATGATATCACACTATCCCACCTTTCGTGCCAGAAACCCTTTGCTCAAACCCAGAGGGTATATTTAGAAAATGATGGTTTTAAGTTTTCAGCTACCCATTCATTTTGGCAACTTAATTGGTTGTACTCAACATGTTTCCCCTTCCTATGCTACACTTATCCTTTCTTGCATATAAATCAATGTGTCCAAATATTGATTGAAAACAAAACAGTGATGTTGACAGCTTACAACGAATATATATATATATATATATATATATATAACAGATAAATTTCTGTCAAAAGCAACAACAATACAATACATGACCTTTATAGGTCAGCTGGTAGAGTAAAGGTCCCGGTGGAGGCCCACTGTTTCCGCCTTTGTTATAAATGTTAATTGACGAAAACCCCGTTTACATGGCTATTTAGGTAAAACTAATGCGCCATTGAAGTTAGATAAAATAATAAAAAATAAATGAATATCTATCATTTTATGTAAGATGTTATCACTTACATTTCCAAGATCTTTTTTGAAAAGGGGAAACCTTCGACTTTTGTTTGCACGGACTGACGACAAATATGCAGCATATTGCATGTGTGCAAACTGAATTGATGCAGCATGCAGTCGATACAGCAGTCACAACATAGATCTGCACACAAACACCTGCACCCTCGTGTACGACTACCGAAGTAAACCAGTTTTGTTTAAAAGGCGTATCAGTTGATTGCACACACACACACACACACACACACACACACACACTTATAAAATGAAATAAGATTAAAATAACTAAACAGGGAAACATTTCATTTTTTTCAGTCATGAAATACTGTAGCACAAGAGGCGGCGTGGTCCACCAGTCTTTCGAGCAGGCTCTGTTTACCGGCTACGCGAGTGATGGCGGTATACTGGTTCCCGAGTCGGTTCCAACTGTTACCAAAGATACTCTTAAAGAATGGCAAGGATTAAAGTTCGCGGACCTGGCGAAACAGATCGTTCGGTTGTATATTGCTGAAGAGGAGATACCGACCCGTGACCTTCATGGTGAGTGGCCAGATATTGTGGTTTGTGCGTGTGGGAGTGTATTCCATTTACCTCCATTGGCAATATAGCGACGTCAAGCTACAGAGAGGTATAGCCCTGAGGACTAAACAAGAGCTACCGCAGCCTTACTACCCGTAGAATGTTTTTTCCGCATTTAAAAATCACAGTGAACAGATCAAAGAAAAAACGACAGTAAGTCAGCGACTATTATAATTATGAACTCAGTCATGATGGCCACTTTTACAATATTTCACTAAAAAGTCCCCAAAAAAGTAATTTAATCGACTTAACCAACTCGACTACGGAGACCCCCCTGTTACGTGTATGTGTGTGCGTGTGTGCTTTTGTATAGCCGACCTTGTGAGGTAGAAATGATCGAATTTGTATATTTCAGTGTTTGGGGTCAGGGAAACGGTTTGGGTTAGGGTTACTGTTTATGGGTAGTGTTTGTATTTGGTTTGGTTTTGGAGCTAATATTAATGTTTTAATAGTACATTCCGATGTAAGCTTCGAACAATTATATTTCACTATGTCAGCATTCTACATACAAATCGAGGTACAAACCGTAATAGTGAGGTATAGGTCACACATGGGATACCTCGCTAAAATAGTAATACAAGACTCACTGTGTGTGTGTGTATTTTACATAACGTTTGTACGTGTTTCCAGACCTTTTAGACAGAGCGTTTTCCACATTTTCGTGCCCGGAAGTTGCTCCCGATCAAGACATTAAAGGACGGACTAAACGTTATGGAACTGTTCCACGGTAAAACCTGGGCCTTCAAGGACCTCGCCTTGTCCTGTGTGGGACAGCTGTACAACTACTTCTGCTCCAGGAGTCGAACCCATCATACCATCATAGTGGGTGAGTGCATTTTAAATATATTGTAACTGAATATTTTGTTTATTTATATGGGATTAACGCTTCACCGACAGTCTTAAGGTGACACCAAGTCACATTACCCTGAAATCGGACGAAGCCTGCAGCTTCCCTTACAGGCTTAGCACCTGATTCCTGAACGGAATATATATTCAACCAAGTCACTGAAAGCAATTCCTTTTAACCACTCGGCCACATTATGCTACTTAATCATTCGTGTATGTTGGGTCTAAGTTTTATAAACGTATTAGATTAATGATTTCCTCATCTTACCTGTACTTTACTTAAGTTGTAAATTGCCACAAGACCGAGTATTACTGCAGCAGATAATACTACTAGTAACTGACGACAAAGTTTATGTCTGTGTCAACATTTTATTGGACATAACAAACTGTACAAGATCGTATTCATTTTAGTATAACAACATTTTTGAGACACAATTTACTTATATAGTTTGATGGAACACTATATTCACATTTGTTCTGTACCTATTGAGAACAGTAAATATCTTTGCTATATTAAGAACCTGGGCTAATTATGTATAAATATCTATAGATAATGTGTTGGGAGTATATTATATCTACATTTAAACAAGATTGTACATAATGATGTTGTTAGATGTCATATTTGTTACTATCAGCCTTTGCATGCTGGGTTCATAACATACAGACTGGGGCTTGATCAGACCATCCTGTTGAGTCAGGACCTCACCCAGCCCCTTCCCGTCTGCCCCTAGCTGGACCACGTTGTGTGTCTTGCATCCAGACAGGAACACTCCTCCACAGCCATCGATACTCACCCCTACATAATTGGACCCTTTTAGTTCCTTTATATCTGTAAATTTCTTTCCCATCGATGTCTGAACACTGAAGTCCATTATCATAACAAGGAACGTAAAGTCTTTCTCCTTCGATAGCTATATGCTTGATATAACCTGCACGGTCATTTGTAAGTAGTGAATTTAATGTTCTGAGAGACGCCCCGGATAGGTTGTACACGTGTACCTTCCCACCCCCATCACTAACAAACAATTCTCTATCACTGTAAGCTATCCCCTGACACGAATGCTTCAATTCAAAACACCTGGTACGGGCCATTATTTTATCAACAGACACAAACTGTATCTTTTATACTGTTTAGACTCACGGCTACTTCTTGCTGACCCACACAACACACCGGCTCTGGGAGTCTCGGGCATGTCACAGTGATCAGTAACGGTGTAGGTGGAGCTGTCCAGCCGCTTCAGTTTCTGGTTCGTCCGATCTGTCATCAGTATCGAGCCATCCGATAAGACACACGTACTCTCTATATCGCAGGTCTCTTTATCATTGGCTGTTTTCACATTGATTTCCTTCTTTTCTTTAACCGTAAATAAACGAGGTGCTAGACTTTGGATGGATCCTAAAGAATGGAAACTAGACAGGTAACGTTCAATGCCAGATTTCATCTGGAATCTCTTCTTTTGGACAACTTTGGTTGAAATCCACGTTTCAGCTTTGTCTGTTAATTTCTCTCCCTTCTTCATAGCCACAAACAGCTGGGCCTTATTACCAGTGTTTGCTTGAAGTTCATTAAGACACGCTTGAATGTTTTTTTCAACACGGTCTAGCGCACTCAGGTTGTCTTCTAGCTCATTTTGGACATCCGTGTACCAGTTATTGATCTCCTCTGCTGACGCCGTTCCAAGAGCTTCGATCATGCTAATCAATTTTCTCTGATGTTCCTCGACCATACCTAAATATTCATTCCTTTTAAGTGATGCGTTTTCTTTCCCCTTGACTTCATTTGTCTTCAGGATAGTTATCTGCTCTTTAGCTGTTTTCAATAAAGCCTCAATTTTGCATAAATCTTCGTCCCTAAACACGTTGCCGATGTCAGTAGAAATATCAATGATATCTGTGCAAGATCTGCAAATATAAAATTAAAATAGACATTTCATTACACATATGTAATATTTTGCCAAGAAGTTTTGTAACTGAAGATACTCGTACTAAAAGTAAACCGGACTATAGGGGCCTACAGAGAAACTTCAAACCTCTTATCATAAGTCACTTGTTTTAATATTGGGTTTGACGACCCGCAAACAATAAATTAGTCCTTTGTAGACTAAGTCTACTTGAGACAGGTATAGTACTGCCGTAGATATGTGGCATGACACCACATCCAGTCACATTATCCAGACACCGGGCCAACCAGTCCTGGAACTACCCTTATTTGCTGAACGCAAAGCAAGGTAGCTTTACCAATACAATATTTACGACTTTGGTATGTCGCGGTCGGGGAGCAAACCCACGAGCTCCCTTTTCTTGGTTTGTTTGTTTGTTTTTGTAATTGTGGGTGTATCATAATATAGCCGATATTTCAAATTATTCAAGTATATGAGTACCCTAAATTATTATTGCGTATGAGTGTTACTTTACAAATGTATGTGGATGGGAACAACTTTCACTTTTACTCACCTGTGGTCCATGAAGGCACAAATTGTGCACAACGCTTCGTTATGGCCCTTACACCACATCTCTATTTTTTTCGTTACATGCCGCTCACAGTTATCCGTTGGCATGACGACTTTTGTATTGTCGGTTGGGTCCACCAAGACATGATCCTCCATGTACTCATTGTGATTTTCAAGACAGTTAGTACACAAATATTTCTGACAGAACTGGCAATACTTGACAGCCTCTCTGACTCGCCCTTTTCTAGAACACACAGAACAGGTGTAGTCAAGACTTTCCTCCGACGATTTTAGTCCGGGAGACGCCCTGGTCGCCATGTTTGTTGTGAATTTTCAGTACCTTGACCTATATTTCATTTTTGGAAAATGACATATCAAATGACAAATGACAAAGGGAAATAGGTAGTACATAATTGTGTCATTTAGTTAAATAGAGATACTCTCCCTTGATTAATTATTTCATTATACTTCAGTCAAAATGTTACATAATTATACGATTTTTTTTCTCAGGAATGATTTCTTTTATTTTAGTGGGATTGTGATATATGTACAAGGTTTGTATTGCGGAAACTTCACATGGTTATATTTATCTTTCAACCATATTTTGAAAAGAAGGGCACCGATAACTCACTGTTTGGGAGCAATTTTAAGCAACCATTCAATCAGGTAGCTTTCGTCTTGTAAACGAAAGGTCCTGGATTGAGTCACTGCCAGGCTACACCTTTTTATCAAACTGTGACATTTGGCGTCCAACGTTACATGACAACCTTAGAAAGTCCCGCAGACATTCATGCTCATATAAGTTCTTGAAAGGAGCCGAGGGGTACATGTTTATAAATAGTGTTGATATAAAATGCACTATCTTGTATTACGAGTTTTTGTGGCGAAGAGGTAGAGTGTCCGACTTGCCTTTTGATGGTCCAGAGTTCGACTTAAGCTCACGACAGTCGGAATTTACTTCGTTACATTGTTTTAACAACATATTATGTGGCAGAGTCGCTCTGGTTGTGACACATCAGATGGGTCAACATATTAAAAAAAAGTCAGATTTTTCTTCAATTTTCGCAATTAAATGAATTCTATGTTCTCAACTTAATTTCTTTATAATATACGGTCGAGGATTTTTTTCCACGCCAATCAAGCCATGGAGAAGTACATCGATATTATTGGGTGGAGAAATATAATCATAATACATTTCTCGTTAGAAATATAATCATAATACATTTCTCGTTTTTATATACATGCACATATTAATTATATAATACATAACGGGACGGTCTGAGTGGTAGCATGATTATATTTCCTTTTTAGGAACTTCCGGTGATACCGGAAGTGCTGCCATTGAAGCTGTCCGTGGACTGGAGTGGGTTGATATCATTGTACTTCTACCAAGGGGGCGATGCTCTCTCATACAGGAGAGACAAATGACCACAGTTCTTGAGGACAATGTCCACGTGTTCAGAGGTTTGTGTTTGGATATTTATCATGCTATAATGTATGAACCTGTTTATAATTTATTTGCATTAAACCCAGTTTCTGTGATATACTAATGATATAAAGGCACACCATACAGAATCAGTTTAAATTTGACTATTTTAATAAATGCATAAAGAACATGGTTATATATAATGTAATCAGGGGTTATTTCCAGTGGACGGTACCTCAGATGACCTTGACCTTTGCATAAAGCCATGTTTCCTGGACGCTGACCTGAGGGAGACATATAACCTTTCCAGCATCAACTCCATCAACTGGGCTCGGATATTGGTCCAGATTGTCCATTATTTCTACGCCTACCTTCAGGTTTTATTCAGTATTTTGTTAGTATTGCAGTACATGTAACATGATGAGCACTGAATGTAAATTACATCGCTGATAAGGACACATTTTGCGTAGAGAATCCTATTTGTTAAATCTAAACATTCTTTTATATTATAAATTTGGGAACACAAATCCTTTCGCTCAGTTTAACTTATTCCTTTCATAACGCATAACGTCCCTTAAACATATACTAACTTCTCCCAAAGAATCTTCGTTTGGGATGGATCCCAACCGGGGATCGAACTCTCAGTCCCCATACTCGATAGCAGTGACCTATACTACTTGGCCACATTTATGATGATTTTTCTATCAGATGTGCCCGGGTTGTGATGAGGAGGTGGAAGTGATAATCCCGACTGGAGCATGTGGAAATGTAACATGTGAGTCACGTGACATTGCTCTTGATCTTTTATAAAAGTTTTGACATTTGTTCTAAAGGATATTGACGTGGATTATTAATTCAATACCAGATGCGACAACAAAATATAAATTTACTACATATATTCAAGATGCAAAATACATGTGCATGTATATACAAAGTAAAATGAATTATATAGCAAATTCAAAAATATTTTTATCGCATGATAATATCGTCATGTATATCTGTTTACAGCCGGATGCTTTGCAAATAGAATGGGACTGCCAATTAAAATGGTTTGCGCGGTCACGTGCAATGACATTGTATATCGGACACTGACTAGTGGTGACTTTAGCGTGTCCCCGACAGTGACCCCGACCCTTGCTCCAGCCATGGACATTCAGGTGACCACCCAGAGATAGACACATGGTCTGGCTTGATTATTTATTGTTGAATTCTTGTTTATATTGTCATCTATTTAATTGTAAGCCTAACGTACAAATAATTTCTACACCTTCAAAATATGCACTGAGTATTATCAGAGAGGAATTTATTCACTAAACATTTATATTTTCCAATTTGCTCACGATAAGAGAAGAAGAATATGTAACTACTTCAAAAGTAAATATTTTAGCCTTTAATGGCAGATCCCCTACAACATGGAGAGACTGTGGTATATCTACAGCAATGGTGACACGGCACTGATTGCCGATCTGATGACAAAGTTTGAGGCAAATAACACAATACATGTCCCTGATGATATATCAAATAAGGTAAATTCACTTAGAACGCTTCCACGATCTTATGCATAATTTCCCTTCTTTTTCGTTTAAATTGCAATTGGCATATTTGCAAAATCTGCTGATTTATCAAAACCACGATAAGTTGTTTTTTAAGAACTATTAAGTTATTTTTTATCCGACTATTACCTGTATTTGAGTAGAGTTTTTATTGTTTCGTTGTTTAAAAAAGGAACTATCAGATTGGTCCACTTTTCATATACATGTATACGTATACTGGTTACGTTTTTTTCTCAGATACGAGAGGTCATTGTGGATAGTTATGTGTCTTCTGACGAGGAATTGAAACAGACAATGAAGCAGGTATGGGAAGACAACTCCTACCTTGTCTGTCCTCACACGGCCATAGCAGTTGCCTACCATTTCTCTACCAGGTAAGTCACACACCAGCGGGCATAAGAATATACGAATGCATTATAAACTGTCTACAATTAAATATTCCATATAATTCCGTAAGGAATACAAGACGTCATTTCAGTTTAACTCTTTTCATGGTTTAACTGAAATGATTTCTTGTCAACTTAGTTCAATAGTGTAAACCACTGAATTACGAAATATTGTCATTTTCTTTTCTTTTTTATTTTTAGAATAGAATGGAGAGCCTCTAAATGGAAGTATTTTTGCACATTTTGTCCATTTTCGTTGTAAAGTTGTATTTATATTGCCAGAACCAAGACGCAAACTAAGCGAGTGTGCATTGCGACGGCGTCAGTGTTGAAATTTACCGAGGCTGTGTTGGCGGCCGGCCTGGTCCCACCAGAAGACGACAGAGTTACCGGACTTGTCAATAAGCCCACACGATATGAGGATATGGAAAAAGGGAGATAACTGGGGAGATAAACTGAGAAAGAAAATCATTGATGTTGGAAAGAAACATAGATTGTAGAATAAGAATAATGAAAAATCATTTGTGGACAATACCTAATTCCGGTACATTATTTTATAAGCATGGCGATTTTATTTAATTTTATTTGATAATTTGTAATCAAAATTTACAAAGAATTTGTAATCAAAATAATTTACAAAGAACGACGTTACGATAAAATAATTCTCCCTTTTATTTAATGTGAAGGGGGGTTTTTTATGGTTTGGTTTAGTTTTGGGGTTGAAATGATGGTAAGTTTTAAAGTTGAATTTAATACCGGGGTACAAAAACATATACTTCGGAAAATTTACTTCGGTATGATAACACTTTTCATATACAAACCGATGCACAAACCGTCTTAGTGAGGTAGTGAGGTATGAGGGACAAAACCACGGTTAGATAGGTAGACTAAGTTGTGTGTGTGTTGCTCAACCATGAAATACAAAGTTGCATAAGACACTGAGTACTCGGGTGTTCATACTTGGTATATTTTATTTTTTTCCTAAAATGTTTGATATAAAAATGTATAATTTATTATCAATGTTATGAAAAAAATATTGGTATTTTAAGTGATCGTTTTCAGCCCAAACATAAGAGATCCGAAAAAGAGGTAATATATTTAAATAAAACATAAAAAAACCCACTTTCTTTGGGAACTGGGTATATAATAAACATTGCATAATAGTATACAGTGACATTTCAATAACGTCTTCACTAAATGGCCCGTGCTCAGCTTTCTCAATTAGGATGGTAGGTAGTCATTCTTATCTATTTTCGTATGTAAACTAAAGAAATGTTCAGGAAATCCATCCCTCATTAAATTATAATCATGGTTCTTCAAACGACTTCAGTGCAGATGCAAGCATGACTGAGAGTTAAAGATTCTATAAAGGCTTGCATTTATTTTAAAATACCCATGATAACGTGGTGGACCATGAACACAATTTAATGATGGATGGATTACCTTAAATCAAAAAAAAAAAAAAAAAAAAAAAGTGAAAAAAAGAGATAAACATTTCAAGTGTAAGTAGTATCGAGCGACAGATTAAGAAGACAGAATGCAAACGGACGAGTTCGAAATAAAAAAACCCGACATGTTTAGTCAAAGAACCTATGAAAGAATATATCCTGGAGTATCCAGTTCTCGTCAGCATAAGAAGTTCTTGCAAGAACTATGAACAAAACGATCCCTCACTTTTATATTAAATATATCATTAAATGCATCAATATCTTCCCTTCAAATGTAATCAATTTTTCAATGGTAATGAAAAACAAATTAAAAAAAATAATTGTCAAAATCCAACAATAGTCAAAAAACATATTTCCAAAATGGCGTATGGAGTTCACGACAATGAACTGAAAATGAGTATGGTGCATATAGAGACAAAATCTATAAACAACAGTTGCATTGAAGTTCTGTTTTCTTAATCACAGAACAGATTGGTTTGTAAAATATAAAATAAACCAAATGAGAACAAGAAACACTCGCACACTGAAAGTGACCTCCGAGTTTTGTAACTGGGGGTACAACAGCAATTTTCCTTAACTTTGTATCCTTTCAACCAGAGAGTCCTTACAATTTTGGAGGTATATGACCAATTTAAGGTGTAAAAACCTTATACAAAGATTAAATGGGCATGCTGTATTACAATTATCAAGTATAAAGTTTACTATCATATTAATAACAGCTATGGCTCTAAATGACGTCTGCACATAGTATTGTTGAGAAATGTATTCATAATCAAACCTACACTATTTTAAGAACAGATGTTGGTTTTCATAAATCAGTGATCGTATGCTTGCTGAATATTATCGGTAGATTTAACAAGTGGTTTAAAAAAATCATAAAAAGAAGCATTAGTGAAAATGGTAGAAAATTGGTACTTCTTTATCAAATGAATATTTTTACCTGTTTCCCAAATATTTTCAATAAAATGAAGTTTAAGAAACAAGGATCAACCAATGTTGTTTATTGTCGATGGTTTCTCTGTAAAATTACGTCACACTTGACGTCAAATATTGCACTATTATGGATCCAGTACATTGAGATGCATGATATACTTAGAAGGTTTATCAAATCAGAAAGAACTGGAAATTGAGAGCTGAGTTTGAAATTAGAGAGCGTGAGATGTTGCCATTCTTTGCTGCTGCAGGTCACAACCTTTACTTGAAATCTGTATACTTATATATACAGTGCATGCAAAATCTTCACGAGACTCATCCAGAGGTAGACACAGCATTCAAAAATGGATATCACGTAGTGCGTCGCAGTGATAGGTTTTGGGCAGGAATGCCAGTTGATCTAGTGATTGAGCAAGTCTTGATAACAACAGGCGGAATGACTCGTGGCAAGGGGCTGACGGAATGTCAACGTGTGCAGTGGTTGTTGTCAATGCCTTCTTGTGTTGAAGTGAACAATGCCATGCAGTTGTTTTGTGAAAAAGAATTCTACACAAGTCCACAGCACAAAGAATATGGCAAGTCTCGGAATGAACGTGATTTTAAAGACACGCGGATCTTCTTGACATTTTTAGCTGAGAGAAACCCATTTTGTGAAGATTCCCTTCTATTCAACATTGAAACTGGTGTTACATCAGATTCCAAAGTGAATGTACACAAGGCAAAGATGGTGGGAGATAAGGTGCTTACGTCAATGGTTGGACAAAATGCTTTTGACATCAGTTTCAAGAGAGGACAAAAGGCAATTACTCTTGATGCAGCCCAACAAGTCAACATTGACAATGACACAGTCAAAATTGACCCACAGGTACTTTTTCAAAGACTTTCGGCTGCTGCACAGAGATTTGTAGAAGATATACCAAGTGTATTTTCTTATGAACTGTGCAGTGTTCCTTCATCTTTGTTTGATACTTCGGGACTTATCAGAAAGTCACAGAAATCAGTACTGGCTGATGCTATTTGGGCACTTGGGGACTGTTGTGGGGTTCATACAATTGATACGTCTGAGTGTATGTATGTGCTTGATGGAGGTTCTTTATTATATCATATACCATGGAAAAAGGGAATGCTCTTTTCTGAAATTTGTGCTACATATGTTCATTACATCTCAGCAAACTACACCAAAGCTCTGGTTGTTTTTGATGGCTATCAGTCAGGACCGACTACCAAGGACAGTGCCCATATGAGGCGAAACCATGGTGTATCAAATGCAAAAGTGTACATCACACAGTCTACGCAATTCTCAACAAGGAAGGACAAGTTCTTAACAAATTCTGAAAACAAGCAAAACTTCATTTTTATGCTGAGTGAGACGCTTGAGAAGAATGGATATGATGTTGTTCATGCCGAGAGTGATGCCGATGTACTGATTGTGAAGACTGCCCTAGAAATAGCTGAAACAAGAAATGTTATCGTTGTTGGTGAAGATACAGACCTTCTAGTTCTGTTGCTGTATCAGATCAGCTCAAATCACAAGAATGTACATTTCAAATCTGCACTGAAACAGAAAACATCTAAAGTCTGGGACATACACAAAACCAAAGAGGTTCTTGGTCAGACATATACTAAAATATTACCAGTGATACATGCAATGGCTGGATGTGATACAACCTCACAACTGTTTGGGATAAGCAAGGTGACAGCATTGAAGAAATTTCAGACTAATGATCAACTTGTAGCACTTGCTGAAGTCTTTCTCACTCAAGCTTCAAAGGAAGATATTGTGATGTGTGGAGAGCATATTCTTGTTATTCTGTATGGAGGATTGCTAGTTGAAGGTCTAGATTTGCTACGTTTTCGTAAATTTTCCACGAAGGTTATGTCTAGTTCCTCACAAGTACAAGTTCATTCTCTTCCACCAACAAGTAATGCTGAAGATACCATAGTCTACGAGTATTCTACCAGGTGCACGAATGGATCGGGGTAGTAAACAACCTTCTACCAAATGAATGGGGTGGAAAAATACCTCAAACCGACTAGTGCCCATACAGACCGACCTTCCAGTTGCACCAAATGCTCTACTTAACATGGTCAGGTGTAAATGTAAACAGGGCTCTGACTCTAAAAGATGCACATGCAGGAGAAACGGATTGGAGTGTTCATTAGGATGTGCAGAATGTAGAGGAGTTAGCTGCAAAAACAGTTTTAAGTTTCCAGACTCGGATTCTGACACAGACTAATACATTTCAACCTGATATGGTCCTGTTAGTAATATACAATTTGTTTATATGAAAAATACTGCAGATTGACTTTTATAGATTCTATACTGCCACAATTTTTATATGATACACATTTCATAAAGCAACTAAGAAATAGTATGTTGTTCAACGGATCTTCGAGGGTACTTTCTTTTGTAAATGTATATAGACAAAAAATCCATTTCCGTCTGTTTTCATTTTGTAATCAGTTTTCAACATATAAATAGAAAGCTGAATTTAATTGCATGGCTTAGTGAACTTGTACATAAATGCCCATTTAATATTGCATTTGAATGATATAAATATCTTTTTTATGTTTTGATTGCTGTGATGACAATAACATCAATAGTGAATATATCATGTTCTACTTTACCCCACCCACTTTTTGGAATATTTTGGGCCTAAACTTGTCTCAAATATCAATATTCATATGCATATTTTATGTCAATATGTTTGTATAACATTCCTTTTATAAATACAATTAAAATATTTTCTATCAATCATTTTAGAATACAGTATGTTTATATCTTTCAGAACATGTGTTAAAAATGTAGTCTAAAACATGATGTTATAGTATCAATATAAAAGTATTTTTTCCCCCCTTTTAATTTTTAATTTGTTTAAGGTTAAGGGTTTTTCCTTGTTAAAAGCCTGAAATACCAATATGGCGAGAATTCAATACTTGAGGATATTATAAGTGAATGTTGAGATGGCCTTTATAGGATCATACAGGTTTATTATCCTTTAGTTCTATTTTCATTATCAAAAGAAGTACGACTGATTGTATAATAGTCGATCAGATCCTACACAACATATAAGCTCGAAATAATAACATATTTGATTGTGGACATATCTGATTAATATTGTTATGTAGATCACGTGTCATAATTAGTTGAACCTTTCTGATGAGAGGGAACAGAAAATTTTCTCGTACTCAAAAAGGTTTTGTGTAAATATATACATGATCTGCTTGGTTTAAAAGAATGAAGATGTTTTAAATTGAAGAAATGTTGTGGTATAGGTAGATTTAGCTTCGCAATACTTTTAAAATCGCAATCAATGTTTGGTCAGAAATCTTTAATCATTGTTTAATACTCTCTTTCTCTCTCTTTTAATATATGCTTCAAATGTGTTATAATACTCCACCACTAAACGTGGACCTTTAATTTTGTATGATATAATAATGATACATATATGTTACAAGTTATCAGACAAATATTTCGGTCAGTCAAAAAAGACGTTGAATTATTCCTGATCGGATAATTTGGCAGGATATAAATACTGACTCAGGTTATAGAATTTTATCATGATTGAAAATCAGATACAGAGCACTATACATAGGTGAATCCTTTTCAATGATGGTAATGATGATTTTAGTTCATGGGTGATATGACATTTGTTTTAGTTTGAGTCTTTATGTAGATAAGTGAGAAAGTAACGACTTGATAAAAAATCCGTTACTTAATAAAAAATTCGTTACTTGTCTTGTTTAAATAGACATGTTCATCCTTTATTGCCTCAAAAAACATCCGTTTTTTGATCATCAATTTCTTTGCTTCTTCAACGTCATTTTTTGGCTGTGGGTGAATATTTGAGCCGCTTGAGGAAGTTTGATTGAAGCAGTCTGCAAGGTTCGAACCCAGAACGTCCCAGATCTGATGCTGTAGTTGGACCGTCACCTTTGTTGCTGATATCCGCACAGCGTTCATGAATTCACAAGGTTTGGGGCGCTTTTGGTACCAATGTGTAAATCCTATGTTATTAACAATTCCTGCTCCAATTTTCGATCTCACTATTCCTGCAACAAACACATCTTCTATATTTAGAAATGGAAGATACCCGGATACACTGTAAACACGTGATGCTATATTACCGGATATGACGTACGTGTTTCCGCACACGTAAGTTGGATATTTTTCAAATGGATAAGTTTCATTTGAAACTGCCCATTTTCCTTCTCTGAGAACTGGAGAATTAGCTTGGGTGTGGCCAAAATAGATGCCATTCTTTGGAACGTGCATTTTCTTTAAATAGTTAATCAAATTCAACACATGGACAAAAACATCCTCGTCTGCCTTTAAGATAAATTTTGCACGCGGACAGAAAAGGGACACCCATCGGACTCCCATGATGACTTTATGAGTGAGGTTAAAATAGGAGTCTTTAAAGTCAGCTTGAATGACGTCACCATAAACTTCACTTTCGTTCTTTACGATCTTGTCAAATTTATCCGACCGACCACTTCCGAAGAGAAACACTACCTTCACACGATCCAGCAGGGTGGCATTTTTCCACATCCCGGTCCTAGAAATGGAGCCCCATGTTTCCCTGATGCCGTTCCTCATCCTAACATGATCATGAACAGACAACACTGTTATCACTAAAAAGGGAGGACTGCCATCCTTACATATAGTTTTCCCGTCTATTATGAAATTATGATCAAATCTATCTGATCGTTGTCTTTTCAATGTTTCACCACTCCAATGCCACGCCGATTCAATTCCATTATCTTTCTTTTTATGTACATGTTTAATTACTTGACCCGCTGTATCATCTGTCTTGCTAGTGTTAACAGGTGTGGGTGAAATATTATCGAGTGAGTTATATTGCTTAAACTTCATTATTTCATCTGAATCTGCGTCTAGACCAAGGATTTCACCAAAGTTGTCTTTCTCCTCTGTCTGTTGCTCATCATCCGATCGTGCAACGCGTTGAATGTGTCTAAACTGTCCTGACCAGTGCTCTGCGACGTCAGCATTTCTAATGACATCATCATTTTGCGAGTACTTAGGGATGACGAAAGAACGCTGTGCGTTTACACTAGTATCCTGTTTGAATAGCCTCTTGACCTCGCCGTTTTCCGTGACGAACTGAACAGACGTCACTTGCGTACGAGGCGGCAGGACTGACGTAAAGTACACGGTGCACACGGCCGTCCACGTCGTCAGTAGCAACAATTTGAGAGCGTTACGAAGCTCTTTCCGTGGAGCCACGTGTCGACGTCGTGACATAGTTGTCCCAGTTTTTGATGTTGAAGACAATGATCTAAGGTTGAAAATTTTGTAAAACAGCAGGAATGTTCCGTGTCTGCTTGTGGTCGTCACAACTTTAAGCAAACAAGCACAGTTCTGATTTGATTAAGATGTGATTATATGGCATTCTCGTCAACAATTCCGACGGATTTCTAAACTGTACCGTTCAGTGTTTACACCTCACATTACATACTCTCATGTATATTTCAAAAGTTTAATTTTCTGACATTCATACAGAATTCTGCACAACATTTCAATTCCATGAAATGTAGAATCTCTATCAGTGCGTCTGTTTTCTCAATCCATGAATATGTTTTGTTAATCCTATTTTTCTCGCATTAGTTTCCCACATATTCTGTAGTCACGTTAGCTGTACTATCAAACGACTGACTGAATTTTCCAAGGCTTATGAAGATCATGAAATCAAAGTATGATATCAGAATGCGTCCATTGATAATCCTTCCTTATTTATCAACACATGCTCAGCTCTTGAAGAGAATAAACATATACCCCTTCATACATTGGTGTTTACTTCTTCAAGAGGAGTTCCCTGGTGCGATCAAAATCTTCTCACCAATGTCAAAAGCAGTCCCTTCCTTCTTCTGAAGTTATGTCGTGCGAACAATAAACCTCACGTATGACAATAATGACAATAACAAATATGTTTATGTTTCAATAAAACAATTGTCAGAAGAACAATAGATATTCTAATGAAAAATTGACTTGTGGGAGCTATTTAATTGATTAGGGGTATCTAAAGAATCGCTTCTCACAGCACCACGGTATAAAATGAATTAGACATATTTTTGACGCATGACTGGTTGTTATCTGATGTGTCGTCTGCTGTTTAATGGAATTGAATGGGTGGTGGCTATGTTTGGCCTTATGACAATGGGTAGGTCATGATCGGGTGTTTTATGATAAATGGTTGTTTGTTGTTTTATTTTTGTTATTAATGTTGAGTTGTTTTATTTTGTTCGTGATACTATCTGCATTTTTAATGAGCTGTTTAAGTTCCTGAGTTCAAAGCTATTAGGAGAACAATTTAAACAATCATCAATTGCATTAATACGTGGGTAAGATTACATGTATGTTTTAGTACGCGCGCGAGCACACGTGCGTGTGTGAGCATGAGTACGTGCATGTGCTTGCCTGTTTATGTACTGTAACAGAACCGATTTTTCTCATTATATATATTCCATATTTTCATACATTGAACCCCTTCCTGAACCTCTCGCTTTAATATCTCCGTCGACCTTGACACTTTGTTTCTTTTGTGTGGGTATGGGTGTGTCCTTCTAATTTTAAAAAATTCTCGTGCACGGGAAACCTGTTCTTTGTCTTTGTGTATAGTTGTCCGCGCTTTGTGAGTATATCACGATAGCCAGGCGAGAGTTTGTTCAGTTGGTGGTCAGTCGTCAGCTGGGAGTGACGAACTCTCCTCAGACATCTTGGCATTAGGCAGTGATAAGCAGATTCCTTTGTAAACGCATATCTTAGGTATGGTATCAGTCGCTGTTGTTAAATTTCGTTATTCTTTTAATTCGGTTTTGAAATAGTTTCCGCGTGTATGTCACGCGTGCAATGAATTATATACTACTCAAAGTTTGCTAAGCACCACCGGCTATTTTCCCATAGAGTCACATGAAAACACATGCAGATTGTAATGCTATGTACCTGAAAGGAAAGCGTTAGCTGACCTTCATTTTTACGCATAGTTTTTGTCAAAATGATAGAAAAGAGACTCAAAAGTGAGTTACAACGATTTAGCCAATTCCTGTCATTGGCAAATTCACAAAGGTGTGTTTTTTGCAAGAAATGGAATTTTATAAATTGAAGTTAAATCTTGTGATCAATACAGAAAAAAAATGACCATAAACAGGCCAACATCGTCACAAATATCCTTAAAAGTATTCCATTTAGAAAACAGGAATATTTGAAGATTAAAGTTCTGAATTTAGCTGACTTTAAATTTTAAGGTGTTTTCTCAAAATTTCGCACTTTCTAATTATGATTAATTCCCAGTATTGGGGATCCGAAAGGCTTATTTTTTGTAACTGGTAGTAGGTTTGGTACATAAACAGTACTTCTGCATAAAAGCAAGATTTGTTTTATTGTAAAATTTAATGTAGCATGCCTTTAAAGTCGCTTGTCTAAGCATGAAACGCTACGGGAAAATAGCGGATGGTGCTTAGCAAACTTTGAGTAGTATATTTTCCGAGCGGATTGAATTGGTCTATCAGTTTGTCCCATCATTCTTCTTAACAACGTGCATGTATGTTTTGGGTATTTGGTTTACAGTTCACTATTGGCACGTGAGAGAGCGACGGGAGACAAGCGCAGATTTTAGGTACGGGACTCGATCTCACAGATCGGTATGTAATGTAATGTATTGTAGTATATTTGAGATGCGTGTAAACCAAATATTTTGCATGTTGCCAAGTCAAGAGAGCCAGTCTCAATATTCTGTAAAAAAATGACTATTATGATAATAAACACTATGCACATAGAATAATTATTTTAACTTATTTTCTTATTTTCGTTAAGATGAACTAAGAAAAATAAAAAAAGTTATTAACTTATTGTATTTGTCAATTTGTTGATTTAAATGTTAAACTTGGATCTTGGCATTTATATGAATATATATGAATATATAAATGTATTTTGGTTATATGTAAATTTCAGATCCGTGATTGTCAATAAAATATAGAGAAATATCCGGAGTTCGTTGTGGCACAGGTCGGCCGGGCCTCTATCCCAAATAAAGTCCCGAAAACCAGATCTGTTTCAGTATTTTTGCTCGCAGTGCGAGCGAACAAATTAAATGCAAAAGCGGTGATGATAAATATACTACATTTATTTTGTTGCGTTGAAGATTACTGTCACTTCGACAGTGTATCAGTCATACCCAGCTTATTGCAGGTCGGGAAGACCCCGAGAACGTGGAGACGCCCGGGTACCATATCATAAAAACTAAATTATATCACACATGATGTTTGTTATTTCATAGACTTGTGTAAAATTAACGGATAATAATTAAACAAAAATATAAGCATTGCTTGTGACGCTTATGTTATATAAGTAATGGCATCATCCAATTTAAAACGCATATAAAATGTCCAAACCCTATAGATAATTGTTAGTTTAACCCTTTACCGTACACAGCCCTGTACCGTACAAAGCAAGGGTTTGATGAATATCAATTGACGGAGCTTTGAATGGTGTACAAAACAATATTGGTGCATTCCACTCAAAAGTACCCGGTACGTTGCTGCCCATTACGCCCCCCCCCCCCCCCCCCAATAAAAATCAATGATCTTATATAATAATAATAATATACATAAGGTCATTTAATTTTTTTTTTAATGGGCAGCAACGTACCGGGTACCTTTGGATCCACTTTGCCGTGCAGATTGTGTAGAATCTGAGCCTAAAATGAGACTATTTGGGGCAAGGGTTAAACTATAAGATGAAATACAAGTTAATTATTGTTAAAAATCAAGAAAAGATGAAATGGGTGTAAGTTTCATGTATATTCATGAACACGATATACGATTTATCATTTTTAACGTTCTATTTGTGTTTTCTAAGTCTTTGAATGTCATAGGATCGATCCACAACCACGACATACCACGTGCTCAGCATACCACGTGCTCGCATACCACGTGCTCAGCATACCACGTGCTCAACCACATCACCTGCTCAACATAAAAAGGCATGGGATTGGTTGGCTAAATGTCGGGACAATACGACTGTATATGGTTCCAAGTCACATTCCTGTGGCTTGATTTCGCAACAGAGCAACATTATACGTATGTATTTGTCTCTTGAAGACAAAGTATCTTAATGAAATACCGGAACACGCAAACATTGATTCATGTCACTGGACGAATGACAAAATGCAGGATGTACCTTGCCCTTGACTCGTATTCGATTAGGATATCCGATAGTTGTTGTTTTGTGTGCTAGATCAAGTGATATTTCACAATATATAATTGATATTTAATGTTTGATGATGGGTTGGATGTGTAACATTTTGGAACGGGCAAGGTTTGGAAAGCAAATAGTAGAACATACCTTGACCGCTTTATTATAACAGCATCCATTTTATGATTGCCTGACATTGGTCTGCAAATAATATGATACTGTATAAATTCAGGAAAAGCAAAACACGCACTCCTTTCTCTCACACGCGCACACGCGAGCGCGTTCAAACATGTACTTTACGTTTCGGCAAAATTGTAACAGGCGAAAGAATATCTTAATCACCTTAAAACCATAAAGCATCCCTCTCGTGATAATTTTTTTTTTTTTTTAATTTTTTAGTTTTCCCTTAATATATGAATCGATATATGATAAAGAAAATGATTCAAAATATCTTTAACAAATGAGTGTATGTTAGCAAAATAGTATTTTATTTTTATTTTTTTGAAATAAAAAATCATCATCAGTATCGTTAACATGTTAAAAAATTGTCTTTATCAATGAAACATAGCCGCATAATTATAAAATCCTTCTAAATTTCTAACAGAATATATACTGATTTCGAGTTGGCCGGATGCCTATACATGTATTTTTATAAATTAACTCTTTACCTTTGAAAGGAAAAAGGCTTTGTCACAATATACTTGATAACATATCATCTTCTGTCGAAAATGTATCGAAAACATTGACTGAAAAACAGAGCTATAGTACAGTGGTATATAATACTGAATGGGCGAGGTATTCCGAATGACTGTGATACTGTTGGGGTATTAATCCCATTCGGTGATAAGAAGTTGATACAAACCACAAACTATCTTAGTATACAATTACATGATCACAACTGTTTGTTTTAAAGTAATCCATCCATCATTGAATTATAATCACAATCCTTCAAATGCTTAAAAAGACTTCAATGCAGATGCAAGCATCCGTTGACTTGAAGTTACAGGCTCCTTTGCACTAAGTCTATACAGGCTTGTAATTACTATAAAATTCCCATGATCACTTGATGGACTATGATCACAACTTAATAATGGGTGCATTACCTTAATAATGATATAGAAGATTATTACCATCTTATTTTAATGTGTCCACTATACGAAAATTTAAGGAGACTATACTTCAAAAGGTTACTACTACATTCGTCCAAATATGTCAAAATTCATCGAACTTTTAAACTCTGATAATAAAGCGGTAATTTCAAATTTAGCTTTTTATAAAATTTTCATTTGATTAAGAAATAATACTTAAGCATGATATTATTATTTATATTTTTTATTACATATTGATTTAAGTGTTTTTTAACATACTATTACATAGGTTTGTTTATCTTTAAATGAATGTTTACACTCTCGCATTGCTATTGTGATGCACTCTGTATGTTATATAACGATGAACTGTATATGTTCAAGTCATGTTATAAAAAAGTGGCAGTAGTGATAGTAATAGAAGTGGCAGTAGTGATAGTAATAGAAGTGGCAGTAGTGATAGTAATAGAAGTGGCAGTAGTGATAGTAATAGAAGTGGCAGTAGTGATAGTAATAGAAGTGGCAGTAGTGATAGTAATAGAATGGCATTAGTGATAGTAATAGAAGTGGCAGTAGTGATAGTAATAGAAGTGGCAGTAGTGATAGTAATAGAAGTGGCAGAAGTGATAGTCATAGAAGTGGCAGTAGAGATAGTAATAGAAGTGGTAGTAGTGATAGTAATAGAAGTGGCCGTAGTAATAGTTATAGAAGTGGCTGTAGTGATAGTGATAGAAGTGGCAGTAGAGATAGTAATAGAAGTGGCTGTAGTGATAGTAATAGAAGTGGCTGTAGTGATAGTAATAGAAGTGGCAGTAGTGATAGTAATAGAAGTGGCCGTAGTTATAGTGATAGAAGTGGCAGTAGAGATAGTAAAAGAAGTGGCAGTAGAGATAGTGATAGAAGTGGCAGTAGAGATAGTGATAGAAATGGCAGTAGAGATAGTAATAGAAGTGGCAGTAGAGATAGTAATAGAAGTGGCAGTAGTGCTAGTGATAGAAATGGCAGTAGAGATAGTAAAAGAAGTGAAAGTAGAGATAGTAATAGAAGTGGCAGTAGAGATATTTATAGCAGTGGCAGTAGAGATAGTAAAAGTAGTGGCAGTAGAGATAGTGATAGAAGTGGCAGTAGAGATAGTAATAGAAGTGGCAGTAGTGATAGTGATAGAAGTGGCAGTAGTGATAGTAATAGAAGTGGCAGTAGAGATAGTAATAGAAGTGACAGTAGTGATAGTGATAGAAGTGGCAGTAGTGATAGTGATAGAAATAGCAGTAGTGATAGTGATAGAAGTGGCAGTAGTGATATCAATAGAAGTGGCAGTAGAGATAGTGATAGAAGTGACAGTAGTGATAGTAATAGAAGTGGCAGTAGTGATAGTGATAGAAGTGGCAGTAGTGATAGTGATAGAAGTGGCAGTAGTGATAGTAATAGAAGTGGCAGTAGTGATAGTAATAGAAGTGGCAGTAGAGATAGTGATAGAAGTGGCAGTAGTGATAGTAATAGAAGTGGCAGTAGTGATAGTAATAGAAGTGGCAGTATTGATAGTAATAGGAGTGGCAGTAGTGATCGTGATAGAAGTGGCAGTAGTGATAGAAGTGGCAGTAGTGATCGTGATAGAATTGGCAGAAGTGATAGTGATAGAAGTGGTAGTAGAGATAGTAATAGAAGTGGCAGTAGTGATAGTGATAGAAGTGGCAGTAGAGATAGTAATATAAGTGGCAGTAGAGATAGTAATAGAAGTGGCAGTTGAGATAGTAATAGAAGTGGCAGTAGTGAACGTGATAGAAGTGGTAGTAGAGATAGTAAGAAAAGTGGCAGTAGTGATAGTAATAGAAGTGGCAGTAGTGATAGTAATAGAAGTGGCAGTAGTGATAGTGATAGAAGTGGTAGTAGAGATAGTAAGAGAAGTGGCAGTAGTGATAGTGATAGAAGTGGCAGTAGTGATAGAAGTAGCAGCAGAGATAGTGATAGAAGTGGCAGTAGTGATAGTGATAGAAGTGGTAGTAGAGATAGTAAGAGAAGTGGCAGTAGTGATAGTAATAGAAGTGGCAGTAGTGATAGTAATGGATATGGCAGTAGAGATAGTAATAGAAGTGGCAGTAGTGAAAGTGAAGGACGTTTATCACGGTGATTTAATTCTAACGGTATATCTATATGCGTGTATCCGGTTTAAAAATCGAATAAATCAATTCAAAAATACGAATATATCATACACAAACAAGCATATGAAATATAAAATCCTCTTCATATAAAAGCATATGCATTTCTAAATATATTTCAGATAAGTCATAAAGCTGAAGCACGAAGCTACGTTAGATAATTTAAGTCTCTCGCTAAACGTATTCACACACATATTTCAGCTAAAGTCATGTACTGTTAACTGGTAGCAACTTTACATAATCATGACATGTAAGTGATTTATTACATAAAATCAGTTATATATCGATTTTTGTACATGTCAAACCAATATGTATACATGCCGGTGTGGCGTAACGTTAACACGATTGTCTGTCGCCTGGGGCAATTGAATTCAACAAAATTAAACATCCATAGCAATTCTTTTCTCATGAGGCTTAATGTCCTACCGTTTGTTTATGGAAGTCATAAAATACACATCTACAATGTGCTTCCTTTTGTTTTTCCGCTTTCAAGTGTCAGCACCCGGAAATTGTCTATATGGAGCAAACTGTCTCACCTTACTTACAACAGGCTATTTTGTTTTTGACCATTTTGAGTCTTCATCATTTTTATACTTTATTTTTTTATTTGTTTAATTTGGTATAAATTTAGAAAATAGCTATTTCAATCTTTGTATGACATCAATTGAGAGTTCTGATATGCAATGAACAATAACTGACCCTTAGCGTATGTGTATATAATAAATATCTTTATTAATGATATATTAAGTAAAAGAAAGGTCAATAATAATACTGTAAAAGTTAAAAGTTAAAAAATTTTATACGATAACAAACTAGATATATTTATATAAGATAAAGAGGGCAGAAAATCAATTTTGTTTTTCCTGTGGAGCAGAAGAAACTATTCAACATATGTTTTGGCTATGTCCTAATACAAAGATATTTTTAAACCAAATACTAAATGTTCTTAAACTGAACAATATTAACATTAAAATTACAGAGGAAATTTTCATTTTCAATATCAGCAAAACACTTTCACAATTAGAACTCTAAATTTTACTTGAGATTAAATACTATATATATTCTACTAAAATCCTCAATCTATAGTCTGTCAAATAGATTAAGATACATGTACAAATGTAATAGAATTATATTCCTGGAAAATAACAATATTCCAAATTTTGAAGATGAATGGAATAAATAAAAATGTTTACTTAACACCAATAACTAAAATACTAGCTGTATCAGGATGTTTAATTTTTCTAAGTTTTTCTTTTATTCATGTTTTATTATTAGTACTATTATAATTCATTGTAGTTCTAGAGGTATACTGTGGCTGATTGGTGCTCTTCTGTGTGTTTTAGACTTGAAAATATATCCTGGTATTTTGAACTGACACTACCTTAAGGATAGTTGGGCGATATTTCAGTGTCTTCAGTCATGGCCAATTACATGACAGAAATTGCACACACAAAAAAATGAAAACCGTATATAATAATGATTAACTAGATTTTTTTCTCCATTACTTGAATACACTGAAGTGTCGACCAAGTATCTTTAACAATCACAAAGACCTATTAGTTTTAAATGACCGAGGCAGCACCTAGTTTTTTCTTTTCTTTTTTCGCTATGTTCCCCCTTCACATGTTTATTCTTTGTTTATCCTCTGTTTTCCAACTGTTTTTTCCCTCTAGTTTAACATATACAGTTTATATTTACTTGACATATATGTAATTGGATCGTACTTACTTCATTTAAACAATTATATTGGATAAATGTATAGGACCACTTTATGAGGAACACTCACTACACTTATAGATATACATGTAATATTTCAACATTTAGCTTAATAAAAATAATATTTTACATTTAGTATTGTACTATATATATATATATATATATATATATATATATATATATATATATATATAACAGTACTATACATATATATGCAACAGTTTATAATGTTTTGTAAGGTGTTGCAGGGAATGGCCCTCCCGACCCCTGTTTTACACCAAATGACGGGGAGATTAAACTGTATATAAAAAAAAAAAAAAAAAAAAAATATCTTATATTTCATTTAGACACACATTCTAGGTATTTGAATGTTTATTATTTTCAAAAAGTAGGGCCTCGGAAAACAGTGAACAACAATGTAACAAATTAAACATATGTATACACATTCGAAATTTATTACATTTTAACCGTTATTTCTATTATACGTTGTTATATAACTAGCTGTATTTTCAATATTTGTTATGATTTATTGGCAAAATTATTTCTGGGGCAATGAAATATTAAATCATTGGACGGTTTTTGCCCCCCCCCCCCCCCCCAAAAAAAAAAAAAAAAATTAAAAAAATCCGTATAGCTGAGGTAGAGGAATAAATTATAGCTGACATTATGATATCGATACATGAAACAATTCAATATATACTTTTGACATATTTCCAAATTAGAACTGTTAATACAATAAAGAAACATGCCTTAGGGGATTTACAGTGTGTTTTGTCATAGAATGTGAAATAAATTTGGCAACATTGTATAATAGAAAATTCACATTTATTTATTTCATGATTTTTTTTATGTAAAACCGATTTCTAAATATAAATAAATATGCTCTCGTGAAAGCATGTTACACGCATATTTCACTGTAAATAAATATAATAAAACGAACTCACCTTCAGATATTTTCATAGTAAATTAATCAGAATAACCAACTCCTATCCTCAACCACCGGAAATTAAAAAAACAACAACAAAAAACAACAACAAAAAAAACAACAACAAAAAAACAAAAAACAAAAAACCTTCTTCATTTGCCTTAAAAACGAAATTCTGCTGAATGAAAAATTTTGAAACATGAAAAAATGATGTAATACTAAAATAATGTTATACATGTAACATGGTTTATTTTCTGTATATGTTTTATTATGTTTCCTTTGAAATTAACAGCCAGTATAACCTCTCTATTATAAAAAAAAACAGTGGTAACGTCGTCAACTGTAGTTTCTCCTAAATAAAATTCGAATCGACAATTTTCATGTCAGCTTCACGTGAACCACGGCGCCTGCATTATTAGACAGTAGATCTACATGTATATAAAATCATTATTAGACAGTAGATCTACATTTATATAAAACAAAAGCGTCCAGAAAACTGAGTTGGAATTTAAAGCAGGATTTACTTAAATGCCTAGACAATTAACTTTTATTTGCAGCAATATTCCGTGTCGAATCTTCCACAAGACAATATTCCTGGTGATAATAAATCATTTTCTAACTCTTATTTAGGTCACAATATATCTAAATTTGAAAGATAAACAATCGCGATATATCGTGGGACATGCCCTCATGTCGTTTCATCTTTTAATCTGTGGTTCAAACAAAGAAATGTTCTGTTCTGTTCGGCTAATATATGCCCCATATCTCATATACAACTGAATGTAATACCTATCTACTGCTAGTATGTATGTATTTATTTTGTACCTGCATACGGATTTAAAGAATAACAACATTTATTTTGCTAAAATATCCTGAAATCATGAATGCATTTTCAAACAGTGAACCAAAGTATTAAATCGGATTTTTATTTCTTGTAAATACCATTCAAAATGTATTTAGGTTCACATAAATATAATGTTATTTCAAGATTTGTTTTTGATCATTTTGAATCACCCCCTACAATAACATATTTTAGTTGGTTTATTTGGCAGTGATAAGCAATAGGTTTCAACGGCATCCTTTTCATCCATTGTATTAAATTATTTGAGTGCTCTGATATGCAAAGAAAAACAAGTGATCACCAGCAAATGTTGAGTAGTAAATCAGTGTATTGGTTTTAAAATAGGCATCGGGAAATACTGCGGACACTTAAAATAAAAATAAAAAAACAGTCAAAAATACAAAATACAAGGAAGGAAAACTACATAAATTTTGAATCATACAAATCTCCACTGTTTTAGGATGGTTCATGATGTTTATTTCAAGATAACAAACATCTACAAAATGCGACCAAGATCTCGATATGACGTCAGAGTGAAGTGAATGACTAATTGCAGTTAGTTAGTAAACTAGTTGCTACGATGAACAAAATTTCACTTATTGAATAAATGAAACATCGATTTCTATTGGTCAAATTAAAACGGAAGTTGAAAAATTATTAGTTAAATATTTCATTTCCGCCTAGTAGGGACTGTCAAATACACATGATTCAAAATATTGACAGTTCAGCGTATGATAGACGTCATTCCTTGAGCAAAAAGGTAAGCAAAACTTGCACTGAAATATCAAGAAATTGATACAGTTTAATTGTATGAATTTTATCAATTTTGTCAATTGTTATTTACGAGTATATATAATTCTTTTTAGTTATTCAAAATATGGCTTTTACTTATTGGCATATTTCTTGTTGCTTTTCATTTCTTTTTGATTATGAAAAAAAATTTTTTTTTTTTTTAATTTATTCTACAATTCTAAACTTAAGATATTTAATATCAATATTTATACCATATCTTACTCAATATTTCCCATTTAATAACTGATCTCGTCAATTTTATTAGCTACTTTTCGTTTTTAAATACATTTAGGACTCGATTATATATTTTTTTCAGTATGATTTTACTAATAAATGAAAGATATCCGTTGAGTAACTGTGTGTATATATATTTATTTCAGATAAACAAATATGAGGATCTTACTTATAGTTTGTGTTGGATTATTCCACCATGTGTATTGCCAAGGAAGTGGACAGGGTTCCTTTGACTTTGGGATGTTTTCCAGTAACTCGAACAGTGGCACGAGTAGCACGGGCGCCGGAAGTACGGCTGGGGGAGGACTATTAGGTTCAAACCCCACCGACACCTCCGGTGGCATGAACAGTTTGCTTGGGGGATCAAGTAACACTATGAACACTCAGGGGCCACAGAACACCATGGCAACAGGGATGCAAAATATGAACACTATGAATAGCAACATGGCTGGTGGCCAGGGTAGTTTCACAAGTATGAATTCCAACATCAATTCCAATATGAACCAAAATTCGATGATGTCAAACCAGAATACAGGAATGTCTAATAACAATAACATGGGAATGAACATGCAAAATGCCGGAATGGCTACTGGAATAAATAGCAATATGAATTCCATGAATACAAATAACATGAATATGAATAATTGAAATGGCATGAATATGAACAGTGGCATGAACATGAACAACAACATGAACATGAACAACATGAACATGAACAATGGAATGATGAACAACAGGGCTAATAACGGTATGGGTGGAAGGCAGCAGTTACCAAACGGCCAGGTGAACATCAATGGCATGCCATTCCAGGACGTGACACAGATGGGCAACATGAACAGAAATGACCTTGGCAATCTTGGCTTTGACCCCAGGACACAAGGCGATCTTTCAACAACCAGCTGACACCACAAAACATGCCCTCGTTCGGACCACAGAACCAGAACCAGTTTGGTCAGCAACAGCAGATCGGCGGAGGAGTCCCACCAGCTTTCGCAGGTCAAGGCCAATTTGGTGCCCCAGGTCAATTCGGTCGTCAGCCCCAGTTCGGTCAAGGCATGTTTCCCCAACAAAGACCAATGTTCCCAATGGCACCACCGCCGTTCGGCCTGCCATTCGGACAACAACAATTCGCTAGCCCCTTCCCCAGTCGACCTGGTTTCGGAGTCTTCCAGGATCCATTCATGAACGCATTCGCTCCTAACCCATTCATGATGAACCGACGTCCAGGTTTCTTCCCAGCTCCGACCCTCGGTATGTTGAATCTTTGATTATCTTTTGCCCTTCACACCAAAAGCCAAGTGTTTTAAAACGCTGAAACATAGTATACAAAATACACGTGTCTTATGCTGATACCTATTTATTTATCTATTTATCATTTTTCTTTATTTATCTATTTTGATGATAAATGATTATTAATTAATTACGTTTCATGGGGGAAAATGAAATTCATTTGCGCGTCAATAACTGAAATATCAGCAGGGCTTCTGAGATAGAAATGCAAATGACTTTGTCTTTAAACAACTTTTGACGGTTCGATTTTCAAAATGGTGTATTATCCTCTTAAAAAATACTCACACGAAAATGAGTTCAGGAATTTCTATAATTATGGGAATTCATTTGAAAACATGCCTTTTCCTTGAAGTCAAAAATATTGTGCCATAACGGTATTTTAAATAGCGACTGTGATATACACATTCCATCGATTATGTTCCTCTGTCAAATATATATCCGGTAAAGTCAAAAGATAAAAAAAAAATCTTCGACCAATATAAGGTCTCTTCTATTCTGTATGAAGTACAATGTCCTCGTTTCTTTTCATATAAAACTGTTAGCAACAACTGAACTGAAAACAATAATTGATGCTAGTATAAAAATAAGAATGAACTTAATGTTGTACAATGAATACTGTTTTTCTCGTACGAGAACGCACAAAGGTTTTACACACATATAAACAGTATATACGGAGAAAACACTTAAAAAAATGAAAAGGAGTTAAAAAAAAGACTCTCTCTCTCCCCCCACCCCTCTCTCTCTCTTTGCCTTTGTATCATTCTGTCGGTCGCTCGCTCAGTCGGTCTCTCTGTCTAGGTCGGTCTAAGGTTTAATGTAAATTTCTTCAATTGTACCTGAATTAATTTTTATCTATACTGAAAAGACATTTTTTTTCTTGCTAAAATGAAATGCAACACAGTTTTACATCCCAGATTACGTATTACCTTATCCTTTAAAACATGCACATACCACACTCCACACATCTGGTTAGGAGAACAAATTCTGATCGAATCTGTTTTCCGTTCATCAGAAACCCTTGGAACATTTGATGCAAACGGAAACCGTGTGGGCACCCAGGGGCAACCTGCCCAAACCCAACAGCAACAATCCTTCAATAGTTTCGCTCTCCCGCCGGCCCAGACACCCGTCAATCCCAACCCCGGTATGGGACAGGGTGGGTTTGTCCAGCAGCAGACCAGCTTCCAGTCGGGGGGTACTATGGGACAGATGGGGCCAATGGGGCCGATGAACGGTGTGCCCCAGATTCCTGGTATACAATCAACATCTTTTGCATCAAGCGGTAGCTTTACACCACAAGGCCAGTTTCAGAACAGCGGCTTCACGCAAGCCATGGGCCCGCAAGGATCGGGGCAGCAACCCTCCTTGCAGTTCGGGGTCGGGCTTCCCTCAGCTTTCTCCAGCAACTCCAATAGCTTCGGGATAAACAGTAACGGCCTTTCATCCCCTAATACCCGAGCTTTTGCATCTTCTGCTAACAGCTTTGCTTTGAATTCTAACGGACAACCTATATCTACTAACATTCGACCATTCAGTGGCATTGTCTCAGAAACGACAAATTCATAACTTCAAGTGATTTTGAATGGTCTTTGAAAAAGAACTTAATTGTAAAAGAATTTTGGGAAAAGTGATGTGAAAGTTACAGAGGATCTATGATCTAGAAGAACAGTTCCAATTTATTCATATGAATTGCTAATCAGTTTATTTTATGTTATTTAGAAAGAAATTCACACGATAGAATCGGAATAGTACATCTTTGCCAACTTACTTTTCAAAGACAATCCATTCATTTAACATTATTTATGGTTCAAAGAGGCGTTTCATATTTTGCATGCATCATCCATCATATTTATGCTTTGTTTTCTTTATACTTTTCTATTAGTATCAAAAATCCATTTATTTGTGCAAATAAAGTACAATACCAGTCATTTTAAGTAGCTGTGTTGTTTTTACGCGGAATTACTTCTAGCTAGAGATCAAGGCTATATATTTTATATCTCATCTAGCTTTTGTGCGTTCTCGTCTCTGAGAAATAATTATCATGAATTGCATATATTCACTCTGGTACCAAGCAGCCATGTTCTAAAACACCATTGCAAAGCAGAATATACTAATTTTCATATGGTCTTATCAAAATAAGAAAGAAAAAAAGGTCAAAGTCATATTGGCCTTTATTTATGATCAGGGGATGTTCCGCCTCCATTTCCCATGAACTTCCCTTTTGGAATCCCCGGTCCTCAGATGATGCCACCGCCCCTATTCTTTCCTTTTCAACTACTTCCGTTTCCTCCGGGCAAGTAGAGTTGACCGGTAAGAGACTGTGTACAAGTGTTCATGGTTTTCCGGGCTCTTGCTTGATTGTCATTTTTCACCGAACATCTTTTACATGATTATCTATTTTTTTTTATACATTTTTTTTAAGGAGAGTGGTGGCTATGAGTGATGAATATTAGGAAAAAAAAACGCTTTTTACAGCAGAACATTAAGTAAATTGTATGCATTTATAACATTTATCTATTAATTTTTTAAAAACAAATACGTCATCAGACGTTACGAGATATATGATTATAATTAGGAAAACAATTGATGTGATAATCATAAAAAGTGTAAAGTTCGAAATAGAGATTTAAATACTTGACCTTCCTAAAGAAAGATGTTCTGCAAAAATGCCTACAATGATCTGCTTTTCCCAAAAGTATACCCTTGCTTTGCACAATATCATGGTGCTTTTTTGTTTATGCAAATAGGTGCAGCACAGGGGTGTTATATTTTGACACAATCTTCGCTTGTAATCGACATATTGCTGGAAATATTTTTTGTTCGCCTGTTTTCATCAGTCTACTAACTATATGTACAAATGTCATTTGTGTTTTCTTGTTCATAAAGCATTGTCATTGTTTACTCAGTGTTTTGCTTTTCTGTCATTTTTATCTTAACTGTCACACGTGGCACGCAAACATATACAACACGTGTTCAGCTGAACGGAAATTATTGATAGCTGTACTTTTCGACTTTTTGTGGTGTCAGATGTATATTTATATAATTATGTGTTTATCTGCATGCTCGTTTTATTTAATCGATACACTTATTAATTAATATATATCTACGAGTAAACTTTAGCAATTGAGTTCAACTATATATCTCAATTGCAACAAAAAGAAAACAGAAAAAAAGTCTTAAATAACTGAATAATTTTTAAAATCTTAATAAATACTCAAGTCATCTAACTCATTGCTGGATATGGTCATTGAGATGCCATTGAAATAGAAATTCACAAGATTTGAAATTTTATAACTTGTTTTTTTTTTTTTTATAAATATATATTTTTTATGTACTTTTCTAGTTTTACCCAACTGAAATTTATTTGTTCCATGAGAAGTATCGACTCAAGAATAACAAACTAAAGTCTATATTTCGATACTTGTCATAATCATGCTTTGAAATACAGTGTGTTCTATTTTCTTGCAGGTGGAAGACGCGGGAAGAAGTAAACACGTTTTCTGGTGACCTGTACGTTTTTGGACATGCGCAGTGGGACTGCTATATTGTTAAATGAAATATTGTGCAATTCATCATGATTTTGCGTGCAACTTTGGTCATAATAAATTAAATATTAGAATGTGAGTAATAATACGTGCTGAAATAACCGAAAGAAGAACTGTTAATGGAATTGTGTCTGTGAATGTTTGGTGAATGTATGAGGTCTCTTCTGTTGTTGTTTTTATTTTATTTTTTGTTCTTTCTGTGTGTGTTTTTTATGTTTGAAATATTTTGAACCTTCATGTAACTCATTCAATCATCGCCCATTAAAATTACTAATTCGAATCTGCATATGCATCTTTATTTCATCTCCCGTCATAATGACGTGTGCAATCATAAAGTGTTCACAAATCGAAAGCCATATTGATGATAGAGGTGGTGATTCTTGTGGTGGAAGCATCGCTGATGGTGATAATGATGTTGTTGATGATGGTGATAATTATGTTGTTGATGATGATGGTTGTTTCGATGATAATGAGAAAGATGGTGTTAGTGGTGGTGACGAATGATGCAGATAATACTGATGATTGTGGAAATGAGGATGAGGATGATATTAAGTGTAGTTATGATGATGATGATGATATTAGTGTAGTTATGATGATGTTGATGATATTAGTGTAGTTATGATGATGATGATGATATTGAGTGTAGTTATGATGATGATGATGATATTGAGTGAAGTTATGATGATGATGATGATATTGAGTGAAGTTATGATGATGATGATGATATTGAGTGTAGTTATGATGATCATGATTATGATGATGATGATGATGATGATAATGATGGGCGTGTCAATACGAATTCTATACATTGCATATCGGATAATTAAATTCAGTCAACATCACGATTAGCACTGCTAAAGTTATCAGAAATCGAGTGAAATAAATACAAAGATCCATCGCTTGTAATTGAAATCTGTGTTAAAACAAAAACATTTTCCTAGCTCGTCTACTACTCAAAGAAAAGCTATCAAATGACCACTTTTTTTTTTTTTTTTTTTTTTTATATGACACTATTGTAACGTGTGTCGTTTTACTTTACAAATGAGTATAAATGTATTGTTTAATTATATATTTAACATTAAACATTGACCATGATATGTTATTTGAACAAGGACAATGATAGCTAAGAGTAAACAAAAAGTAAACAAAATAGCATACTTACTGTGATTTCCTTATCAATATCAGATGTTTTACTGGCTGGTCAAAAAACCCTATAGGAATGTTGTCATGATATACGTAACATGGCAAACAATGCTATAGAAGAAACCAAACCATATGTACAAGCAAGCTCGTATCCCTTGTTCACTTAAATGCTTTGTAAAATTCCTTATTTATATCATATAACTCGAGATTCCTTGATGACACGAGACATGAGTCATACGGTTACCCATTTTTTTCACACTGATATGACGTCTATTATAAGTCAAATTAAAGACACGATATTATGATCAAAGGTATTGCTGAAACAAATGAATAGTAATGTAAAAAAAAAAAAAAAAAAAAATTGTATATGATTCATATTGTAAAACAAGATAAGGTTACTCATTTTTATGTAAATATTTAAAATGTATATGCAAGAATCTCTCTCTCTCTCTCTCTCTCTCTGTAAACTACGAAGAAACTTAGCCGTTTTCCATTGTACCACGTGATATTCAAGTTTGTATATAGTATGTAATGCTTATGTTTCTCACATATATGTGAGACTTTGCAATGTTTCTAAATAAAATCTTGAAAAAAGATCTTTATCTGCTGACATTAGTATATAAACGGAGAAATCAACATCCAAGTCAAGCCGGAAGCGTGATGACAGTAATTGATGATTACCCCTCAGTCGTGAACGGTTTTAGACCAGATCACCGTATATTAAGTGCATCGTGCGTAGCAGCCCTAGGGTCTCTGCCTTGTTGCTTCCCTATTCCCCGTATCTGTCACGTGGATCACCACTAGTCTAGCCATACAGCATGTGTGACCATAAAAAATAAATAAAGTCCGCTTGTAAAAAGGGCCTCTCTCTATATATACACATAATATATTGAGACCTAATAAAACGTTTTCATTAAAATGATGTTTTCATGTTGCCTAACAATTAGTTGTTGACGAACCGTTTTAACTTCCCCTATCCCGATTTTTTGTGAGTTGTGATGATTTTGACAAATAGTGAGTGACAGTAACTTTTTTTCCATTATTTTACATGTTTTGTCTTTGTAAAATAGAAAATAATGGGGCTGTGAATGCTTTTCAGTCCTTAGTAATGTCACATTTAGAAAAATGTATCGATATAGCTACGTGAAATTTGGTTAATACATGTACCGGTATCTTAAAACACAATTACACTGTGTACAAATTAGCCAGCCAACTCCAAATTCACAAACAATGTATTGCCAATCTGTTATGGTAATCCACCAATCATTAAATTGTGATCATGGTCCTACAAGTAATCCTGAGAATTTTATAGCAATTTCAAGCCTTTATAGACTTTGAGTAGAATAACATATAACTCCAAGTCAATGGATGCTTGAAGTCTTCTCAAGCATTTAAAGGACCATGAGTATGGTTTAATGATGGATAGATTACATTAAGTCTCAACTTTCAGCATTTATCATGCAACACATTTAAAACATAGCTTAAGACGATAGATATAATTCATATAATCTCCTAGCTCTATCTCTCTCTGTGGTGGGGAGATCTTTTTCGGCCGTTATGCCGTTTATTTTCACCCTCACACAGGAATGAAGCGGAATAAAATAGGCATTTCATTAGTTATTATATACTTTGCTAAATTCCCCTTGTCATTGTAAAATTAGTCAAAAGAAAAGAAAGGAGTTGCGGAAACGAGTTCTGTTTTCAAAGTTGAAGTTTTCTTCCCCTGCGAATAATTAGAATAATAGACACTGCACCTTTTTAAGGTAAAATGAAAGAGTAGAACGCTAAAATATAGGAAACGCATAGATTTCGGAATTGATTGATCGGCCCTGACATATCCTATATTCAACAAAAGCGTAACATCCGGTTCCGTTTTGTAGCCCGTGAAACGAAGTCTAATGCGCAGATGTTTTAAGGCTGTAAATATCTACCAAGATTGTACAAATTATTTGGATCCGTGGTATTTCAAAGAGCTGCACTGACACAGGAATTACACACTGGCTATTAAACCAACAACAAAATCCTATTACATGTTAAACCATTCAGACACTAATCATCAAGCTGGTTACCACAGCCGAGTATCTTTTTTAAAGATATTTCTTGTTTTTCTTTCTGTAGTTTCTAACGTTGACCCGTAACCCTTTTTTTTTTTTTTAATTTTTTTTCTACACACATTTAGCATGTGAGACATTCGTTTTGGTGTAATCATGAAAACTTGATTATTATGGGACATTTACGTTTCATGCGCGTGCTATTTTCGTGTGATATACACGTGTGATGTATTCGGTCTAATTTTTCACTCGTGTTATTAATACGTTCCGCGACATATACGGTTCAACACAGGTTCAACTCAATGGCTCAGAAGACGTGAGATCATTACTTAATGAAAAGGTTAACAAAATAAACGATTTTTTTTTCTTTCGAAAAACACGATTTTGTTTTGTTTTAAGGTATCCATCCTTCATTAAATTATAACCGTGGTCCTTCAAGTGCTTAAAAAACTGTGAAGATGCAAGACTTAGAATTAAAGGCTATATTGCTCAAAGTTTATAAAGACTTGCATTTACAATAACTTTCCCATTTGATGGATCATGATCACAAATTAATGATGGATAGGTTACCTTAAGGGTTGTTGCTGGGTCATCCACAGTAGATGAGAGTAAATAGAAACAAGTTGGAATAGGTTGCTTCCCTTGAAACAGAGAAAAGCATGATGGGAATGATGAAGATGCAGTTCTGATTTCGTTTTTGCGTTTGTTTGTTTGTTTGTTTTTTTGGTTATTTCCTCACTAATGGAATGATACAAAATAATATGTGGAAAAGAGGCTCCACAACAATTTGATATATTTCGCTATAAAAATAAAAGAAAGGGAATGATACATCCATGATAAACGATGCATTTCTTATTCAATTTTATTGATAAAATATAAATATCTCCAAACAAAAACATTTAGAAAACAATAAGCTACATGAATTGCACGACATGACTAATTACACAAACTATATAAACTTAAGTTAACGCATTAAAACTGTACAATTGCAGTATTTCACGTTTTAATGTAGATTTATTCTTTAGTAGTTGTTGTTGTTGTATTGGGGTTTACCGTCGCTGCGATAGTATTTCAATCATATAGCGACGTCCAGCTAATTAAAGGTGGAGGAAGACCCCGAGTACACAGAGGTACCCGAGTAGAACCACCGACCTACCACAAGCCAGCTGGAAGGCTTCCTCACATGAAAATCCGAAGTCCCTACCGGGATTCGAACCCACAGCGGTGAGGGGCTGAGAGATTTGTAGTCCACAACTGTAACTGCCCACTTATTCTTTAGTAAGAAGAGTGACCTTGAAATATATCAATAATATAAAAGGGTTTCAGCTTCTGTCTTAGTTTGAAACAACAACAAGCAAAATAACAAAACAAAAAGAAAAAAAGAAAAAAAAAGAAAGCACATCCATGTTTTTAAGTGAACAAAAATTTTTATAAAATAAAGACGACTGAAATTTAAGAAAAATAATGCAGCTCTGAAGCCGAATAAAAAAACGACAGTTGTTTGGACACGTGACCATTAATGATATCCCAACACCCAATAATGTACAATATATATGCGCATTTGTACAGCGTAAAAAATACCCGTATGGTAAAACAAATATAATAAAATTGAACAATTAACCGTCAAATGTAAAAATGAAATAAGGAAACAAAATGTGCATTGCACAATATAGAATAACACCTTTTAAAAATGCACTCAAATATGTATATGTATAAGTATACATGTATGTATGCATGTATGTATGTAGCAACACAAAATAAACATCGTGGATACGTTTCGTCTTTACCATTTACATAGTTCAACAAAACCATCTGATATTTGCATATAGAATCATCGATCACTTAAACACCAATAGAACGCAATCCTCAACACTCGAGTAAGGTTTTCATTGTTACCTGATTTTTCGAATTGACTTTATTTCAAATTACCGGCATCCTTTATCGAACCTGGTGCCTCTGTCCTATCAATTTTGTAATACAGGTATACCGATGTACAGATCAATGTTCTTCATAAAAACGAAGTTCATATTAACGCTGGTAGCAAAAAAAAAAAAAAAAAAAAAAATCAAATCCTCTATCGAACCTTTACCTCTGTTGAATCGATATTGCATTACCGATGTACGTGTAAACGGTGTTCAGTCGTTGTAATGTTCGAATTTAAATCGTAATATCGATATATCATTGCGTTTCAGCTGATTCGGTTAGGTTGTACCGATGAAATAAGAGTCAATTTATGACCCATGCAAACCTTCCTTCATTATTTGAAACATATGATGTTTGTTTTTCTAAATTTTCATTTTAGTGTCATTACTAAGACAGCTGTTAATATCAGAAACAAGGAATGACCAATGCAACATCTTTGCGTAGTTACACGGCCGTTTCTTCAAGACTGAAAGAACGAAATATTCTGGTAAAGTACCGCCTATATCGTTTAAATTCAGATCTTTATGCCAGTAATTGGAAATTCATGGCCGAGATGTAGCGGTGTTTTTCTTATTTGTTCAGTATTCAGCCATTTCTTTTGAGAAACTGGAAAGATTCCCACTCACAAGATTTCATCGAGCCACAGGTGCGATCCTCACGAAGGACGGGACAATATAGGCCCGGCTTAAGGGCCCGGCGGGTAATGGTCCGTCGGCGCTCTTGTCGGCCAAAACCACAAGTCTGTGAACATGGCGTCCATTCCGACCATTCCGACACAATACATCCGGGGTCTTTTGCTGAAAAAAAAAAAGACACAATACTTTTTTTTGCCAGCTGCCTTTTCTTAGTTATCGCAATGTCTTACAAAAGACTGTAACACCGCGAAAATAATTCATATTTCATATAGTATGATACATGATGCCCTCAATATATATACGTATATCTTAACCAGTCTATCCTATATGTCTTTCTTTGTTTGTGTCCGTCCGTACGTCAATTTGTATAATACTAACGAGGGTATATATGGTAACTGACTCTTTTTTAATATGTAGTCACCATAGTTGTTCCCCATGCCCTTGACTTTCTCTTCTATATTCGACCAAGAAAAAAAAAGAGTCTACAATCTACCATAAGGTTAAAAGATAGTTAATAATTTGAGTGCCAAATCCTCAATATAACATGGGTCGGAAATATCATTGACGTCAGAAACCGTTATGTAAACGGAAACCTATCTGTTTTACGTCCCAGCTCTGCGGAGTTGAGATGTTCATATGGATAACTTCTCGACCGCTGGTTTATAAAACCTAGCCTTAGACTAAACAAATAACTTTGCGGTTTTTGTTTATAATTTTGGCGAGAATCGACTTCGCATGCTTTATTTTTACTGGAGCAAAATCCCTTTCTCAGCAACTTTCGGCTATAAACGAGGTATTTGCACAGTTTCACTATGAATTTGCCGGAGGCAGCATTCAATTTTGTATCATATATACACTCGTTACTTTATCAAAAACTCATATTATGTGCACATCTACCCCACGTAATTGTGACGCACGTGCCCAGCTAACATTCATTAGATATCACGTGCAATTCATCTTGTTAATTGCTTGAAGCGAATTTTTGCCGTTTCTTAATGAGTGATATTAAATGAAAGCGCATTCGAAAAAGTTATTGGTATCATAAAAAACACCGTTATAAAATGTATCTTTGTTAACAATGTTCAGTAACCTATTTAAATAAGCTATTTAAGCGCAGTCACAGATTCCAGTAACCTATACCTAATGATTCTACCCATGGTTTCAACAATCGAGATTCAAGCAATAACTAGGACATATCAATTAAAATGACTCATCTACAAACATTATGACGGTATGTAGAATGTTCAGATCTTTAAAATTCTCATAAAGAAGAAACCATTGCCTATAAAACGCGGGTGTTTTAATGAAGCATATTTTCTCATCTGACTGAGATATGTACACTGAGAAACAGAGACAAACATGTATAAACATTCTTATTATTTCGGTGATAATTTTTGAGAACATATATAAGAATGCCATATTTGTTCACAACATATCAATATATGTTTAGTTTTTAATCATCTATAATGAATTTAACTTTTCCTAACTCATCGATACTCACCTTGTACCGAAAATATCGATATCGATGTGCACACGGAGCACTAATTCTCCTAGCGATATAACCATAGTGTATCGGTTATCAGAAGGTATCGATGCAGTGCAAGATGCAGTATATCTAACCTCAGTTATCACCAGGTATCGATGCAGTATCGGACCATACAGTATCGATACTTACAATGTATATACCGGTATGAGGTACTGTCAATTTAAAAAATCTAACCAACCATGATCATAGCATATAGATTCCTATTTTGTAGAGACAAAATGGGAAAATTGATTAAAAACATCACAGGAAAGGTCTAGTTTATAAATTGAGAGGATTATTAGACTTGCGGTAGCCAGTTTTACGTAGCGGTAAATCAAAAGCAGGCATTGTTTTCTGCAATTACATTTTAGAGGGACAGAGACAGGCAGAAAAAAACCGGAGAGAGGTGGGAACTTTCCGTTGTTACTTACCAACTAATGGTTCTGCTCTAGGGGCAAGTATTTCATTCTGACGGATTTCAACAACCTCATTGGTCAGCCTCTCCAGCTGTGGAATCACGAGCTTTGCCTCATGCGGGTCTGGTGCGTTCTCCTCTATTATAACATTTGGCTCTTGTTTAAATGGCAGCAACTTTTTCCCCTTTCGCCTGTACTCGCCAACTTTTTTCAAAACGACTCGTGCAATGGGCGGAAGTGAGACACGATCAGTGTAGAAGAAGGCGCTTGCTGAATGAAGCGGCTGGGTAGGAGAGAGTCGATAAATGTTCTCCTGGGGTTTAGAAGGCCAGTCAGGGGATGTAAAGCTGAGACCTCTATCCGTTCCGGCATCCATTGGAAACAGATCCACCGCCACATCACTTTTCCATCGCTTTTTCTCGCAAAGGTCGAAGGACGATAGTCCCACAAACCAGTCAGGACTTGGTTGCATCTTCACCATGAACGACAGCTTAAATTAAGGAAACACGCATTTAATGTAAATATATGAGCACATTTAGTCTAGGAAAGTATCTATTTAAGACTTGGCGCTGCAAAAACATATATTTTATTTCTTACAATATTTTTGTTCTGTTTCATATACATGTCAATCGTTAAATGTATTGTATTTTGTTGATATAAAGTTCGTTCGTTGTTTTTTAACACTTTAATAACAATTTAATATATTGGTATTCCGTAAAAAGAACACAGCATACCTTCGAGTGACGACCGTCCGCTAAAAAGTTTGTCAAGGAGTGACCCGTTCCGCCCCTAATTGGGGCCGCTGTAAATGTATCCCGGAGACCACTGAAGGATTGGGCCTCGGAGTCAAACCCACTGGTGTCGGCATCCTCGGCAAAAGCTCTGACGGACGGCTTGGCTAGTGTCCCCTCCTCCCACATCTTGTAAAAGTCTGTGTGGGTCCGGCCTTTAAATGTAGACATAAATGTTCAGTGTAACGTTACTTCTGTACATGCATTTGATAACTGTTGTTTATGATTGGAACCAATACAAAAATTCACTGTAAAGGGCTATAATATTCACCAGGCGTTTGAAAAGTCCTTGGGTATAATTCTAATTCGGGTAACTTTCCCTTTTCTGGCCAGTAACTCGGTGAAATAAAAGGTTGACGTCACAGATGCTTGACACACTGATTTGCTTTTTTATGCATTCCTTACATATACATATATAAAAGCCAGTCAGTGTGTCAAGCAACTGAAATTAACATTGGACATAGCAAAGAAATGTTAACTCGACGGATAAGCAAACTTATCCTATGATATTTCTTGCCTTCGTTTCCAAAACGTCTCAGAAGTATTTTCACAAACAGCAAATTACTGAATTATATGCTCAGATAAAGATTCACGTGGCCCAAGTCGATGATGACGTCATGAATACATATGAAATAATAATCTTCAGTCACATAGTGACATAAATCAAAGCGTTTGATGCGAATAACGGCAAAGGTCATGCGTACCTCGTTAAACAATAATCAACAAGGCGATGGTGTTTTATTTATCGCCCAATGATCGGATTTATTAAAATAGAATATAAGGACCTTCAACTGTTCCCAGACTTTATTTCCAGGGGGGAATGAAGTCTCAGAAGCGAGATACGCCAGTGTTATGCACATTTTTATTGAGGTAACCTACATGCTACAGTTGTTAAATCAATAATTATTGGGACATAACATTAATTATTGGGACATAACATTAATTATTGGGACATAACATATTAACCTATGATCCACCCACCTACGTAGAAGGAAAGAACAACGTCCGAAAATTTCTCTTACTTTTAATTATTGACATGTCATTTGGAATTTATCTATTCATTTTTTATTATTTATTTATTATATTATTATTATTATTGCTGCATTTTCTTTTAATTACAGAAGTAGTCAAAAATCATATACTTTTATTCAAAGAAGTGTTTATAGTTTTGTTTAAATATCATTTCAAAAGATTAATGTTCCATAAAATACATTGTATAACATTCCAAAGACAGACAATTCTGAATTTATTTTATCATCTATTTCCTCTTTATGCAGAAAAAAAATCTGCGAGTGAACGACAGCACAAGCTTGGTTTTAGATATAGGTATTTATTAGACAAACAGTCTGTTGCAAAGTTATTTATTTTGATAATATAACCAGGTAGGTCTATGACGTAGACGGTAATGGTGTTTGTTTGTTCTGGTTGGTTTTAGCGTTGTTTTAGTGTTGTTGATGTTGCTGGTGAATGACAAATCCGTTTTCTTCGATGATCCATTGCCACAAAGAGTTGTATTATACCCAAGTAATTGCTTTGGGCTGTAATCATAGCGTTAAAATGAAGCAGAAATAAGAAGTTTGCCAAACATTCGGTAATATTCTCATTTTGATTTTTTGTTGTTGTTATCTTTGCAGTTTAAGTTGCTATCGTAGTATTTTTGTTGTAGTTTTTTTTTTTTGCTTTACAAGGTTGTTGTTGTTGTCGTTGTTATAACCAGAGATGTATACAGTTGTTTATGCCTCTGTTGTTACTAAGAACGTAATGGTTAAAGTGAACAAGAGTGTTCAGTCTTGTACTAATACTGAACATTTTGTTATTGATAAGAATCCTTATCTTAATTATTATTATTATTATTTCATCATCATCATCATCATCAGCAGCAGCAGCAGCAGCAGCAGCAGCAGCAGCAGTTTAGACTCAAACTAGACACCTAATGATTCGTAAAGAGTCATCTGAAAAGGGCTGCTCTCTGGAAGCCATTCCTTTTTGGTTACATAGAAACCTCGCGTGAAAAAAAAAAAAAAAAAAAAAGAAAAAAAAAAGCAGTTAAGGGCTAGACTCTATGTTAGAGGCAGAGAGCAATAGGTCTTTCTCGTTTCATTTTAATGAAAGGTAAATGTTTCATAGAAAGCGTTTGTGTTATCTTTAATCAATTGTGTGTTTGTAGGAAAACGTTCTTTAGTATTGTAAATTCACATCATGCTTAAAAAAAAATTTACAAGTTCTTCGAATTAAATATAAAGACGCTCTAGGCCATGCACTTTAACATCTAGCCTACTTGTCATGAAATGTAGCATCAACCCTCTTCAAAGTCAGGATTGATTATTCCAGGCACTTCACCCGGTATTCGTTTCGAGCAATTTTCCCCTAGCGAGTTTAAGTGTTTTGAACTCATTTCTGCAAGTCGGACAGGTGAGTGAGATTAAGTCAGATTTAAGTGTTCTTCACATTACACCTCACTGATTGCACATTTAAGAGATATCATGACTAGAAGAACTCTACTGCAGGCGTCATCTTCATGATGATATGGAAACATAAGTATGTAGTTTATTTATGGCCTTAATATTGCAATTCGCGTGCAAACGAGAGCAACTTAAAAATCAAAACTATATATTATGTTTGGCATTAAACACGCATACAAAGGTAATTGTTTACCTGTAAAAGCATGTGTCATTTTATGGGTTATGTAAACATTTGATTGCGGACGTTTAAACTGATCAGTTACCTGTTTTAAGCAAGTCAGTTTTCAATTCCCGAAACTGACATTTTATTATACTATTGGCCTCTATTTTCGAGCCACCTGGATTAAGCGGGCACTTGCTCTATCGCAATTTAGTCGCTAAAGGCAGATTTTATTGAATTCTGCTAATCAGACATCTATATACACACCGATAAAAAACAAACGAATGCATCATTCAAATGACAAATGAAAAACATATTATATATAAAGGAAAAGTTGTTAAGGGTTTCATGATATTTAAACAAAAAAAAAAAAAAAAAAAGGATAAAGTGTAAGAGCGCCACCTACCGATAAGTTTGGACCACTGTGCAGGTGGTCTATATCGTGGGAACATCTTCGGGTACAGGGCCGCCGACCAGACGCCTTGGAACGTCAGTTCGTACTCAGCCAAAATATGTGGCTTGCATTTCCCGCTGTACTTTTTCGTTTTCTTTTTTCCGTCCTTCTTTTTCTTGGCCGCGTCAACTGACGCCAGGAATACAAGCACCGCAATGAAATAAGCGACAAAAGATACAGATAACTTCATCTTCATTGCAAATGATCACTTAAAAATATCAACTTTTATTACCAAGGTAGCCTAACAAATCGTTCATGTAAATATATATTCAGTCCAGTATCAAAACTTGAATAATATATAGATACGTTTAAACGCACAATAGCATGGAACAATATCCCGAGAAACGAATATATACAAAGTTTATCTGGAATGTCTTTAACACAATGAGATCAATCTAGTTGTGCTAGAAAAACGTACAGTGTAACTCGCGTGTTACGATTACGTAGTCCGCGGAACTGCACTGGTCGTCTCGTGCAGTGGGTTTTATACTGCGGCGCCCAGAGTATGACGGGAACGGTGTCTACTGGGGGTCAAGGTCACGGAGATTGTAAACTGTATACACTAACAGCTGCACAAACGTGAGTATCTGGTTCTGGGATTGGGAAATCTCGCAGACAATATTTAATTTAATAAATATTAAATAGATAAGATATAACATTTGTGTTATATACGAGTTCGTATAAACAAAAGAAAGTAAACATCTGAATATGATGAAAATGTTTTTTTTTATTATTTTCCTTTCCTTTTTTAGTATTTATCTATGAAACTGAAAATTATACAAATAAAAGCATATCTTTATATTTAATAGGTTGTCTTTCTGTCTGCTATCATAAATATAATTTGTTCGTCCGTGTATCTGTTTGTCCAACCGTCTGTCTGCCACATGGGTATCTTTCAGACATAAATTAGAAATATAGATCAAGAATAAAAATAAATAAAAATAAAATTGAAAGAATCGACATGAAACCCTAGTCCTTTGAAGTCGACCTTCGTTAATCTACCGCCTTTTGTGAACAGGTGTACAAGAAACCTGTCTGAGTAAAAACGTATTCTTCTACTACGGATGGGCATATTGCCAGTATTTCTTTCCCTTCCAATTGGATTCCATGACCTCCTGAACGCTGACGTGATAAGCGCAGACCTCGAATGAAAGGTGACGTTTTTATTTACATCAATTTATTTTCATTTCAGTTATTGTTACACGGGTCGACAACATGTCGATGTCATTATTAAATCCTAGTGAGCTCGTTTCTTTGTTGCGGTTCGCAAAAACATCGTATCTATCTAATGACAAAACCCGAGACCGAATATAATATATGATAATATCGCTTAGCAATTCACAGCTGTATGTTCGAGTTCCGGGTTGGTCACTCCGTTTTCTTTTGTTTTGTTGTCGCTGCTATTGTTCTGTGTGAAAAAAAAATCAATATTCAATGTTATTTGTTGGTTTTACCCGGATGATCCTTCTGCACTTGGTAAGTATCTGGACCCCGCAGTATGTAACTGATACGGTTCATATCAAGGTTAGCATATTGGACTCTGATTTTTAAGGTTGTATGTTCAAGCCCGTTTGAAATGACACAAGTCCTAGTACAAATAATTTGTCACAATAGTGTATGAACTAATTGTTTAAAAAACGAAGCCAAATAATTATGATAGTTATATGACTTGGGCTATAGATCATTTCACAAGAGAATCGGTATTACCCGGTTCAATTCGCTAATTTAAATTGACCAATCAGTGACTGGGGAAAATTCTCAAGTGAATGTTTATTTCTAATTGAACAATGTGTGAAATTATAAACCAGCATGTAGATATGGTGTTCGGGAATTGCTCGCTGATTTACATAGGCTTACCTTTCATTTTAGAGTGAACGAAATAGTCTGTATCGTTTCAATCGAATGGATCCGACTGAACTAGTTTAAGACACGGCTGTGTGCCGTACGTCTGGTAGTCTAGTTGTTCGCGATAAAAGAGCCACTTCCAGACTAGGTATCAGCACCTTGGATATGTTTATCCATTATGGAAAACAAATGTGATTTTCATGATGCTAATCCAGAGGGGACGTATAAATTACGTTCACCAGGGTAGGATCATGAAGATTTTTATTCTCCCTTGGCTGTACTTTAAATTAGCCATATCTTTACTGCTCAGACATATTACGTACTAAAAGGACTCCGTGAAAGTTGTTTTGTTCATTATAAAGTTTGTTTATCATAGCGACTTGATAAAAAAATGGATCCTCCCTTTGTAAAGTTGAAGTGCATAATATGCAGATGGTTTCCCGAGATAAGGGCAAGGCTGTACATAAATTGTTGCTTGTTTGTGTTGCGGTGATTGATTTTTTTAGTTGTTGTTAGTTTGTTGTGCATGATGTTTGTTTTTACTGCTGAGTGTTTGTTTGTTCGCTTTTAAATAATAATAATAATAACAACAACAACCAGGATATTGTTCTAATGATGAATGGATAACTTAAATATCGCATTAAACTAATTGAACTCCTGAACAGCATGGCGATATCATATTTTTTATGTTTACTTTGTTTTAAATAACCTATGATTATGTTACTTTGGAGTTTACTGTTGTCATATAGCGAAGTCCAGCTTATTACAGGTGGAGGAAGACCCCAGGTGTATGTATACATACCCGGGTAGAACGACATATCTATCGCAAGCCACCCTCAATTGAATAGCGATCGGACATAATGGAAACCACATCGCATAATGGAAATCGGAATGAGGCAGCACTTTATCTGTTTCATGTAAACTTATTCCCCAAATGACAATAAAAGTGCCGTTAACAACTACAAACAAACAAATGGCGTGATATCGTCGACCGACGTTTATTATGGAGACTAAATCACCAAATGTCTAAAACAATGTCGGTGGGACATCAAACAAAATAACAGCAATATAATTATGTTTTATATATACAGGATGGCTGAAATACTGCCGTTTGGCCGTTTAAAACAAGCAAATTAAGGTCCGCTTTTGAAATAAATGCCAAATATCTACAAGACGTATCACAAAGAGGTTAAAATCCACGGAAATATGGTCTAGAACCAAAATTATTGACCTATTGATGTACAGCAAAATGGCGATATTTCTAGGAGCGATGTCTAATCCGAGATACATGTATAGTCCTAGTCAAGCTCAAGTATTTTCCAAACAAGAAAAATAATACTGAGTCCTCGAAGGTCCGAGCCTCACAATAATCCGAAGATTTTATACTCCTTCTTTCTGTCCCCAAATTATTGATTTTATAGCGTGTAAAGCTGTTCAGAATACAATACACATGCACTGTAGAATAGTATTTTTTGTGAGAGATTAATTTGCGTTGATTTCGTTGATTACTTTATCCACGAATATTTATCCCCAGAAAACTGTCTATTTCATAGACCTCATGTTTTCTAGAACTTGGTTCCACAAATATATATATATATATATATATATATATATATATATATATATATATATATATATATATATATATATGTGTGTGTGTGTACCAACAAAATTGATTTAATCTCAGATTCAACGAAATTTAATGTCAACGAAAATATATGATTTTACAGTAAATATGTATGTGTGTATGTTTTATATTAAATATAATATACATACGTTTTTTAATCAAAGGGATCGGACACAATCATGATTTTATGCTTTGAACATTTAAAATGTAAATTGGCCGTTTTTGTTGGTAATAATATTTAAAAACCTTTTTCAGAACAGAACAGAACATAATTTTATTGGCATAAAATATCATATACATATTTAAATACATATTTTCGTACTAGGTAAAAATTGACGGATTTCAATAAATCTTTTTACCTTCAATCCGATTTGTTTTGTTTGTTCATATAAGTGTTATTGTAGGTCTATCCAATGATGCAACTTGCCAATTTAATATTCATGACTAGACATAAATGCACAACCGATTGCACGTGCTTCATAATTACCCAATCAGGTCACCGCAATAGCATATGGCGGGAAAACGCTTTTATGACAATGGCATAATTTTTGGCAAGTGTGATACAGATCAGTAGAGAAGAAAACAGATGTAATATTACCAGATAATTGCTAAGAACCTGGTGACTTATCGACGCTAAAAGGCGAAGCAAATAAATAGGGTGGTTTACATCAAAAGAGCGACCATTTTGCTTATCTGGAAACGTTTTAACAACGGAGGCTTCAGTACTTTTTCTTGGGACCTTATGGTCAGAAATTCTAACCTATCTCAAGTTGAAATTTCTTAAAAATCATTCAGAACTCCTGGATTTGACAGTTTATTCCTGGATATCTTGCTCTAATCCGAAGTATGGGGAGAATGCTGTGTTCCCAAAATACACAGAAAAAGACTTTGGCGCAAGATATAGTGGTAAGGTCATTCGCTTTTTTTTGTCAGTGAGACCAGGGTTCCTTTCCCGTTCATGTACATGAGAGGGTGCAGTGATCGTTCGTCACAGGGCCGGTTCCAGGTATTCAGGTGAGGGGGGAGCCTATATTGAAAAAAATATAGGCAAGGACAATGCAAGCGGCTTGTCGCTTTGTCCGAGTTGTGAGAAGGGTGTAGTTCTGGTTGGACTGGGGATCCGGGACCCCCACGGCGAATTATTTTAATTAGAGCAATTCGTAGAAACACTGAACCGATATTTAGATCAAAATATGACCCGTTTACATTTTGTACTTTAAAAATCAATGTATGTAAACATAAACTATGTTTTGAATTTATCTGCACCGAAAACACGGATTCTGCCTAATCCAAACAGTTGCGACTCAAGGATGCAACGTACATTCATTGATTTCATTACATATTAATGTTAATTTCAAAGGCTTATTTGTAAAGCACCTTTAACTGCAAATTTGTAGGATGTCTGCTAGCAATTTAGCGGTAGGTGCTACGGGCGTAGCTGGAGCTGTTGATAGAAGATGAGAGAAAAAAAATTAGTTGGACTAGTACCAGAAGAACTAGGTCAGTCGTATTAAATAATTATGAAAACAAAACAAAGCAGGCCATAAAAATGATCATGGACAGGTGAAGGTAGTTTCTTGAATATAGGTCATTTTGTGGGAATTATCTTCGCGTTTCTGTAATTGGATTTGATAGACCATAAGAATTATCCCAGAGTGTTAGAAGATCGCGAAGATCTACCGCGCAGTTGTGACGTCATCGAGTCCTTGACTACCACACATCATTTTATTGCCGCTTGGGATAAAAAAGAAAATGTATGGTTAATTAATAGGCTACTTAATACATTTAAACTATTTGAACAGCTAATCATATCGAGCGGTGAGAGCAAAATTAGGCTAAGTGCAG
>CM037784.1:4200474-4250474 GCA_021229015.1 Solen grandis | reverse complement strand
GTGATGAGTGTATTATCGTAAGAAAAATCTTCTAAAAAAAGGGAGATTTTGAAAACGTGACTTTAGGACAATATGTGAGTGCTTTTGGAGATTTAACTAGTTCCCAATCATTGTGTTGGGTATTTGCCTGAAGTAACATCAATGTTTTACAAATGATTAGTTCTAAATTATTTAAAAAAATGTGTCCCCAAAATAATCAAAAGCTTCTTTAAGTCGGGTTTTTAAACAATAAAAGCTTGTGATAATTCCTTTTAAAAAGTGACAAGTGCATTAGATTCAAAAGTTATTATACGTCACCCTATTATACGAAATAAATTCCCAAAAAGCTTTAGGTGATCAAATATAAAACATATTTTAACAAACATGCTGTCTTAATTTCCCTGAAACATTTTCTAATTTTCTTGAATATTTTTATAATGAAATCATTGCATTAGATGCATTTTACAAAGACAATATGTTGTTTTGTTTTTTTTGTTACAGTTTTCTAAAATATCTTCCCCAAATTATTTTTGTGCATATTTTTGTAGCACCATTAAGTTCTAATTTAATGTGATGAATGGTCAATCCCCAGTTATCATTTACGAAGTCGGTGCGTTAAATTAACAGATCGGGGGTTTGGTTTACAAAGTTTGAAACAAATTTTTTTCAGTAATTTTAAATTTCTGCATGGTTTAATGGGTTTTTTCTCACTGATTGTGAATACCGCTCTCTTTTTAGTGAGGTGACGCATTGGTGTAAATAGGGAAATTGGGGGTTACTTCTCTCACGTGGATGATCAAATCTTTTGCAAGGTGTGCCATGGAATGGTTTCGCGACCCAAACATATTTATTGGGAATATCTCTGTGCCAATAATGTCTCCGACATTTCCGTTCTTGAAGTGTCCTCTCTGAAGAATGGCAGCAGAAGCGTTATCATACTGCATAAAACATTAAAGGTCATGTCTGATTATGATAGAACGAAAGTAGAAAAAAAAACACCGGAAACATTTTTTTAAGAAAAGTATCCAAAGGGCCTATTAAATACATCTTGATTATCTTTATTGTTTTCCCGCCGAGAAAATTGCGCATGTGAATGTCACAGTTTGATGCTTGCAAAAATGTTCATTCACAGAACAGGTAAACAAGAGAGATTGATGCTGTTGACTTACTTTGTGTATTTGCTGGGAAACAGTCGACGTGATATTCTCATTGCACTAGCAATATCATTGCCAATAATGTTTAAGATGCGTGTATAGGTTTTATTGAACTTTATTATTGAAACTCTTTAATACGTATTCAAGGTCCAGACGGTGCATGCTAAGGTCATTGTCACCAGTGGATCTAGCCACACAAACGTCCATGTTGAAAGTATATTGACTTGTAATTGTATGTGCATTGTGTTCAGGTCTTCGATCTACATCGGTACTCAGTACAAGAATCATAATCTTCATCAACAGGAGTGGAACCCATTGGATTACATGTTCATGCAATCAACCTTTTGAAATATAATGATATTGGTCACGTGGCGCCATAGACGTCGGTTATGTAAAGTGGCTTACATTGAATCATTTACCCTCTAGACTGATAATAAATCATTTTAGGGCTAGTAATTAGGCTAAGTATGCACTCACTTCGCTCTCAACCCTCGATGTGACATATTCTGAAAGAAACATAATCCTGTAGCTGTGCGTGGATTTTTTTCTATCATTTATCATCACCATTCTCTGCAGGTTCATTCAGGAATCAACAAAATACAGAAATATTTTCGTAATGATCAAGACAACGTTTCTGATATACGTTCATCAAAACTTCTCTTTGATCGTGGGGTTCTACAGTATGGGTTGGATGTTCGATTTTATTTTCAACCGATATACATGTATATATATATAACAATATATTTTTTTCCAACGTGTTATCTTTGATTTTCCTTCATTATTTTACGTACTCCTCAGTTTACTTGGCCACGACTGTCCGTCCAGCATATAATTTCTTGACCATTTTTGACCATTTCTATCATGACCTCCCTGACCACTCAGACAAGTTTGCTATGACTGATGCAGGACCATTAAGTCACGGCCGAAAATGTCGTGCTTTAGTTTATCAACAATCATTTAACATAAAATTATGTTGATGATTATAATAGCTCAGACATGATCGATTATGACTGATATCCAACCGATAGGTCTAAGAGTTTAGGCTCTTGAAATATTTATATAACAAAAAATATTGCCATGCTTACATTCTGGTTATTCTTTAATATTTGTCGAACCCAAAGCCAACTTTTGATTGTGGCAGGAATCAAACTATTTTATTAAGTCAGTAGTTATGGACCTTGATTATGAATAGCCGAAATTTCTACATCCTCTTCGAAATAATGTGCTAGACCACTCTCGAGTATTTACTATGTAGAAGAGCAGGTTAAAACATGTTAACATCTTGCATCCCACATTTATATAAGTAGTCTTAAACACGAAGACAATCATTATAGCCATATTCGATTATGTCTGTTAGGCCAAATAATACCAAATTCCATATTGTTAAAACTTAAGAATCTTCATTTATTAAGCAAATTTAATCAATCCAATTTCATAGCCTATGTATTATAACTAAAGGGACTAATGCATTCTGCCAATTTTCACATTTCTATTTAAATTTTTTTTTTTACGTCGATTGGGTTTTACAATACGGCGCCCTTTTTATTTCACAATGATTGCCACGTAGAATGCGCTCTTCATGATATAGAATACTCCAAAAATGTTTAAAACATTTACGGTAGAGAAAATGAATAGAATTCTTCATGATAAAGAAAGCGTGGTGAGACTCTACGCGTCCTTTACGACTTCTTGCCCACGAAGCATTATGTAGTCCTGTTACGAAGAAAATATTACTGGCCATTAAATCAGGTGCAATGGCTCTTGAATTGTAACTATTTCACATTTTTTATGCCTTTATCATGCAATTTCGATGAAATTTGGGGAAAATGTAACATTAAAATGCGTGAGGATTATTTTGTTATCAAAATATTTAAGTTTAAATGTTAAAAGTTAAATAGGTGACAAGACGTAAGAAATTTTCGGTCACTTAGCTATTCAGTACATTCCAACAATAAATCCAAAAAGCTCTGACTAGGCAATATGTACTGGATTGAACTAGTTGTAAAGGATGGGCAATTTTACAAAATCTAGGCACAAAAATGATAGAAATTACCATAAATAGAAGTGCTATATATCTATATATAATATAATGAAGCGGAGACGCAGGTGAAATTGCAGGTGATCGATCTCCCGACCCTCGGATCTGTCGTCAGTTAACACTACCTCTGGATCATAAATGCTTCATCACTGCACAACACATTTTTTTAAGTTATCAAATACATTTCCAATTTTTTTTTACGTCTCTCAAAATTGACAAGAAGTTAATTTTCTGTATGAATCAATTATAAAATAAAATGATATAAGTAAAATAAAAAGCATTAAAGGGTGTCACCATGCAAGCTCGTTTTAGAGATTAAACTTATGGTAAAACATCGTTGTTTGCTAATATTTGTTGAAAAGGTCATAGCATCAAATATTCGAAATATTGCATTCTAAATTTATCTTATTATAATTTGTAACTTATAAATGTATTTTGTTAGTTACATGTGAAAATACTGTCAAATACACTACAAGCAAAAAAAAATGTCATTGTATCTGGACAAAAATATATACAAAAACTACCCAAAAGCTATGATTATATATATTTCTTGATAAAAAAATTCAACGGACAGATTTCTTTCATTTTTTCAGATTTTATCCTCAGATATAAAGGTTTTCTGAAAATGTGAAAAGAAATATATACCTCATTACATTTGTTTGTTTGTTTTTAGGGATTTTTTTTTACTAAAACTCCTTTTTTTTAAAATTTAAACCAAATTTGCGTAAAAACACTAAAATGTGACTTTTTGAATCCTCAATATTTGGCAAATATACTTTTAATCATGTATTTGATACAAGAATCTTAAAATTTGGGGGTTTCCTCTAACATTCTACTAGAAGTAAACGAGAAATTGAAAGGAAAAAAAAATAAAATCAGTGGTAACCAGCTGAAACGTCCTTAATGTTGGAATTTAAGATTATGTCATGAAATTCCCATCCTATGTTCATGTAGTTTTAGTTTTGTTTGTGATGGACAATACTGAGTAAAATAAAGAAGAGAGTACATATTCTTCGAGAGGTTAGTGACCCTGGCCGGAATGATAAAGTGATACGGCCATGATGGACAAACATGACCGCGTCTATAGCCGTAGGGGGAGGAGCAGTGTGACACAATGACGCATTTCTTCACCACAGTGACGAAGGCGATGACCTGCTAACCTAAGCTATTGCATTAATGGCCGAGATCAAGGCCGTATGTCAGTATTTTGTAATATATATACTCGCAATAAATTTGCAGTCTACACGTTGACATGTGGATGCCGATAAACAACATTAATACAAAATAGGTCGCAAAGACCTTGACTGTAAGCCGTTAGCCTCTTGGACATGCTATTTTATTCCAATTTACAACACCGTGATAATAATAATAATCATCATTAATTCTTTATTTATAGCAATGTCAGTAAAAATTCTTTACACAGTGCCTTCTTGAAATTATACAACGATGATGAAAAAATGTCTTAACACATCATCTCATAGAAATTACCGGTACATGTAGTTTGCATATTCATGAGTCCGTTTGATGCAATAATACAGGGGATGCTTTAAGTTATTAAAAAATAAGGACAGAAAATAAGGAAACAGTTTAAAGAAGCCGTTGATCTGAGACTGCTCTACCCAGACGCTTGTACGAGGCAAATGGTTATTAACAAAACAGATGGTAATTGGAATGGTGTAAATTGATGATACTGTAAGTAAACAAACCGGATCAAATGCATATAACACCGCCTTATTGGTACGGGAATCATCATTATATATAGGGGGCTCTTTCGGGCTACAACCGTATACTCATTTGAGTCCCGTTTATTATTGCATATTCCGCATGTATTGTACTTTTATTGTTATACAGTTACTGTCAAATGATGTGTCAGAAGAAGTACAATAAATCGACGTTGTCATCTAGGTTGTAGGATAGTCATGTTTATGATTTAACAAGACATACTGATGGGTTTATTGTTCAAAAGTAAATTAGTTTATAGTAAAGTTCCAGTAATTGTTCCGCTCAGTCTTGGAACACGTAACCGCTACCTAGATAACCAAGGTACCCTAATAAAACATAAAGAAACCTTGGTCATCTCCGTGAAAGGGCATGAGGTCCGGAATGAAGCAGAACCATTACAGGGACTTGACCTTTAACTTACTTTTACGTCGTTGGGTACAAGTTCTTACTTATACTAATCCCTTCGACGGTTCCTGGGTTGGCCTTTTCCTTTGAGGGTTACCACTGGACTACGGTGCCCATAATCAAAGTGATATACATATAGCCTATGCCTTTCACGTGGTCAAGTATGGTAAATGGAGACGTCTTTCACATCACGTGGTCTACATTATGATTAATTGGGAGACGTCTTTCACATCACGTGGTCTACATTATGATTTAATTAGGAGACGTCTTTCAAATCACGTAGTCTACATTATAATTATATTGGGAGACGTCTTTCACATCATGTGGTCTACATTACGATTAAAGTGGTAGACGTCTTTCACGTCACGTGGTCTACATTATAATAATATTGGGAGACGTCTTTCACATCATGTGGTCTACATTATGATCAAAGTGGGAGACGTCTTTTACATCATGTGGTCTACATTATATTAAGTGGGAGACGTCTTTCACATCACGTGGTCTACATTTGTTAAAGTGGATTTTCTACATTATGATTATATTGGGAGACGCCTTTCACATCACGTAGTCTACATTTTGTTAAAGTGGTAGACGTCTTTCACATCACGTGGTCTACATTATTATTAAAGTGGTAGACGTCTTTCACATCACGTGGTCTACATTATGATCAAAGTGGGAGACGTCTTTCACATAACGTGGCCTACTTAATGATTTAAGCGGGAGACGTCTTTCACATCACGTGGTCTCATTATTTTAAAAGTGTTTTATTACATTATTAAAGTGATCTTAATTTTTGATAAAGTGGTAGACATTTGGTCTACATTATAATTTGAGTGTTAGACGTCTTGCTCATCATGTGGTCCCTCCCGCTCCCGAGGCGGACGTTCTAAACACTCGCCATCGGGAACCGTATATGATTAAAGTGATAGACACCTTTGACATCATCTAGTCTAAATAATGATTAAGGTGGGAGACGTCTTTCACATCATATGGTCATTTTTAATAAAGTGATATGCATGGTTTTCATTCACGTGCTCTTCAGTATGAATAAAATGACAGACAAACAAAATAAGGTTGTAACACGTAATAAGTAGCAAAATTATACATAATTATAGACTACAGGTAGAATGTAAAATATGCATCATCGTGTTAGTAAGCTGATATATTGAATAAGTATATATATTTACATTTGAAAAACTGAGAAAGTGGCGCACATAAAACAAGCATACTAATATGAAACATATAATTCTTCTTTTCATCTAACGTACCTCTCTAATATATAAATATATTTATATTTCATGTATTTATTTATTTTATTTTATGTTCATCTATGTATTTATATATTAAATTGCGTATGTGTTATACAATTGAAATAAATTTCATTTCATTAGCGCATGTGTCTGACAAATTAAGGTTGTTTTCATGTTTTATATCTATCGCTGGAACCCACCACGGCTATACATTACGTTATCACTACCGAAGCAAAGCGTATTTAGCGAGCGTGTGTTCCGACGATGGTTCTTTTTCGTGTACATCATCTGCTGGTCGACTGAGATAAGACGTATCTATACTATCAAATTTTTCACGGCTTAAAATGATTGTAGATGTTCATTTGAAAAAAATAAAAGTCACCTTGCACATTTCATAAATTTAGAAATGAACTTCATGAATTTCAAAAGTTTGTGTGCGTTCAATGTACCGTAGGCATCAAAGTATCTAAACTTCCTTTTGCCACTGCACAAGCCTCATACAACAGTATATTTCGAAAATCGGTGTATACAGCGAATCATAAAACAGTGTATATCTTGGATAATATGGTGTTAAAAATATAGGATAATCCGAAAGTATGCATTTTTTTTATTTATTTTTTTATTTTTGTTATTGCATTCCCAAAGAGTTTGAGGAGATATTACTGGTGTCATAGGATTTGGAAGGAGAAAGACATTAATAACAAAGCTGCTTAATGCCAGCGACACTAAAAGAATCATCGAGAGAAAAAAAATGCATTATCAGCATGCATACATCTACAGAGAGTCACGTGTGACTAACGTCTGGTACTTAGGTCTTCCGAGTATTTAGGTAGGAAGGTTGGGTACCAGGCTGTTGTAGACTTGTAACGGCATCCCATTCATAAAACCAAAAAGCCTCGATGTGAGATAATGGATAGGCAGTAAGTACATAGTATTAAAAGCATGAATGGGGACCCACTTAGTGTTTCCGTTTTGCTGGATGTTGCCAGGGGTAACACGGTTAGTTGGGAACTGTGCTGTCGAGGTCTACCATCCCAAATATTTTTTCAAGGTCACAAACAATGTTTTACTTGTCAAGAGGTAAACAGGAAATATCTGTCTTCCATCAGGATTTTGCGAGTCCAAGATTTTTATTGGCAGATATACCAGTAGCTGCAAGCGAAGTAGAAACTGTGACATTTGTTTCTGCTCGAGACTTTCCCCAAGTTATAAAATGTAGGTGAGACTGATAGCGGACACTCAAACTGACTCCCCTAAAATCATTCTACAGGACTACCCAATCCGGTCATTATACTACATTCAAAATGTTTAAGAATTTATAAGATGGATTCTAGTTTGTAACATGGATTTTAGTTTGTAACATTAGTGTTTCTACGCGACTCTCAGACTGAACTAGTCTCCTTAAGTCCATTAAGACATTCTAAAGGAAAACATAGAGATCGGTTATAATAATGAAAATAAAAATAAAGAATTTGATAGACCGATTCTAAATAAGCATTTTAATGTCTCTAGATCCTTAGAGCTACTAGAACCGAATTTTTGTTTCCATGTATCACAAAATACAGTTTAACTTTTTTCTTCCTCTGCAAAACCGCACATTCATAAGAGTTGAAACCATTGAAAAAAAGGTCATTTGAAAGTTTAACAAAAAAACATGCAGCACAAATTTCGCGGGAGAATTATTTGGTGAACACGAACCTAATACTTAAGCTAGTTGTCACCTGCGTAACACAGGCATTTTCTACCATTGAAGTATTCATTTGGTCTTATCTCGCTCATCATCCCTAGATTTTTATGTCAAAAATGAGGTAAGACAGCTACAACGAAAAAATTGAATTGACACAATAAGTCCAGACATATAGTACTGTACAGAGTGTACACTGCAACTATCATTTAAGTTTGTGAGTATACACGTAATTCCAAAATTCATCGCGAAAACATTTTTTTAATTAGATTTAACTCTTGACTACCATATCTATTTCTTATTCATTCATCTAATCAGTCCATAAAGTTTAATGGTTCATGTATGGGTTGCTTTAGTGTCGAGACATTTCAAATAGGTGTGGTATCACGCCACTTGTCTACGGCGTGGTATTGCAGTGAGGTAGCACTATACCGGTCTCATGTAGACAAAATGTCCCAAAATGAATATGTACCGGAAGCAAATCTGATGTCACTAGGCAATCATGCGGGATATTGGTGATCAAGTCATTCAAAATTGCTACACGGCTGAGGAGTTTAGAATCAGATTTAAATATAAATGTATAGAAATTATCTTCACAGCGAGACAATGTGATACGCAGTTGATTAATAGCGTGACTCGCCGATCAAGGACAAATGTGCCGTCGGAGAAGTGCATGTGTACTTGTTTACCGATGTTCACCATCGCAGATCTAATAATAGATCTAGATAATATTTATTTTTTTGTAAGATTGAGTATTCTTTCATGCATGCTCATAGAAATTAACATTAATTTACAACATTACAACAAATCAATAAAGTACCTCCACTCCTATGGGGGTGATATCACCTTATTACTGTTGAAGATTTCATTTGCCCCTGTGTGTATTTGTCAGTCCTTTCACCAAAATCAAAGACCTAGGTCTTTGCCATAATCGTGCAATAGATAGTCATCGTCGGATACCAACGGTATATATCCCGTTAGCACGTTTTAGTATAATGTAGAGCGGCGCAATGATAATGATGATGATGATGATGATGATGATGATGATGCTTTAATTCTTCACACACACACACACACACACACACATGTATATATATATAGAGAGAGTGCACGAAGGATCCGCTTATTATCAAACTCCGGCTCAGTGGATTAGTCAATCGCGTGAGCACGCGATAGAAAAATAAATGTATATCTATTCCATCGTAATAAGTCTATTAGAAACAGTAAAAAAATAAAAAAGATCGTCTTTCAAAGTAAAAGTAAACCCTTGTGTAAGGGTTGTGGATTTGGTTTTTCTTAGAAATTCTTCTCCGAAATGAGACGAGAATTGCCCCCTTAGGGCTGGCTATACGTAGTAAACACAAGTTTTGACACATCCTGCAATCGTGTTAAGATATTTTTTCGTGATGGTGATGGTAACTCAAATGAAAATTAAATCAAATCTCTCTCTCTCTCTCTCTCACACACACACACACACACATTTGTTGCTCTTTTTTCTCCAATAGCAAAATAATTTAAAATAAATAATAAGAGACAGTCTCAATGATTTGCTTCTTCGCACAATAATGATGTTCATTTAGTAATTGCCATAACTAGGTACATTTTGTGCCAAAATGTACGCTACCTTGAAAGACTTGCTGTCGTACCTCACTTTTGACCTACTTAGGCATACTATTACGATTTTCATTGTTAGATATTCCTATACTTGCGATAAAAAAAGTTTGTTGAGATAACAACTAGCTGAATTCAAGGAATTCAAGGAATTTGTATAAACATGGTTGTTTTATCAAAACGTTTCTGCACATTGGTGCAGGTTATATATATATCATGTGCATTGTGCAGTGTATTACAGTCTGTTTCAGGGCCTCCGTGTCCGCTTCATCACACCAATCTTATTACACCCATTGCCATGGAGGTGAAGCTTTAAATGTGCTTATTTTTTCTTCCCAGAATAATAATCTGTTCATAATCATATCTCTGTTTCTGTCTCCATCAACGGCGCATATCCTTTTTAAAGGATATTTTTCTGTTTATACAAATGTGTTTAGTTTAAATTTTATTTATTAACATTATATATATATATATATATATATATATATATATATATATATATATATATATATAACAAATAAATGATCATAAATTAATATATATAAGGTATGGCATGAATTGTTTTTACTAAACAAGTTCACGAATATGTTATTAAGCGAGCCTCTGGTGAGTTTTATAACATTTTCGTGAACGAGTTTATTAAAATTTGATATGAAATTACAATTCATGTCAGATTCTTTTTATCATGTAACCTATACTGTTAGTAAATCGCCATTATAAAAACAAACAAATAAAAACACAAATGAACGGACTGTGGACGAATTACTATTTGTAATCTAACACCAAGATAATAGTTTCAAATAATAACTGAAAATAATTTAAGATTTCTCATACTTTTCAACACCATATGAATAATGCATCCTTTTGATCAAAGTTAGTTGCATCAAACACAATTAATCCAGCTGTTCGAGTTCAACACACTATACATATATACATGTATTGCGTGACGCAAAGTGATGTAATTTGGCCTAAAATTATATGTAACGTGTTAAATACATGTTTAAGAAAATATGTGATGGTTATACGAAACCGGAAACAGCTGTTTGAGCATAATGTCATATGATAAAAAACTTATATAAACTCCATCCCATGTTTGTTGGATAAGAATAGCAAATAAATTAACATGATGATGGCAACAAATAAGGAGAGGCTAAAATATGATGCTACATTAATTAACTAGATTGAAAGTAAACAATTGTAAACTTGAGACAGAAGAAATTCTAAACGTAAACAAAGCACAGACTAAAGTATTTGGCTAGCTGCCTGATGGAAGGTCATTGGAAAGGTGCACACTAGAAACGTCGTTTGGGGGCCATTATAAATTGTTGAACTCTTTGGAATAGATCTTCATTTTGACATGATGTCAGGTGTTCACAACCATAAAGAACGATTTTAAATGGTCTGTGGAAATGGAAGGTCAGATAGGAAAGCATCTCCAAAGTTTTGTTAAATAAGTCACACTCCAGCAGTTTCGACACTGACACAAGGACACAACGGGGAGTCTACAATACAAAAGTGTTTTAAACTACAACACTCGACCCCCACCTTAGTGCACTTGGCAATACATTAAGTAATGTGACACGATTAAACCTAGTCATCAGAATGGGATATTAGGTACATGCATCTAATTCCCGCTTTCAATTTGTGGTCGTATGTAAATTAGTGTTTTATGTATTAATCGACATCCACAGCTCGATTCAGTAGGGTTGGAAATATTTGAATCCGAGGCCAACTGGTTCGAATGAGTATGAATAACATTGTATGTACATGTATATCGTTAAAAAAAAATCAAGCCAACTTTGGCGCAACACTTTTAGAGGTAAAAGATGGGGTGTTGATTTGTAGGTAGGTCATGGCAAATTTATCTCTATATGCGCCAACAACAACAACAACAACGGTACCTGTTGTTATTGTTTTTTTCCTTAGATGGAATTTCCGATTGTTATTATGAGTATATAAGTATAATTATCATAGGCTTTAAGAAATAAATCCTGTAAAAATAAACAATGACCATATTATTACATTTCAATATAAAATACTTAATTTAAAGTTTTTTTTTTTGTTTTTTTGTTGTTGTTGTTTTTACGATGGAGAATTTATGTTCATTTTGCAATTTAACCTGTAACTTAAAGAATGCATTAAAAGTTACAAATTTTGATTTAATATCCTGAAAATATCTTATATCATTTTGATATGTTCTTAAAATATTTAGAATTGGAATCTTTCTTATTCTTAAATGCATTGAATTTTTTCAACAAATTTTATCAAACAATAAAAAAAGAATAAAAGAAACAGTGGAGTTCTACCATAAACTATATCTCTAAAACGAGCTCTGTCACCCCATATTTATTAAATTTATGTATATTTCAGTTATAGTCTAAAGAACTTATACTCAAAGGATTTCTAAACGTTCACCTAGACTTTTTATGATTTCATAGAAATTGGGTTATGCATTTAATTGAAACATTCTTTTTTAATATCAAACAGTTCATTAATTTTGTCATATTGTTGTACACTATTTAAGGTGCGCAACATGCGTAATTGGTTAGTAGAAGAATCGCCTTAAAAATCATACACCGTGATTGAAAATGTTCAAAGTTTTGTGCTTGTTATCAGAGACGTATACACAGAGATTGGTAGCTTTCCGAAAAAACGTGCTTTATCACGTGCCTCGAGGGTTAACGAGAGCGTGCCGTCCTGTCTCACGAGTACCGGACATTTCGGTGGGGTTTGGGGGAATCTTACAGAACAGCAATTAATTTGCAAATACTTTTAGTAAATCAACTGATTTTAGCTAAAGTGAGTTGAAATTAAGGATAGAAAAGGACAGATGCATGATTAAAGTACTGTTTTTAGTTTAATTATAATTAAGAGAGAGAGAGAGAGACAGAAAGAGAGAGAAAGGAAGAAAGACAGGTGCATAATTGGTCCGATATGACTAAGCGCGGAACGAGTAAACGTCGAGAGACATTACAACCTAGTGTACATGCAGGACTAACCCTTGATTTTTGCCGGTTATGGTCTTCTTGTTCTTTTGACTGATGTTGGAAAACATGTAAAATAGGTTGCCTTAATTGCATATTGCCGTGTGGTCGATCAACCTCACTGATGTTTATGTCAAAATTAATCGAACAAATAATTGACTAAACAAAAATAACCATATCAATACTATATTATTTTAAATATCCATTGGAACTTCCCATAAATATGTATTTGGTTTCCACCCGGTTTCTCGCCCGGGTCTCGTTGAAATCTCGTTGTCCGCGCGCGACTTCAAAAAATCTATATATGGGAAAAGAATAAGCTGCCAATCTCTGTTTATACGTCTCTGATGTTACATCCTTCATTTACTTGAATGATTGACTGCCCAACATCTCAACTTCATCGAACCAATGCTAGAACTTGTGGTTCAATCCCATTTCATAATTTTGAAATAAAATACATGTACATGTATGTTTAAACTACCTTTGGATGATGTCTGGATGGCGTACTTCAGGCGACATGGCATGTCGCATTGTCCTATGCAGTTTGGCTTAACGTGCATATTTTGAAGCACAGAGTTCTACAACTGTAAAATCTTTAATTTTCGTTGACATTTAATTTCATTTATTGTGTACCTAAGGAAATTTCGGTGGTACCTTTATTCGTTGATCTATGTTCTAGACAGCGTGAGGTCTATATAAAGGACAGTTTTTCGTGGGGATTAATATTCGTGGATAAAACTCTCTATGAAAACGACGAAAATAAGATTTATTATTGAAAATTTATTATGTTACAGTATTACTTGCTCAAGAGACGCTGCATGAACTGCGAGGGACGTCACCCTGACATGGGCTGCCATCCCTCAACGTTTCACAAAAAGTTACACTTGGTCAATGAGGTTGAGATATAGGACTGCCATTCAATGCTGGATACTAAAACAGTAAAACTGTGTACATTTACAAGAAACCACGGTGTTTGACTTTCATTTTAAGGGTGATTATACTAATACCAAATTTCAACAATTAAATGTGTATGTACACCTTAAATATTGTACCACATAAGCGTTAATAATTTGTTTGAAATAAATAATTCAGTTTTAATGTAATAAAATGAATAATCTAATTTCTATGAAATTACAAAAAAAATATATATAGGTGGACGTTTAGAAATTCCTTTGAGTGTATGCACAAAGATTAGGAAAAATCTGTCCCCTTGAACTGTTTTTGTTTGTGTTTACCATAGCATTTCCTAGGGAGGAATAATGTCATGGTCAAGGTCCAGAATGCAAAGTCAAAACATTCTGCCAAACTTATGAATGGAAGTAAGAATTACCTGTTCAACCAAAAAATTTACCCTTTCCACGAATCTAGTTCATTGTGCCTTTGACAGAGAATTTCAAGGATAGCTGCTGTATCCAAGTCCCCCCCCCCCCCCCCACACACACTTACCACAGTAGTCTACCTTACAGCAGTTTCTGCCAACATGTAAAAAGCTACTGGGGAAAAGTGCAACACAAAGCATTAATAAAAGTAGGTCGATGAAAACTGTTGAACTTAAAACAAGACGCAATGTTTTATATTGCTTTAGTTTGTTTCTCTCTCTCTCTCTATCTCACTCTCTTTCTCTCTCTCGTGTGTGTGTGTTTGTGTGTGTGTGTGTTGGGAAGGGGGAGGGGGTAAATAACTCTATCTGAACATCATATTTTCCCACGAATTCTGATAGTCAGCTAAAAGTGCAGTTCAACAACTCAAAAGTGACTCTTCTTATGTAGTTCATCTGAAGTAAATCTACACGCAGTCAGCATGCAGTGAGCACGCAGCTTTTGCATTCAGTAGTAACGTAGCATGCTGTAGGTATGTCAAACAGTTAATGAATGAGTAAGCACATGTACAGAGATTGATCAACGTCGTGTTCTCAAAATATATAAATCTCGTTCTCTTGAAATTATGAAAGTGTGGAATGCAATGTAATCAAAATACTAATGCTGAAATACTAAACGAGTGGAATACAATAGCTGAAATCCGATGTAATCAAAATATGTTAATATATTGAAATCTATGGTGGCATATTTCGGCCACTTATCCCCTTAGCTATGTCGAAACTTTTCTGAAAAGTTGTCACATATTCAGTTATTATCTAGCAAGTAGAAAATTTTCAAGTTTTCCACTTAGATATCTTAACAGGAATAAACTGTCTGTTAGTGCCCACTACTGTCAATCATATATTCACTTAGGTTAACTGGATATCACACTTTTTTCCAGATAATTATGTGAAAAAATTGCCTGTTATCCACATAATTTAACTGAATAACTTGAAAAAGGCGAGATATCTACTTATCTTAAGTGAATATATAGCTGGTAGTAGTGGGCACTAACAGGCAGTTTTGTCCTTTTTTGATACCTAAGAGGATAACACGAAAGTTTTCTACTTGCCAGATAATAACTGAATATGTGACAATTTTTTAGAAAAGTTTCGGCATAGCTAAGTGGATAAGTGACTGGCAGAAATATGCCACCATAGAAATCATAAAAGAATGGAATGAAATAGCTATGAACTCCGTATTTGTAAAATATAGACTTGTCGTGATCCGCTACGCGAAAAAATGGTCGATATTTCGCCTTTTCGTGTTGGCGCCCCGACAACTCAATATCTCGCTTGTTCGCTTTCCGGTACTCATGCGCAGTAGGGCTGTGAGTACCTTCCATTTCTTACGGGCGATGGGAAAATCATCATGAAACTGTGTGTAAAGGCTATTAAAGGCATACGCGCACAGTGCAGTTATTTTCTATATAGACAAAGAAGGCAAATTAAAACTAGCCATGATAATTTTCTAAAATTTTAATAAATTGAGTTATATACCAGCAGGCCCGGATCCAGCGGGGGGCCGAGGGGGCCTTGCCCCCCCCCCCCCCCCCAGCTGCCATGGTCATACATTTTTCTAGGCTACAAATAGTACTGAACCACCCGCATAACCAGCCAGACTCATATTGTCTTATGTCCCCCTGCTGTTAGTGTGTCCAGATGAATTAAAAAATAAGCATAAAACCAGCCTTTTGTCGTCTGCCGAGCGATCTAACAATTGGGAAAAATAAGCAATTACCAAAAGTTTGTATCAGTCACAACTATAAACTATTCTCTACAAATGCAATTAAAGAAATAAGCATAAAACCAGCCGCTAAAAATAACATCTTAGCTGGACATTAAAATGTAATTAGAAACAATTTCACTAGAGCCCAAAGGAATTAATGAAAAAAAATACTTTGACTAAATCTACTCAACGAAATCTTTAATTCACTTTTCTCTACATGTATTAAGTTTTAAGGGCTAATTAGCTGCCGGCAGGTTGATGAACTTTCAGGTATGAACAATTGCCGATTTCGTTTTTGAAAAAGTTAAAAATGGAATGATTTTTTTTCTATAGTAGCAGATGCATACCTACCGCTAGCCATGCAAATTAAACTTAATCAGAAATGGGTTGTGTTTCTAAATGTCATCAGCTTTACTATTTTTACATAACTTTTTAAGTCTCAATATTTCTCCTGAAAAGAATAAATACAAACAGTAGGCCGATACATCATAGTGTTCACTTTTTTAATATTTACAAATATAAAAATGTACATGTATGTGTATTCACGGTCTCTTAATATAGAAAAAGAAATGAAAGAATTTGAAAATTTCATTCGACAATCCATATTTTGGGACAATCTATATGTAGATTATGCCTGAACACTAATTCAAATCAAATCCAGGTAATCAGTCATTGAACAATGTTACTGGTAAGTCGATGAATACGAAATACTAATGAACACAATTTATGTGCGATATAAAACGGATATTAATAGATTTTATATTAAATTTCAACATCTTTTATTACTGAATATTGTTTGTTTTGTCACTGATTTAACATTTAGAAAACAAAAAGTACAAAAATCGACACGCAGAAGGGGCCCAACCCCTCTGCAGTCATCCGACCCTAAAACGTGCGCCTGATTTATTTTTTTTTATCTGGGAAGTCTGTGTGTGAAGGCTGCTTCCAGAACGACAATTAGACAGTCAAGATTACCAAGTTCGATCCTAATACAGCATATACCAGGTATTCCCTTCCACATATTTGACAAAACATATTTAAAGTGATTTTTTCCTCAGACTTAAAGAAAACTGTCTTTTACACTGTTGAGTCTAAAACTGATGATTATTCAAAGCTTCAAAGCATTCATTGATAGTGTATACACAAGTCACTTTTTCTATTCTACAGGGATATTCCCCCGATGATGTTTCAAATTCGGCGAAGCTCCGGGGTACCTTCCCCGATCATCGGAGAAATGTCCCGAGCATCGGGAGCCATCCACGATAATACAAGGCCATTGTACCATAGCCGAAACATCAGTGAACGTTTCAACGGACCAATCCCGAAGCTTCTCATCGGACTGCTCCGTCTTTTTGGCTCAAACATCTGATGCCATCGGGAGAAAATTTGTGTATTTCCACATTCTGCAGTGGGACCTACGCATTAGATCCATGATCTTCAAGTTAAAAAAAAACCTTCACTTTTATCCCCAGATACCCTTCAGAATGCATCTCTGTCACTCTAAAAACATTTTCCCCGGGGGGAGCATGCCCCCCGACCCCCTAGCACTCACATCACATTCAAATTTTGCAACCCCCCCCCCCCCCCCCCAAGCGGAAAAATTCTGGATCCGGGCCTGTACCATTGAAAATAATTGAAAGCAGCAAAAACTCACTTTCAGGGGCTGAAAGGTAGATCGGTGACCCCCCCCACCCCCCAAAAAAAGTTTCATATGTAATTCTCTATAATCATGCAAAATTTTAGAAAATTCTCATGGCTAGTTTTGATTTTCCTTCTTTTTCTATATGGAAAATAACTGCATTGTTCGCGTATGCCTTTTAAGTAACGCATTTCGAAAGGAATAAATGTATTATGGATGCATAAACAAAAAAGGCGTTGGGCCTAATTTGAAAACAGGGGAAAAAAAAAACAATAAGTGCATTGAAAGAAATATAAAAATTAAACCCCCCATTGCTCAAGGGACTCTCTGTGCATTTTCCCGTAAACAGAAAAGTCATATTGTATTTTTACTTTGGGAAAGCATATACAATTAAAGGGGTTGGGGAAAAAAAATTGTTCCGAAATAAAAAAAAAAAAATTTGGGTAAAAAAAAAGATTTTAAATTACATTTAAATTTTACTTTTAATTTTTTTTTGCGAAATTTTTTAAAAATATAGGTCTAAAAATTAACATATGAAGGGAAAAAGCCCCCTGATTCCAGTGCAATAAAAAATCTTTTAAAAATTTCCCTGAGAACCACCAAAACCCTAAATGACTTGCATTTTTTATGAATAAACGTTAAAATTTTTCCCCCATTTTATCGAAATAAAACATTCCACGTAAATACTTTCACTAAGTACATATTGCATATTTTTCTAAAGGTCCTGAAAACATAAAATAAAAATTTTATGATGGGGTGAAAAACGGCACTTTTTTTCAGTTTTTAAAAAAATTTTTTTCGAATCAAAAAACCTTTTACTATCCTGCCTGTATATACGTACTTTAAAAAGTTTTTTTAAAAGTCGATGATAGCCTTATTTTTACCCGAACCCCTTCCCAAAAAAAGCATTTTCACGATAAAATTTTTGCAAGTAAACAAATTACCCCAAGGTTTTACCCAAACCCCTAAGCCCCAAAAAAAAATGGGGCGAAAAAACAAATTTTTTTTCTAGTCTTAAATTTTAAAAAAAACAAACTGACTTTGGGGCCCAATTGGGGAAAAAAAGGTTTTCCCATATAAAAGGGCGTAAAAACTTTTTAAACCGAAAAATTTGGGTTTTGGGGGAAAAGGGTTTAAAAAGGTTGGGGAAATTGGTTTTAAAAAACCTTTTTTGGGTTTTTTAAGGGGGTTTTTTTTTTATTTATTTTTTTAATTTAAACCAAGCAAAAAAAATTCCATTTTTGGGAATTTTTTGAAAAATAGGTTTTTTGGTATCCCATTGGGAAAAAAATTAATAAAAAAAGAAAAAATTTGGGTTCCCTTTCAATTTAAAAGGGTCCTTTGTAACTTAAAAAAAATTTAAATTCATTCACAAAAACCCTTTAATTTCCAAATTTGGCCCGCCCGGGGAAATTTAATTTTTCGTTTCCACGTAAAAATTCCTTTTCCCCTAACCTTTTTCCAAAATTTTTTTACCTTTAAAATGGAAACCCTGTTTTTTTTCATTTTTGGGAAAAGAAATTTTTAAGGGAACTTTAATACCTTTTCCAAATTTTTTAAATAAAAAAAGTTACCAATCGGTAATGTGTGTTGGTTTTGTTTTCCCGGCAAAAACCCGTAAAAAAAAAGGTTTTTTAATTTCTTCCTTTAAACCAACCCCCTAATCTAAAAACCAAAAAGGTTTCCCAAAAAACAACACGTTTTTTTCTTTCTTTAAATTTTTGGCTTTTCCCCAATTCAAAAATGGATTAAAAATTCTTTCTCCCAATACACTACGGAAAAATAAAAAATTTAAAAATTAAAATATTAAAACCGAAAAAAAACTCCCAAGTTTGAAAAAACCCCAAACATAAAAATCCCCCCCGTTGAAAAGGAAAACCCCCCCCTTTAAAATTTAAAAAACCCGGTTGGTTAATTTCAACCTTAAAATCCCCCCCCCCCATCCCCCCCCATGGTAAAGGTTACCTAACATAAAAAGTGTAAAAATTAATAGAAAGACCCGGGAAAAAACCTCTAAATTTAAACTTTTTTAAATAAAACCACTAAAAAGAGGAAAATTTTTTCCTTACCCATGCAACCAAATAATTTCCCAAAAAACCTTCTCTTTTAAAAATTTCCAAATACCCTCCTTAAAATAGAAACCCCTTTTATTTTTAAAAAAATTGGTGCCAATTTTAAAAGGGGGGAATTTTTTGAAATTTTAAGCCCCGCCTTTTTTTAAACCTTTTTAAAATTTACCAAAAATTTTTTCCGCCTTATTTTTTGAATTTTTAATCAGTTTAAAATAAAAAAATTTTTTGAAAAGGGAATTTAAAAAATTGTAACTGCCCGGGGCTTTTTTAAAATTTTACAAAGCCAAAAAATTTTGGGGGTTAACAATTTTTAATTTCATTCCGGGTTTATAAAAACATCGTTTCCAACGGAGGCATTTTAAAACCCGCTTTATTTTCGTTGATTTTAAAAACAAAAGGTAATAACCCCTAAGTTCCCAAAAACACCGAAAGGGAAAAACCGGGTTTTTTCCCCCAAAATAAAAAAATTTGAAAATTTAATTTTGTTTGGGGAAAAGGCTTTTTTTTAGATAATAAAACCTTTTTATGATTTTTTTTTTTTTTTAAAAAAGGGGGGCCCAAATTTAAAAAAATTGGTTTTTCGGAAAGAAATAAAAAAAAAAGGGGGATTAAATTTTAAAAATAAAAAATTTTTTTTAATTTTTTCGAAAATTAGGTTTGAAAAATATAATTACCAACCGAACGGGATAACAAAAACCCCAAAAAGGTTTTTGGTTAAAAACCCCCCCCCCCCCCTTTTTCGGAATTTCCCGGTTTTCCGGTTTATTTTTTATGGGGATAACCCCTTACATTTTTCCCCCCCCCCCTTTTAAAAACCCCCTCGAAAAAAATAACCCCCTAAAGGTTTATTTTTTTAAAAAAAAGAAAAAAAAAAAGAAAAAAACGACAAGGAAAATTTATTTCAAATTTTATAAAAAACCCAATTTTTGTTAATAGACCCCTGTTAATGGTTTTTCCCCAACTTTTTAAGGGAATAAAAATATTTTCCTTTAACTTCAAACTCTTTAATTTTTCTAAAAAGTTTAGATTTAAAAACCAAAAGAAAGAACTTTTGTGCTTTTAAAAATTTTTTAAAATTCTTTTTATTAAAAAATTTTAAATTTTCCAAAAAGGACAAATTTTAACCCCCTAGCACCCACCTTTTACCCCAAACCCGTTTTTCCCAGGGTTGGGCTTAAGGTTTTTCTATGGTGGAAAATTAAAGACACTCCCGGCCCTATTTTTTTCCGCAATGTTAAAAAAAAAATTCCCAAAAAAATTTGTCAATTGGCAAGAAATGTTTTTTCCTAAAAGGTTTATTTAAAAATAAATTTTTTTTTCCGAAAATTTTAAAATTTTTTTAAATTTAATTTTTTAAAAATTTTAAACTTTTTTGGAAAGGTGATTAAATTTTTTTTTTCCCCCTTTTTAGTAGGCCAAGGGAAATTGGGAGATTTGAATCAAATTTGGTTGGGAATTTCATTTTTTTTTAAAAACCTTACTATGGTTTACCCCCATGAAGGGGGTTTTATTTTTTTTGAAAATCAACCTTGGTTATTTTTTTTTAAAAAAAAGTTTGGGCCCAACCTAAAGGAAACCATTTTTTTCACAAAACTAAAAAAATTGGGAATTTTCCAACTTAGAAAACCCCGGTAAATAAACCCAAAAAAAGGGAAATTAATTTTTTCCTTTTAAAATTTCCCAATTTCTGATGTTCAATTTTTTTTAATTTGTTTTGTTGTTAAAAACAATGAAAGGTACCAAAGATTAATTATGTTTTTAGGTTTTTATTTTTTTTTTTTTTTTTTTTTTTTTTTGTTATTTCCCGAAAATTTTCCAAAGAGAAAATGGCAATTTGCAACCCCAACCTTCAAAACCGAATTTTTTCCCAAAGAATAAAGGTTTGTAAATTGGAAAAAAAATTTTGGTTTTTGGGGTTTTGGATTAAAATAGGGGAAATTTTAACAAAAAAATTTTTTGGCCCAAAGGGTGTAAAAATTTTTTTAGTGTTTTAAAAATTAAAAAAATTTTTAAAAACGTTTTTGGAAAGTAAAAAATTTACCCCGAAAAATAATTTTGGTGGGTTTTTTGGGTAAAAAACCAAAAATTTCGGAAAAGTCTTTACGAGGGGAAAAAAAAAAAACGCCCTAAAAATTTCCCCATTTTTCCTCTGAAAAACCCCCTTATGTAAAAAATTATAAAAATTACCTGGGTAAATTGTTTTTAAAAAAAAAATTTTTAAAAAAAAAAGAAAAAAAAGAAATCTTTAAAATTATTCTTTAAATGTTCATGTTTTTTACAATTGTTTTTAAACAAAGAAATTTTAATTAAATCGGCTTTTTTACGGCCCCGGGTAAAAAATCTTAAAAAAATATTTTTGCCCCAATCCGGTCTTTAAAAAATCAAAATTTAAAAAAAAGGGAATTTTTTCTTGCAAAACCGGGGAATTTTCCTTTTAATTCTTGGGGAAACTCTAATTGTATTTTAACCCCCAAAAAGGAATTTAAAATGAAAATTTAAAACAACCAAAAAATTTTTGTATTTTTCCTAATTGTTTGAATTTTTTAATTTTTTTTTTAAAATTTAAAAAGTTCCTTTAGGTAAAATTTTTATTTTAAAATTTTGCCCCGAAAAAAAGGGGTAAACGAATTAAAAGAAATGGAAAAAGGGTACACACACCAATAAAATATCCATTTTTTGAAATCCTTAAATGTTTTGGTTTTATGGGTTAAAAAAAACCGAAAAGCCCGAAAAAATGTTTTGGGGCCCCCACTCAAACCCCGGCGGCGTTTTTTTACCTTCCCGTTTTTTTGGGGGTCAAAATAAAATAAAAAATTTTGGAAAAAAGAATTTTTTTTTAAAACTTGGGGGCAGAAAAAAAGCAAAATTTTTTGAAAAATTACCCCCCATTTGCAAAATTAAAAGGTTTTTTTTTTAAACCCCCCCAAAGGAATTTTAAATTTTTTTTTTTTAAAAAATTAATTTTTCCTATAAATACTTTTAATAAAAATCTTTTTAATTTTTTTGGAAAAGGAGTGTTAAAAAAAATTTTTTACACCCTTTAGAAAAAGGGACCCCAAAGGGGTTTTGGGGTTTTTCCTTGGAAAAAACCAAAAATTTAGAAAAGGCATTAAGGTATGAATTTTTAAAAATTGGCCAAATATCCGGGTTTCACTTTAAGGTTTCGGGGTTTAAAATTGGGGAAAAAAAACTGCGGGTTTTTCCAAAAATTTCCCCTTTAAAAAAAGGGGGGGGAAACCAAAAAGGTTTTTTTAAAAGTAAATTTGAAAAAATTTTTTTGGAAAAAACATCAACCAAAAATTAAAGGAAACATTTTAAAATTTGTCCATACCATTTTTAGCTTTTTTTAAACAAAAAAAATTTTAATTTTAAAAAAAATTATTTTAAAAAAATAAACCCTAAAAAGTTAAAATTTTTTTTATATTTTTTCCATTTATATCTTTTTTTCCCCAATTTAAAATCGGGTTAACCAAACTTTTTTTTAAATTTATATTTTTTAAATTTTTATATTTTTAATTTGTAAAAATAATCTAATTTGAAAATTTAAATCCAAAGAAAACCTCCCCTTTTTTATGAAATTTTTTTCAGAAAAGGTCCTTTTTTCTTTAATTTTTTTAAAATAAAAATTTCCCAATTTAAAATAAAAACCCCTAAAAATAATTACCAAAAATTTTTTCACAAATTTTGCCTTTTTTTTCCGGGGGCCTACAAAATTTTTCGGGTTTTAGCAAAATAAAATTTAAAGCCTTTTTCAAACCCCTTTTTTACTTGGAAAATTTTGTTTTAAACATACATCCCTTTTAAAACAAACATTTCTTCCCAAATTTAAAATTTAACGCATTTTGAAAATTTAAAAAAAAGGAGGGATAGGGGGGTTCCAAGGAAACATAAGCAACCCATTTTAGAATAAAATATCTTTACTTTTTGGTTTGTGCAATACAGCAGTAACCCCGGAGAAAACCCGTTTACCCCGGAAATACCGAAAACCGCTCTAATAGAAGATGCTCAAAATTATTTTTAAAAAAAAAGATTCCAAAGAGAAAATTTTAAACTTCTGTAAAACCATGGATAAATTTTTTTTAGGCACACAGCAGATCATTTAGGCAAATTTAGAAAAATTGGGGAAAAAATCACAGGGGGAAATTGAAACCCGTATTAAAAATTATTCATTTCCACGGGGGGGGAAAATTTTTTAAATTAAAGTTTGTTTTTTTCAATCTTTTTTAAAAAGAAATTTTTTTTTTTAAAAACATGTACAGAAAAACAACCCCTTTTACTGTTATCATCATCGGGGAAAGGCGAAATCCATTGCCCAAATCGTACTTTTTTCCAGCAGGGCAAGTAACTTTTCACTTTTGCTTGTCCTTGGGCAACCAAAAAGGAAAAACCCCTTAAAAACAGTACCAAAAAAAAAAATTTCAAAACCAAAACCCTGCGCATTTCAACGGGTAAAGATTTTTTCCACTTTTTTTTTTCCCATATTTTATCCCAAATTTTAAAAAAGTACGGACAAGAAGTGTTCCCAACGGAAAAGGGTAAAATTTTAAATTTTGGGTTGCCCCCCCCTGGGGGACAAGTAAAAAAAAAAGAGATTTCCCCACCCCCCTGTAAATGCAGGTACTTTTCCATTTTGGGTATAAAACAGTTTTATTTTCACTTTTTTTTAATTTTAGGGATCTTTTTGGGAGGGAAATTTTTCAAAAAAACAGATACAATTTACTTTCACATATTTTCAATAGAAAAAGAGTTTAATTTAAACTGACTTTGCAAAGAACTGGACAATTCAGACTTTTTTTTTTTTTTTTTGTGTCACCTTTTGAAAATGGGGTTTTAAAAAATGGGGATCATTTACCCTTGTCTTCCACCATCTGCTGCCGGGCACACTTTTTATGTAAACGCTTTAGAAAGGGTGACACAGGCTCCAAAAAAACACTTTTTCCCGGAAAAGTTTTAAAACTATTCCAAATTTTTTTAATGGGCCTTTTGGGGTCCTATCAATCTATCTGATGTATGCATGTGATGTGATTTTTAGTTAAAATAAAGGGAAGAGATTGTACCAAAAAAAAATTTGAAATGGCGATTTTTTTGGTTCAACAATTTTGGGTTTGGCGAGGGGTCTACTGTACTTTTTTTCAGGGTTTTCTTCCATAAAACCCTTAAAAAAAACCCATTTTAACCAAGGAAAAAATTTAATTCCCGATTTTCCCAAAAATGGATATACTGAAACCAAATTTCCCCATAGGATAATAAACCTTAAAAACTGAAAAAAAACCCAAATTTAATTTAACCCAATTACCGGTTCTTTTACTTTTTTTCTAATAGTTAATCTTACGGGAAAAAATTTTATATGATAAAATTATGGGGGAGACAGAAATTTTTTTATGATCAAATGATTGCAAAAAATAAAAACACCAGGGAGGAAAACCTTTTTTTGATAAAAAATTGTTTTATTTAAGGGGAACATCATTTTGTACAGGAAAGTTTTTGGTCGGGTTTTTGGAAAATTTTGGGGAAAGTAAACACGGTTTCCCCAGCTTTAAAAATAGAATGCGGGGAAACAAGGTTGATTAATGCATCCTCTGAAAAATGTAAAAACCTTTTCCCCCAAAACCCTCCTTAATGTAACATTCAAACCGGGATAATTTTAATGCCACATAAAAAAATGGTTTATTGTTTGTTTTACCACTGTGGGGTTTACAATAACTTTTCACCCTGTCCAAAATTCTGACAGCACAAATTTTAAAAACCCATTTTTTCCTTATTTATTTTATAATTTACCCAAAAAATTTAAAATCTCTTTAAAAAATAAATTTCAGTATTTTAACGGGATCTGACCAAAACCTATAGGGGGTTGGGTCTAAAATTTAAACCCCTTTGAAAAGGGCCCCAATCAAATAGGCGGCTAAAAAATCTTTCTGATATCAGGGGAAGAAACCTCATCAATTTTTCACAATAGGTAGAAAATGTCAAAGGGGCCAGGTAGCTCATTCGAAGAGTGGTATTTAAAATTGGGTAGACATTACCCTTAAGCAAACCCCTGTGACAAAGTTTAACAAAGTCATTTGAAAAAAATGAAATTTAAAATTGGGTTTAAAAAAATTAAAGCACTTGTTTGGGGAATAAAAAATTACTTAACACTCACTACGTGACCCCTAATACGATGTTTCAGATCCAAAACGCGGAAAAAAAGGATGAAAAATTAAAATTTGTTTTTAAATGAAAATTGCCAAAAAATTTTAAATTGAAACCTTATAATTTGCTGTGCCTAATCTCCAGTGAAATTGGGGGTCTTAAGCAACCGTTTTTGGGACGGGGATACCGAAGCCCCCAGTCTGTAGTAATAATTTTGGAAAATTAAAACACACATTAAAAATTTGCTGCATCATTTTTTTGCTACCACAACATTTTTACAAAACTTTTACTGAAAACCTTTCAAATTTGTTTAGTGTATTTTTCAGCTCCACTTTTCAAAAAAGGGAAAAGTCACAGCCCCTTTTCACCCAAACCGGTGTTGGGGTGGGTTTTTTTCATGCCCCATTTCTCCTAACCTTTTAAACCATATTGGTACTTTTTAGTTGTTTTTAGGCTGTAAACAAACTATAGAAATTTCAAGAGGGGGTTGGGAACCCAGCTTTTGACATACAAAAGTCAAAAAGATGTTTTCTTGCATAGTTTTTTTTACTTTTGGGGCTTAGCATATAATGTGTTTCAGGACTGGTTGGCTGGGGGTCAGGAAAAAATTTGACGGGGTGTGGATCATGCCCATGCAAACAGTGAAAAACTGCGGGCAGCACCAGGGCTACAGATAAGGTTTTTAGGAAAATTTGGTTTTTTTACTCATAAACTTAAAAGGGAAATTTTGGGTTTTTTTCAAAATTTTTTAATTGAGTAAGGGAAAATATGGATACTCCATCAAAATTTAATTTAAATTCCCTTTTTTTCCTCAACTTGATTTTGGGAAATTTGAAATAACGACATGTATTTACGGGAAATTTGTGCCGCTTTTCTTGTATCAACAATGCCAATTAAAAAATTTTATCATATCCAGGATTTATCATTACCCCTCAAAAATTTTTAGTTTTAAAAACATTAAACCCTTTTTTTGATTTTCCCTAAACCAAAAAATTTACCCTTTTAAAAAACTTTTAAAATTTAAAAACACAAACTTTAAGGGTTTAACATGCCCGGTTTAAAAAAAAGGGGGGAATTTGGATGCTTTTGTCATTTTTTTTGGGGGGGTTTGTAAACACTTTCCAAAAATTTTTCCCCCAAAACATTTTGCCCAAACCCGGTGCTGCACAGACGATTTTCAATTTCCAGATTGTAAATTTTTGAAACAAATGCCTGACTTTTTGGTTCGCATGCGGGGTTTAGGAATCCCCCAAAAAGTTTTTTATTTTTTAAATTTTTTACCCTTTTTTTCCTGCCTTGTGAAACCCATATTTGAAGCAAACGAAAGAATTTTTTCAGAGAACAAATAAACAGACAAAAAATTAAATTTTTTAATTTGAAGGAACCCAAAGGGGGAAAAATTAAACCCGTAAATCTTTGGCAGTCTTTTTTTTGGGCGGATTCCCCAAGAAACCCAGTCAAACCTTTTCGAGTATTTGAAAAAATCATTTTGGTTCATTAAAAAGGGGTCGGGCAACGAAATTTTGGGGGTCATATTTCCTCCTAAAATAAATTTTTTATATATAGGGGGAAAATTTTTTTATACTTCCTTTTTTTCCTTTTTTGGCCAAAAAGGAACCCCTTTAAATTTTTTTTTTGGTTTTTCCAATTTTCCCCGCTTTAAAATTTGTTTTTGGAAAATTTTTTGTTTGGGAAAAAATTTTTTAACCCCCTTAAAATTTTTTTAAATTACTTTTTGGGATAAAAAACCCGCCAGAAAATTTTAAAAGAATTGGGTTTTTTAAATTTCCTTATTTTTTTTTGTGAAAAAATTTTCAAAAAAAAGGATTTTTTTTGGTTTACTTTTTCCCACCTGAAATTTTTTAAACCACCCCAAACCTGGAAATTTTGGATAAAATTGGAAAAAATCAATTTAAAATTTTTGGGGCCAATTTTTTTGGTCCAAAAGATTTGAAAATAAAATTTTTGGGCAATTTTTTTTGGAAAAGGCCATTTTAAAAAGGTTTTTTGGGCCAAATTTTGTTTGAAAAAATTTTTCCCTATTTTTACTTTTAAATTTTTTTAAATTTTAAATTAAAAGTCCCCCCGCTTTGGGTTAATTTGGGAAAAGGGGTTTTATTTGAAAAAAACCCTGGAAATTTAAAAAAATTTTTTTAATTTACTTTTTTGGAAATTTTGTTGGTTGGTTTTGAAACCTTTAACTTTTTTAAATGGTTGTTTTTTTGGGGAGAAAATAAGGGCCAGAACCCAAAAGGGGTTAAAAAAGGGGGGAGATTTTTTTTAAACAAATTGTTTTTTTTGCCCCGGAAATTGCTAAAGGGTTGATTTTTTGGATTTTTGCCGGGCCCAGTTCCGGCGTTTTTCCTAAACTTTTTTGGTTTTTAAAAAGTTTTTTGAAAATTTTTGCTTATTCCTTGGTTTTGGGTTACTCTTTTAAAAGGGGTTTCCCCCCCTTGCATTTGGTAGGGGAAAAAAAATTAAATTTTAAACCCTTTTCGGTTTTCCAAAACTCCGGGTAAGTTTGAAATTTTTGAGCTACGGGGACCCCTTTAAATACCCTTTGGTTTTGACCAGACCATTTCACTGTTTTCCAAAGGTTATGTGAAAAAAAAATTTTTTTAGGGGAATCCAAAAGGCCAACCTTAAATTTTAAATAATTTAAATTAGGGGGCCCTGGAACAAAACCATCCCCCCTATTTTCCCCGGCAACCATTTTTTTCCTTTTTAATAAAAATTTTAAAAATTTTTTCCCCCTAAATTTGAAACCTGAGTTAGTTTTGGTTTTAACAAAAAATTTAGGGGCCATATTCCAAAATTACAAATCAATAGTGATAAATGGGAAAACCGGGGAAATGTTTCTAAGAAAAGGAAACTTAAAAAATCTTTTTTCCAAATTGCTAAGGTGGGCAAAATTTTTGGAGGTCACAACCATAAAAAGTTTAAAACTTCCCCGGGGTTTGACCCCCCCCTTTTTTAAAAGAATAAATAAAAAACTAAAAAAATCCCTTTTAAAAAAAGGGGACCAAATTTAAATTTTGTTGTTTTTGTTTGGTTTAAAACCTTTTTCAAATTTCCTTTAAAAATCCCTGTTGTTTTAAAACCTTTGACTTTTTGGGAGTATTGCCGGGAAAATTTTTTTGTTAAGAAAAAAGTGGGTTTTAAAAAATAATTTTCAAATTTGAAAACCATCAGGGGTCCTTTTTTTTTCCCAAAATTATAAAATAAATTAAATAACATTTAACTCCCCATCACATTGTCATGTGATTAAAATTTTTTGTACTACTGACCATATACTTCTAAATTTCATATAAAAGGAATTTTTTCTGTTCGGTACGGGGGTGAACAAATTTTTGCGGGGTTTTGGGGTTTAGGTTCTATTTTTTTAAAGGAATACCTGGTTTAAAATAAAAATTTTCCCAAACCAAAAAACCCCTTTTAGTGTAGATCACTTTGACATGATTTTCTTTTTATACTTTCTATAATTTGTGAAAAAAAACTTTAAAATTTTGTGTTTTCCCGATCGGTATGGCCGCCGCCATCTTTTTTCCCATTTTTTACCTTTCTGTGACCCACAAATCCCCATAACCATACCCCCCGATCGATGATTGCGTTTAATGGGGGTTGTGAAAAACCTTTAAAGGGAAAATACGCTCGGTTTAAACAACTGGGTTTTAAATTTAAAAAAGATTTTTATGAAATAAACCAATTAAATTTCCCCTTTCTTTGAACCCAACTAATAAAAAGGAAAATTTTGTAATTTAAAGAAGGGTCAAATTTTTAAACCAATTTGCTCCGCGTTTTTTTTTTTTATTTTTTATAATACATCTTTGTCATTTTTACCGGGAAAATTTGCTTGCAACGGGGGGTTTTGGGAAAATTTTGGGGGTTTTTGTTTAAAAAAAGGATTTGGAAAAATAAAAAAATCCCCCTGGAAAAAACCCCCCCTTTTGTAACCCGAAATTAATTTTTTAAAAGCTTTTTAAAAAAAAAATATAAAAAAAAAAAAGGGGGCCCCTTTTTTTTTTCTTTTGGGGCCAAAAAAAACCACGGGGCCTATAAAAAACGAAAAATAAAATTTTTGTTTAATTTTTTAACCCCCCCTTTTTTTATAAATTTTAAAATTTTAAAACAAAGTAAATTTTAAAAGTTTTAAAAGGATTTTTTTTCCTTTGGGGGGCGTTTTTAAAATTTAAAAATTTTTTAAAAAATTTTTGAAATTTTTCCTTTTCCTTTGGCCCAAACAAACTTTTTAAAAGCTCTTCAAATTTTTCCTTTTTTTTCGGGGTAAAAGGAAAAATTAAAAAAACTTTATTTCCCCTTTCCGGGTTTATTTTGGTTCCCATTTTTTGGTTTGGGCCCTGCCCCCACTGAGGCAATTTCGTTTTTTAAAAAACCTAAAAAAAACAAAAAAATTAAAACAAAAAAAAACCCCAAAAATTTTTTCCAAAACCCCCAAAATTTTTTTTTAAACCCCCCGAACCTTTTTTAATTTTTTTTCCCCCAAAAAAAAGGAACGGTTTTTTAAGTGGGGTTTCCCCCAAAAACCCGCCCCCCCCGGTTAAAAAATAAAAAGAAAGTAACATTTATAAGAAAAATAAAATATACACTAAAATGCCCCTTTAAATAATTATAATTACTTTTTGCCTTCCTGTTTTTTTTTGGGGGGAAAAAATTTCCCCACAACAAAAAAAAAATTTCCCCTTCTATATTCAATGAATGTACGAAACCCGGGAAGTGTGTCGGTGACGTCACGATTGTTTTTTAAAAAAAGTCCTCGCAAGACCACGAGATGTAAACAATGTCGGCGCCCAGGTCTCGGGGGAAAAATTGGTGAAAAATAGACGTTTTAAAATTTGGCAATTTCTTTCTTATTACGTTAAATTAAATTTGAAAGAGTAAAAAATTTGGGTTTTAATTTTACACCCAATTTCTTTAAATTTAAAAACCCCTTTGTTTTTTTAATCGGGCCGAGCTTTTCCCTTTTAAAGAGAAAGCTAGTATGGGAGAGCATGCTTTAAAGATATAAATGTTCTTTTCCCCCAAATTGTATTGACTTGGGGAAAAACCCAAAAAAAATATTTTTTTGGACTGTGTTTTGCTAAGCCCACATTTGTCCAGAAGACAAATTTCAAGAACTTTTTTGTACAAAACAGTTTAAAAAAACTGTCTAATGATTTTTCTCAATACATTTTTGAAGCGGAAAGGGGTGTAATAAAAATGTTGACAAGGGGGGTAACAACTCCCCTGACCTTTTTTGGGTTTAATCAAGGGACAAACTATTACAAAATGTATCAGTAGTGGGGAGGGGATAAAAGAGATGATTTGTTTTTTTGTGTAAAATGTGTATTTTTTAAAAAAAGGCAAAAAAATTGAAAAAGTAAACCAACCTTTTGGGTTTTCAACGGTGTTGTTGGGGTGTGTGTTTGTGTTGATTGGGGGAATTAAAAAAGGGAAATTTACTGGTGGATAGGGGTTAAATTTAAAATGCATTTTTTTGGGGGATTTAGTAGCAAGATCAGGAAAGAAAAAAAAAAAACCCCCAAAAAAAAAGAGATAAAAAAAGTATGAATTACTTTAGGAAAAAAATTGTATAATGTTTTTTAACATCAATAAAAATGTTTCTTTAAACATCCCGTGGTACAACTTTTTTTTTTTCAGAAATTCAGTAAAGAGCCTTGACCTCGCATATTGGGACTTTTCGCAAAAAAACATTTCCCGCTATTTAAAGCTCACCAGGCACTTGGGGCCCCAATTTTTGACTTTTTTTTTTCGCCTTTTGTCCGGTCTGATGCCGTCGTCCGTGTTGGGGGGTACATTTCTCTGGGCTCAACCCAAATTTTTTTTTAAAAAAACATCTCCTCCTAAACCGCAGCATTGGGAAATTTTTCCAAACTCACAGAATCACCTTTTGATGCCCCAATCAAATTGTTCAAATTTTTTGTTGGGAATTTGTTTTAAAAAAAAGCAAAGGAAACCCTAAAAAAATTTGATTTTAAAATATAAGGTTGTAGCAAATTTTCCCCGTGTACCCTTCCAAAATTTTTTCAAATCATGACCCCCGGGTCAAAATTGGCCCTCCCCCGGGGGGCAAATTGATTTTACCCGAGGGTTATATAGCAAAAAAATAAAAAATTTTTCTTTTCCCGAAAACCCTATGGCCCAATTTAGATATTTTGGGGTGTAAACTTTTCTATGGATTTTTCCCACCAATTTTTATCAAATCAGGCCCTGGGTCAAAAAAATTTTTTGGGCCCCCCCCCAGGGGTCACTTGATTTTACATAGGGTTATATAAAAAAAAAAAAATAAAAAAAATTTTTTTCTCAAAAACCACAAGGGGCCCCCAGTTTTGACTTTTTGGGGTTTTTCATTGCTTTATGAACATCTACCAGGTTTGTTTAAATCAGGCCCGGGGTTCAAAATTTCCCCCCTCCCCCTGGTCAATTTTAATTTTTCCCTAGGGTTTTATAAAAAAACTAAAAAAAAAATTTTTCTCAAAACCCCAAGGCCGGGTTTTTTGAAAATTTTTGGGGTGTATCATTGCCTTTTGGGAAAGCCCACCAGGGTTTTTTAAAATCAATCCCTGGGGTTTAAAAATTTGGGTCCGCCCCCGGATCCCCCTTGATTTTTCATTGGGGGAAATAAAAAAATCGGGAAAAACTTTTTCTCAGAAACCACAAAGGGCCGGGGGTTTAAGTTTTGGTTGGGAACATTGCCTTTTGGACATTACCAATTTTTTTTCAAAAACTTTGGCCCGGGGTTTAAAAAATTTGGGCCCCCCCCCCAGGGTCACTTTTATTTAAAAAAAGACTTTCATAAATTAAAAAAAATTTTTAAAAGATAAATTGTCAGAAAAACCCCAAGATTTCCCTGGGGTTTTAATTTTTTGGTGGGAACCTGGCCTTGTGACCCGAACCCAAATTTTTTTAATCAGGTTTGGGGTCCCAAAAATTTGGGCCCCCGGGTAGAGTTTTTTTGGAAACCCCAAAGTAAAATTTGCCGGGAATTAAAAAAATTTTATTCAGGGTTTTTCCCCCGGGGAGGGGAAAAACAAACCATTGGGGACCCGCCAATTTATTTTTAAAGTTTTTGAAAAAAAAAAAATGATCTAAAATTTAAATTGTTTTAAAGAGGAAGGAGCCCCGAAAGGGGGTTTAAGCTCCCTTGATTCCCGACCGTTTCCTTTTTAATTTTTTTCCCCTTTTTTGAAATCTTTATGGGGAGACATATTTCTTTTAGCACAGGAAATTTTACTTCATAAGAATGTAAAGATACTCTTTTAAAGGGTTTAAATAGACAAAGTACTTACGTTGTCACCTATGAGCTAGGTTTTTTATTTTTTGATTCTCCAATTTTACACAAAATTTTTTTTTTGCTTTTTCAAATTTTTTCTTTGGGAAATTAAAAACAATTAATATCTTGTAAGGGAAAACGTAGAAAAGAATTTTAATCAACTTTTTTATACTTTTCCCCAAATTTTTAAAGTATTTTTTAAAAACGGGCATATATGTATAATTATGGAGGAAATTTGGGGTCACTTATTCCCGCACCACTTGGCTCTCTTTTTAATAATTTTAAAAATCAAAACTTAAAGGGGGGAGGTATAACATGTATCTGATAACTCAAATTAAGATTTTTGTTTTAAATTTTTAAAACAACAGCCCAGTTTTTCCCCGGGAGAAGGGTTTTTTTTTGTTTTTATTTAAAAGATGGGGCTAAATTTTGGATTTTACCTATGGGGGCGAGTGTGAGGTGGGCCCATTGAAGTTGTCTGCACTCTAAGTTGAACAGATAAAACTGATCTTCACCAAAATTGGTACAATGAAAAATGGGGAAAATATTTTTTGGGCCAAATTTATAACCCCGGCAAAATGTTCCCTATACTCTGTATTTTTAAATTTATGAAAAGTTGCGCCAAATTTTCTAAATTTCCTCTCTAAGTAAAACCCAAACATTAAGCAATCTTTACCAAACCTGGTCACAATGTGTTGGGCACAATACGCCAGGGGAGAATTCCTTGACTTTTCGGACCGAATTTATATAATTCAGAACAAATTATTTTGTTTTTTCCAAATGCCCCTTTTTTACCCCTCAAAATTGGGCCCTGAAACCCCCAAAATTGTAAGACACTTATGAATTTAGGGGGAAAAAAGGGAAGGGGAAAAAAAAGCATTTTTACCCCATTTTTAAACCAGTTTAAAGGTGATAAGAAAATTTAATTTAATTTTGGGAAGGGAAAAAAAACCCTGTTCTTTTGGGAAAACCTAAGAACAATATTTAAAAATTTAAAATTTTAACTCAAATTTTTATTTACACAAATGGGAAAAGTTTTTGGCTTAGTATTAAACACCATTTTATTTTCAGGAAGCTTAAATTTATTTTTTCAAAAAAGGGAAAAAATGTTTTTCTGCTTCTCACAGCTTTTCTAGATATTTTAAATTCCCCCCTCCAAAGGGGTTTTCAATAACCCTTGCAGGATTTTAACCCAAGTGGGGGTTTTAACCATAAAACAAGGTTTTAAAAATCTTGAACTGAAATTTTTTAAATAAAATGTGCCGGGAACCAAGTGTGAATTGGAAGAGCCCAAAAATTTTTTCCTTTTTTAGTGGTATAAAAGTAAGAGATTTTCGAAGACTATAAAAAAATTTGGGTAAACAGGCTGATTGATTCCCCAGGGCGGGTTTCAACCCCTTCCCGTATTTTGGGGTAAGCTCTTTAGTAATTTAAACCCTAAACGGATTTATGGCCATGGGAAAAGGGGTTTAAATTTAAATAAAGCTCTTTTAAAATTATTTTCCCGGGGAGGTAGTTAAACCCCCTGATTGGGTTGGAAAAGCTCCCAATTTCAGTACCGATTTATTAGCAGGGGATTGTTAGGTCAAAGGGCCCTTTTTTCTTTTCTCAAGGGTTTTTGATCAAACAGAAAATTTTTTGAGGGAGTGTTTTAAACATTGGATAAAAAATTTAAGGGCCATTTCAGTGAAAAGGGAAAGGCGGGCCCTAACCCTAGTCAAAATTAAAAAAGAAAAAAGACTCCATTAATTTTCAAAACAATTTAAATTAAATAAACGTTTTATAGAAATTTTTGCTCAACTGAGCACATTATGGCCCCTTTAAGAATAAAAAAAAGTCATATTTTTAAATTTTCTTACATTCTAGCATCCATATTTAAAAAGCATTCTTGCTCAGATGTAAAACATCCCTGATTTAAAACCCAAAGGGTTTTTAAGCCTTTTAAAGGGAATTATGATCCATAATACTTTAAGGGGCCTTTAGAGCCCGTGGTACTCAGGTGGCGATATAAGGGGGCCCCTATGGGCCCTTTTGTTGGGTTTAAAAATGATTTAAGGGAAAATGCCAAAGTAATTTTAGAAAATTTTTTTCCCCTCACTGCCCTTCAATTTTTATTTTTCCTTTTTCATCAAGTTGATAATGAAATTTTTTTGTTTATACCAAGTTGGTACAATTTTCAGGACACCAAGCTCTGGTTGGGACTTAAAAGTCTCCGGTTCCCTTTCCTCTCTGTATTGGGGTTGGGTTTAAAATTCCTTAATTGTTCAAAAAATAACCCTACTTTTAAGAAAGATAAAATTTTCAACCGCATAGGGAAAAAAATTAAAGGCAAATTTTTGACTTAAAATTTTGGGTTTTAGTTTGGGATGCAGTGAAAAATTTTGGTTTTAATTGTTTTCATACAAGCTACTTTTCCAAACTTATAACTCCCGAAATTGTTTTGTAATTTACTTGAAAGTTTTGGGGTGGGGTTCAGGGGGCCCGAAAAACCAAGGGGGATAATTCTTTACTAAATTTGAAAAATATTATGATTCCCTTTTTTTCCCCGGATAAATTTTGTTTGGGTTTGGGGAAGATAGTGTTATGCTTATGTCCAAAAAAATAGGGGATTTGGGTTGAAATTTTTGACCTTTAAGAACATATTCAGGAAAATCAACTATCAAAAGGGTTTACATTTTTTTTACTTTTTATTAATATTATTATATAAAAGGTATGTGAAGGGGGAAGAATTGAAATAGAATTCTTTTTAATTTTCCAAAAAGCATATCCTTCAAATAGCTCTTTTTTTTCATTTGTTTGGTCGTTTTTGTCAGGATTTAAACTGAAAAAAAATTTCCATTTTTGTTGGGATTTATTAGATATAAACTATTGTACCATTTTAAAAATTCTTTCACATCATTTGGAAAGTTTTTTAGCATCTTTAATACCAGGAAAGGCCAAGACTTTTTGAGAGTTAGGATGGTTTTTCATTGGGGTTTTGTCTGCGAGGTTTGAAGATTTGACACCTTTTGTGCCAATTTGAACCTTTTAAACCCCCGGAAAAAAGCATGCTTAGTTCACAATTGGGCTATTTTAGAAGCAGGGGTATTATTAGATTTGTAGCCCTGGATTAAAAGTCAATTTCCCAAAAAGAAATGGGGGATGGGCAACTCAATTTAAAATTGGGATTGGGTTGTAAAAATTATCTTATCTAGGAAAAAACATTGCACTTATTGATTGGGTCAATGATGGGAATAATTTTTTATGTGTCATACTTTTTTTCGTTTCCCCCGAGGTTCGGGTTTAGGGAAACCCGAATTTTAAAACATTTTGTTAAGGGGGGCCTGTAAAAATATAAGAATAGGGCATTTAGAGCAATTGGGGTATCATTTTTTTGGGTTTAAGATTTATACATATTTTTTAAGTTGTTCCTATAAAGAAATAAAAAAAACTTAAAAAAAGAAACAAGGGTTTAAAGAAATTTTTTCAAAAGTATTAAATTAACCCCCAAAAATTTTTGGGTAATTCGACACGATTTAAAAAAATCTAAGGTTTAAAAAATTTTAAGGGGGACTATTTTTTTTACATGAAGGAAATCCAAAACCTTATCCCTTTTCCCTCCCTTCCCTTTTGCGCCCGCGGGTTTTTAAAAATGTTCAAACAAATTTCCCAAAAAGCATTAACTTTGTCCGCGGGAAAGTTTCCAAGAATTTTTTATAAATTTTGGAACCAAATTTGGCCGGGGAAAAATAGTTTTAAAAAAAAAGAAAAATTTAAAAAACCTTTCAAACACAATAACCCCTTTTTATTTTTGGGAAAGTGTTTTTTATAACTTTTTACCTATTTTAAAAAAATTTCCCCGGTGGGTAAATTCCCCCCCTCAACTTTTTTTAAAATTGGTTAAATAGGGAAAAATTAAAAATTTTTTTCCCAAACCCCAGGGTTCCTTTTGTTTTTGAGTAGAATCAAATCTTATTGGGCCCCAAATTTTAAAATAATAATGATTTTTGCCCGGGGATTTTTCTTCTTTTTTTTTTCCGCTATAAAAAACCCCGGCTTTTGGTTTTGGGTTTTGAAGTTTTCTAAAAAAAAAATGTTTACAAATCATTTTGAAACCCCCTTAAAAAAATTAAAGGGATTTTTTTAACAAAAGTTTAATTTTAAGAAAAAAGAAATAAAAAACCCGGGCCTTTTCCTTTTAGACTTTAAAGGGTAAAGCTTAGGTTTTTTTTAAAATATTTTATTTCCCCTTTCCAAAATTTTACAAAAAGCCCCGGGGAAAAAAAATTTTTTTTACCCAAAAAAATTAGGGAAAATTTTTAAAAATAAAACGGGTTTCCCAAAAATCCCAAAACCCCCCAAAAATTGAAGATTCAAATTCCCCAAAAATTTAAAAGCAACCCCGGGGAAATCCAAGACCCGGGGAAATTGGACCAAAAGTTTTGGGAAAACAAAAACATTTCCCTGGTCATGGCCCCTTTAAAATTTGGAGCATCAAAAAATTCCCCTACCGGTCCCAAAAAAAGCCCCCTTGATAAAAACCCCCCAACAGGTTTTAAAAATTTTTTAAAAGGGAAAATTTTAAAAAAATTTTTTCCTTTTCTTAACCCGAGTTAATTTTTTGCAACATTTAAAGGCCCCCTACAAATTTAAAAAATCATTTTAAACCAAATTTTAAAAACCCCAACCCCGGGGGGTTTTGGGGGCTAAGGGTTTTTCCCCAAAAAATTTTCATGAACAAAACCGGGAAACAATAAAATTTGGGTTTATAAAATTAATGCAAAAAAAAAAATTTTCAAACTTGTATAGGGGGGGGGGGGGGGGCTTGTTTAATTTTGCGGATTTTTTTAAAACCCTTTGGCCCCTTTAAAAATTATTTTGGGAAGCAAAAAAATGAATTTATTTTGTCTTTTAAAACCCTTAAAACCTGGGCAATTTAGGCGGGCAGGAAATTTTTTCATTCCCCTTTCCTTTTTCCCGGAAAGGGGGGGGGGTATAAAAAGGGGGAAAATCCCTTTTCCCCCTTTTTTCCGTCGAACCCCCGTCAAAAAATTTTCCATTTTGGGAAAAATTGCTTAAAATGTTTGGGGGAAAAAACCCCAAATTTAAGACTTCAAACAAAACTTTGCCTCCTAATTGTTTTGTACTTTTCTTAAAAAGTGAAAAGAGGAATGAATTAAAACAAAAAAATTTTTTAGATTTTCCGGGAAAGGAAAATAAATTTATTTTTTAAGGCCCTTGGTTTAAAAATGGGGTTTTTTTTCCCGAAAAAAGCAAAAAGATCGTTAAAATTAAAAATAGTTTTTTTTATTTTTTTCCTTTTTTTTCAATTTAAAATTTCTTTTGGTTTTTAATTTTCAAAAAAATTTTAATTAAATAAACAATTTTAAAAATAAAAAATCCCTTAAATTTAAAAAAATTTCCGTTTTAAAATTAAAAAAATGAATAAAGGGCCCCACCAAAAATTTTCCCTTCAATTGTGAAATTTTGAAAGGCCCGGTTTTTTTTAACATTTTTGGTCAAAATTGAAAAAAAAGGGTTTTCCCCGGGGTTTAAAATTCTAAACGTTGGGGAAAAAAATTTAAAACCCCCAATGAATTTCCCAAAATTAAAAGCAAAAAGTAATTTTGTTCACCAATAAAAAGGGGAAAAAAAAAAACAAAAAAAGGGTTATTTTAATTGGGGGGGGAAAAAAAATGGAGAAAAAAAAAGGTAAAATCAAAAGGCCTTTCCCCCCCGGTTGGCCCCCTTTTCCCTTTTTTCCCAAGAAAGTTAAATCCCCCCAAACCTTGGTGCAAATAATAAAGGCCGCCCCCCCAAACTCCCCTGTAATCCCCGAAAACAAATTCCCCCCCTTCATGTCCCTGGAAAAATAAACTATTTTACAGCAAAAATTTCCTTTTAAATTTTTGCCCCGGATCCTCAAATAAACACCTTTCCCTTTTAAATTCCGGAAGCCCTTTTTGTCTATTTAATTTTAAAATTTGGGAAATAAAGCCGTTTCCATAAAAAGGCCAGAAGGGGGAAAATTTAAAATTTGTGAAAAGGGGCCAAAGCAAGTGGGCAATAAAAATTGGGTTAGAAGGGAAAAAAAATTTTTTTGGGGATTTTAACTGAACCCCCCCCCCCCCCCCCCCCCTTTTAAAAGGGGGGGGTTTTTGGAAAAATTTTTTTTTGCCTTTTTCTCCTAAAAAAAGAGCCTTATGGATAAAGGGGGTTTAAAAGTTTAAATCCCTTTTGGTCAGCCTAATGTTTTTTCATTTGGTCATTTCCCTTGTTAAAATTTTCTTAAAAAAAATAAAAAACCCGGGCTTAAAACCACGGCAAAAAATTTTGGTGAAAAAGGGGGTTTGGGTTGTTCCCTTTTCCCTTAAAAAAATCTAAAAACCAAAATTTTTTTTAAAATTAGTTCAAAAAATTTTTTTTGTAAAAACAAAAAACAAAGGTTTTTTAAAAAACCCCAAAAAAAGGGTTGAACAAAGTTGGGAAAAAATTCATTTAAAAAAATTTCCTTTATAAAGGGGCCAGTTTTAATTTAAGGGGGGTGGCCAAAAAGACCCCTTTTAAAAATTTCCAAGTTTGCCCAAAACCTAAACCCCTTCAAAAAGGCCCCTTGCCCAAAAAGGGGAAAAACAAAAAAAAAGGGTATCCCTTTTGACCCTTTTTTAAAAATAATCAAACCGGCACCAAAAACGTTTGAAAACCCAAAGCCCATGATAAAAATCCCAAAAACCCCCTTTTTGGGGAAATTCTTGAACAGCCAGACAACAAAAAACCCCCAAAAACCCCGCTATTTTTTTCAGGAGGTTTTTTTTGGTAAAAATTAACTTGGAGTTAAAAAAGGTTTCAATGAACCTTTTTAAACAAAAATTTAAAGCCCGAATACCTTTTATTTTATTGTTTTTTTTTTAAAGTCCTTTTTCTTTCAATTATTTTTGTATGTTTGGGTTCCAAAGAAAATTTACCATGTTTGGATTAATAAAAAAAATTTTCCTTCTAAATTTCCCAAAATTAAAGAAAATGCCTTTTGGGGGGAACCTAACTCCCATATTTTTTCAAAATTAGTGTTATATTTTAGGGCAAAAAATTTTTAAAAAAGGAAAAAAAAAATCTTCTTTTTAAAAAGAGTAGAAAACTTAGTCTAAATGGGTTTGGGTTTTTTGGTTAAAGGAAAATGCCCCCGGGGGAAATTCCCGCCCTTTTAAAATTGATTTCCATGCAAAATAATGGCAAAAGAAAACATGGTTTAACCAAAAAAACAAATAACCCCCAAAAAAAAAAGTTGGGGTTCCGGGTTTGTTTTAAAATCTGGGTAAACTATTCCCCCCAATTTATTAAAAGGGGAAACCCTTTTTTAAGGGATTTTCCCCAAAATTTTAACCAAAGAGGTAACAGTTAAAAGGTTTTGGAAAAAATGAAATTTGCCAAACCCTTTAAAATTAAAAAGTTTTTTTGGAATAAACCCGGGATCGCCAAAAAATAGGGGAAAATTTTCTTTCAAGGGGGAAACCCCAACCGGAGAAAAATTTTTTGGTGTGGGGGGCATTTGGGTTTTTGGGAAATTTACCAAATTTTTTCCCAAAAATGATGAAAAAAGGAAAAAAAAAAGTTTAAAAAAAATAAAAAAAAAGGGGCAAAAGGGAACCAAGATCCTTTTTTGGGGGGCAAAATTGGGTGGCCCCCCCAGGGTCAAATTTGGGAAAAATTTTAAACCTAGATTTTTTTTTTTTATAAGAAAAACCCCCAAAAAAAAAAAATCTTTTTGTCAAAACCCCCAAGGGCCTGGAAATTTTAGATATTTTTTTGTTCATTGGTTTTAGGCCCTCAACCCAAATTTTTTCAAAAAGGCCCTGGGTCAAAATTGGGGCCCCCCCAGGGGTCACTTTATTTTCTTAGACTTATTTTAAGGAAAAACTAGAAAAATTTTTTCTTGGTTTTTTAAAAAAAAAAAATGGGGTTTTTAAAAAAATTTGGATTGAAAAGGGTATTAACTCAATAAGATTGGCCAAAAAAGGCCCCCGGGGTTTCCAAATTTAGAACCCCCGGTGGTTTATTTTGATTAGGGCCTTATTTGAAAAAATGGCCTTCAAATTTTTTAATCACCTGGACTTTTTCAAAATTTAGGGTTTTTGGTCGATGAAAAGTCCTCGCCCCTCCGTTTCCCTCCCCTCTCTGTCGTCCACCAAAATTTGAAACGGGTTTTCACCTAGCATCTTCATTTTAAAGAGCAATTATCTTCAAACTTTACAAAAATTTTTTTAACCATAAAATCTCGGGGGAAATTGTTGATTATGGCTGATATTGGAACCTTAGGGCAGGGGTTTTTGCCCCTTTTAAAATTCAAAAAAGCCAATTTCACTTGTTTTGCACTTACATCTTCCTTTTTTTGACAATTATCTTTAAAAATTTATATCAAAAGTTTATAACCAAAAAATCACGACCAAGTTTTTATTATGGGTGAAATCGTAAACCCTTAGCCGGGGTTATGCCCCTTTTAATAAATTTAAAAAAAAAAAGGGGCCCAAAAATTTAAAATTGTTTACACTCTAGCCCTCTTTATCTTTTGAGCAAACCTCTTTAAACTTTTATGGCAATGCTTATGACCTAAGGGCTCCCAATGGGTTCGAAATTTTGGGTGAGATTCATCAATTAGGTCAGGATTTTTGCCCCCTTTTTAAAATTCAAAAAAACCAATTTTTACTTGTTTTTACTCAAAGCCTCTTCATCTTTAAACAATCAACTTCAAACTTTAAAGGCAAAGCTTTGAAACCCTAATGTCTTTGATTGAGTTTTTTATTAAGACTGGGTATCAGTTGATTTGGTCAGGGGGTTTTAACCCCTTTTTAAAAGAAAAATTCCCGATTTCACGTCGTTTACAAACCCCGCCCCTTCATCTTTTTAGAATCATCTTCAAAACTTTTAAAGACAAAGTTTAAAGACCATAAGGGCCGATTGGGGTTTTTGATTAATGCTGAGATCCATCAATTAAAGGCAGGAGTTATGCCCCTTTTTTAAAATTAAAAAAAAGCCATAATTCCCCGTTGTTTACAATCTAGCCTCTTCCCCTTTTTTTAGAATCATCTTTAAACTTTATGACATTGGTTTAAAACCCTAATGTCCATTGAGTTCAAATTTTGGCTGAATGGGTCATTTTTGGGCGGAGTTGCCCCTTTTTAAAACAAAAAAAAGCAAGGAAATTTCACTTTGTTTATTTTCTAACCCCCTTCATTTTTTTTAAAAATCATTTTTTTAAAAATTTTAAACAAAAGTTTATGGGCCCCTAAACCCCACAAAGGGGTTTAATTTTAACCAAAAATTTACTTGAAAAAAATTTGGGGTTTAAGCCCATTTCACCTTAAAAAAAAACCAGATTTTTACTTTTTACACTCAAGCATCTTTATTTCTTAAGCAATCCTTTTTCAGGTTTAGCGACCCAAAGGGGGTCTTGGCCCCTTGTTAGGGGTTTTAAAAACCCCTCTCAAACCTTTTCTTCTTTTAAACAATCACCAAACTTTTTAAAAACAGTGTTTTTTGACCATAAAAGTCTTTGAAATTCGATTTTGGGTGAGAAACCGTCAAAAGGGCAGGGGGTTTTTGCCCCTTTTTTAAAAAAAAAAAAAAAAAACAGATTTCACGTTGTTTAAAACCTAGCACTTTTTCTTTTTTAGCCAACTTTCAAACCTTTGCATTGCTTATTCCATAATTTTTCCGATTGAGTTTGAATTTTTGGGAAAAATCCGTCAATAAGGTCAAGATTATGCCCTTTTTAAAATTAAAAAAATGCAAGATTTCACTTTGTTTTCACTTCCCCACATCGCAATTTTTTTTAGCAATACTTCAAAAAATTTTGGCAATGGGTAATGACAAAAAAGGTCTCAAAAGAAATTCGATTATGGGAAGAAACAACAAATAGGGGAGGAAATAAAGCCCCCTTTTTAAAATAAAAAAAATTTTCCAGAAATTTTACTTTTTTTACACTCTACAAATTTTTTAAACTTTTTTACAATCTTTTTCAAAAAATTTTTGGGCAATTTTTGACCTAATGGGCTTGGGTTTAGTTTGATTTGCTGAATTTCCCTCAATTTGGGCAGGGGTTATGCCCCTTTAAAAAATTAAAAAAAATTTTCCATATTTCACATTGGGGTTTTCACTCTAGCATCTGCATTTTAAAAAAATTATCTTAAAAATTAAAGGCATGCTTATTAATCTTATTCCCCGAATTTATTTGAATAGGCTGAGAAATTGGGGCAATTTGGTCCGGAGTTTAAAAAAACCCCCCTTTTAAAAAAAAAAAATGCCCCAAATTTTATTTGTTTTCACCTACACTTCATCTTTTTTAGGAATTTATCAAAAACTTTATGACAAAAGTTTATAAACCCAAAAGTTTTCAATTGGGGGATGAAATGGCTGAGATTGGGGCAGTTTGGTCCGGAGTTAAAACCCCCTTTTGATAAAAAAAAAAGCCAGATTTCACATTGGGTTTTCACTCTACATTTTATCTTTTGAGTAATCAAACTTCAAACTTTTTGGCCCAAAAAATTGGGTTTATGCCATAATGGGCTCGATAAAAGTTTGATTTTAAACTGAGATCTAAATTTATTAAAGGGCAGGATTATGGGCCCCCTTTAAAAAATAAAAAATGCCAGAAATTTTACTTTTTTATTAAAACTCAAGGGTCTTCCCCTTTTTAGCAATCTTTTTTAAAAAATTTTAAAACAATGTTTTGCCCTTTAATTTTCAAAAATCGGGTTTTAAATTAAAAACTGATTTGACTAGTTTAAAATTTGGAGATTGCCCTTTTTCACCAAAAAAAAAGCCAGATTTCACTTTTTCACTCCAAACATCTTTTTTTTTGAGCAGTCACTTTCTCAGGGGAGCGATCAAGGGCCCTCTTGGCCCTCCCTTTTTTTTATTTTTTTATTTTTTCATCTTTTATGTTTATCATTAGGATTTGATTATGGGGAAAAAATTTTAATTTTACCCAGTTTTTTTGTAAATTTAAACTTCGATTGAAATAATAAACAAATAAACAATCTAGATGGTTTTTATAAAGGTACAAGTTTTGAAAAAGGCGCTTAGTGGGTTTTTTTTCTGCTAAATCCCGTCAAGAGAGTAATTCCCTTTTTGAATAAATGTAACCCCAAAATCTTGGAAAAGCCCAAACGGCACAAAAAAAATATTCTTTTACTTTTAAAATTTGACCACTGATGATTTTGGGGCAGGGGGTTTTTTTAAAAGGGGGGGCCCACTTGCCCAAGCCGGGGTTAAAAACCCTGCGGCAAGTGGTTTTTCAAAATAATAAACCCGCGGGCAAGTTTTTTTAAGAAAATGAAAACATTCGGGGCTTTTTTTTTCCATAAATAACAGGGGTGGGAAAAAATTCAAATTTTCTTGGGTATATAAAAACTAAAATTCCCCCTTAAATTACACAAATTTAGGGTTTTTAAAAATTAACAAACCCCCAACAACTCAAAATCGGGCATCCTGTTTTCATGGGGACAGTAGAAAAGTTCAAAAAAAATTTCCCCTGGACAAGGGAAGTCAAATCCTTAAAATAAAAACCCCCCGCATTGGGTGGTTTATTTTTTTAAACAAAACGCAAATCGGATAGTTTCCCTTTTTTTTGGTAACTTAATTTTCCCCAAACAATTTTTTTAAGAATTGGCGTAATTTTTAAAATGAACAGTTCAATTTCCCCAAAAACACAGACAAGTAAAACCACACTTTCCCCCAATTTGTTTTGCCCTAAAATTTTGGGGTTTTTTTCCTTAATTGTTAAAAGATTTTTACATATTGGTTTAAATTTTTGCTAATTCAATTTCTTATATGGGTTAAACGGATTTAAGTGCAAAAATTAAAGGGTTTTTTAAAAATTTTTTTATTGAAATCAAAAAGAAAAAATTTTTTTGGGGTTTTTGTGTATTCTCTCTTTTGGCCCTCCTTAAGAAAAAAACTTTTCCAATTTTCATATTTTTTAACCAAATTTTAAATTATGGGCCAAAAAGCAAATTTTAATAGATTTTCAGTTTTAAACCTTTTTTGACCTTTTGGGAAAGTAGAATATTTTATGTCCCTTGGGGGAAACGTATTTTAAACATAAGTTACTCTCCTAATTTTTTAAATAAATGTCTTTTTTTTTTTCTGTTATTCTTTTCCAAAAACGGGTTTTTTTCCTTTTAAACGAGTGAGCTGAACATTAAAAAAGCCATTTAGTGTGTAAAACCATTACTTTATACCAAAAAACCGAACACATTACAGATTTGAAACAAAATTGGTTTTTTTTGTCCAATCTAGGGTCAAAATTAAGAAAACATTTGTTAAAAAAAAGCAGAGTTTTGGAGGTAACCTTTTGACACTTACCCACGGGCCCCTATTGATCCAAAATTCCCCGGGTGTCAAATTTTTGTACGTTTGCTATTGGGTCAGTTTTTTTGCAGGCCTGGTGTTGCCCCCCGGGGCCCGAACTTGATGTTTTTTAGAGACAGGTGAATTTAGAAAATTATGGCTAAGGTTTAAAAATTTCCCTTGTGGAAAAGGCTGGCTGGGCTTTCCCTTCTTCTGGGGCTGGCCCTTTTTTTTCTGAAGATTCCTATAATCTAGGGATTTGTTTTGGATCGAAAATTTAGGAATCCCCTCCCCCAGGTGTCAGTTTTAAAACCCAAACCCAAAAAACCAAGTTTTGGGGTTTTTACTCCGGGTTCCCAGGGTCAAGGGAATTTTGGGTGCTCCTTTTTATTTAGGTGTTTTGTCAAGTTTGGAAAATTTTCCTCTCCAAACAAGATTTGGCAAACCCTGGGGGTGGCCCGATATAAAAAAAAGACCTTCCCTACTAAATCATCTTTTAAAAACCCCTAACCAATTTAGGGGAAATTTATTTTAATACATCTGTTTAAATTTAAAGGGAAACTTTTTGGAAATTTAATAGAAATAATTTCCCTTTTTTGTAACACTTGTTTTTTTGCTCCCCTGAGCACACCGTTAAGGGGTTTTTGGGGATGGCCCTTCGCCCGCGTCCGTCATGCGTCTTTAACAATTTGGGCTTTTTTTAACCCCTCCCAGAGGCCCCTAAATTTTTGGGCCCAAACTTCAAGAAACCTTTTTTCAGAATTTTTGAGGCTCCCATAAAACTTACAAGTTTTAAAATTGGGGGCATGAGGGGTTCCCAAAAATAGGTCAAGGGGGTCAAGTCCCTTAAAAAAAATTTTTAAACACTCTAGAACCACATTTTTTTTTCCCCAAACCCCAGAAACTTTTCAGGGAAAGTTTCTCTCCATAAAATCGGGCAAGTTCAAAATTGGGGCCCGTGGGGTCCAAAAAATAGGTCATAGGTCAAGCCCTTTTTAAAGACCCTTTTTTAACACTGTAGAGGCCACATTTTTTGGCCCTATCCTTTAGGAAACTTGGGGCAGAATGTTTGTCTCCCTAAAATCATGGGCCAAATTCGAAATTTTGGGGCATGTGGGGTCAAAAAATAGGGCACAAGGTCCCAAAACTTAGAAAACCTTTTAAAAACTCTAGAGGCCACATTTTTGGGCCCAAACTTTAAGAAACTTGGTCCGGGAAAGTTTTTTCCATAAAAAACTTTGGGCAAGTTCGAAATTTTTGGCATGTGGGTCCAAAAAGTTTGGTCATGAGGTCAAAACTTAGAAAAAAACCTTTTTTAACAAATCTAGAGGCCCCATTTTTGGGCCCAAACTTTAATTTAAACTTTGGGCAGAAAAGTTTGTTTCCATAAATCTTGGATAAGGTTTTGAAATTGGGTTAAAGTGGGGTCCCAAAAAAAGGGCCCTGGGTCAAATCTTGGAAAAAAACCCTTTTAACCAAACCCAGAGGCCCCATTTTTGGGGGCCCCAACTTTATGAAACTTGGGCAGAATGTTTTGTTTTCCCCTAAAATCTTGGGCAGGTTTGAATTTGGGGGCCAAGGGGGGGTCCAAAAATTTGGAAAAGGGGGTAAATCTTAGAAAAACATTGTTTAACACCCCATAGGCCCCATTTTTGGCCATATCTTTAAAACTTGGTCAAATTTTTGTTTTTCCCTAAAATCTTGAAAAGCCAAAAGGGCTTGGGGGCAAAAAAAAGGTCACAAGGGCAATAAAGAAAAAAACCAACATATGTTGCCATTAAATTTTGGTGAGGGGATTTAGGGGAACATGGCCCTCTTGTTTTGGGGAGGGGAATTTTTTATTTTAAACTTTTGGAGCGTCCGGGGCCCCTGCGGGCAACAATTTTAGTGTTTAACCCCCTTTATTTTTTGACAATCAAACTTCAAACTTTTAAAAACAATGTTTAAGACCCTAATGTCCGAATTTAAATTCGATTATGGCTGAGATCCTCAAATTTGGCAAGAAAATTTGCCCCTTTTAAAAAAATTTAAAAAATGCAATTTTTCACGTTTTTTTAACCCCCAAAAAAACATTTTTATCTTTTTAGCAATCATTTCAAAAAATTTTAAAGGGGAATGCTTATGGCTATAAGGTCTCGATTGATTCGAATTTTGCTAAGATCCCCTCAAATTGGTCAAGAGTTATGAAAAAAAACCCCTTTTTAAAAATATTTTTAAAAAAATGCCAGAAAAATTTCAAACAAAATTGGTTTACAAACCCTTTTTTTAAAAAACCCAATTTTGCCCCTTTTTTTGGGGCAAACATCTTCAAAATTTATTGCAAAGCTTATTTCCATAAAGTCCGATTGAGTTCGATTAGGGGGAGTTTTGTTAGTTAGGTCAGGAGTTATTTCCCCCCTTTTTTTTATTTAAAAAAAAGCCATAATTTTTACATTGGGTTTTCACTCAGCATCTGCAACTTTTAAACAATTATCTTTAAAAAATTAGGCAGTCTTAAGACCATAATTTCCTTTATTGATTTTTAATATGGGTTAGATCGGTCAATTAAGGGGCAGGAATAAAGCCCCTTTTTGATATAAAAAAATGCCCATTTTTTTCACTTTTTTTCAACTCCTTTTGGGAAACCTTTTCCGTTTTTCTTTTGAAGCAATTCAAAAAATCTTTTCCCAAAAACTTTTTAATGGCCCCACCCCGGGAAAAAAGTTAAAAGACCAAATTTTTTAATTTTTTCTTGAAATTGGAGGGTTCCCGGAATTTCCGAAAGAGAGGAAAAAACGTTGAAATTTTTTTGGTCAAAAGGAAGGTTATTGGGACCTCTTTTTAAAAAAAAAAATGCCAGATTTCCCCTTGATTACACCACATCCCTTTATTTTTTTTGCGCACCTTTAGCAAAAAGCTCAGGGGGGCTTTTGGGATACTATTGTCCGTCGTCCGTCCCTGCCGCTTTCCCGGGGTCCTCCAAAAATATTTTATGTTTACACACAAGGTTTCAATTTTTTATCCAATCTTTCCCCAAAAATTGGGCAAATGTTTGTCCCGATAATATCTGAAACCCCTTTTTGAAAAAGGGGCAGGTTGGGTCCAAAAAATAAAGGGCATTTGGGCAAATCTTAGAAACAATCTTTATTTTCAAAAAACCCAGGGCCACAATTTTTTACCCAAACTTCCTCAAACTTGGGCCCAAAAAAAATTGTCTTTAAAATATCTTAAAACCCCTTTTGAAAAGGGGGCAGGGTTGATCCAAAAAATTTGGTCAAAAGGTCAAATCGTAAAAACAACTTTTTAACACTTTTAAAGGCCCCCCAATTTTTATCCAATCTTTCCCCTTCAAAAACTTTGGTTTTAAAATGTTTCCGGGGCCCTTGAAAAAGAAAAAATCCTTTTTAACCCTTTTCCGGAAAAAGGGTCAAAGGGGGTTGGATCCAAAAAATAGGTCAATAGGTCAAATCTTTTGAAAAAACTTTTTTACCACTTTGAGGCCCAAGAAATTTTTGGAAATTTTTTTAATTCTTCCCTTTTAAAACATTGGTCAAAAAAGTTGGTTTTGGTTTCCCCTGGAATGATTAATTTTTCCGGGGCCCAGGGTTTTGAAAATTGGGGTGGGGCTGGGGAAAAAAAAGTAGGTCATAATTTAAAACTTAGAAAAATCTTTTAATTATAACCTGGGGCAACATTTTTGGGCCCCAAACATCCTCAAACTTTTGGGAGAAAAAGTTTTTCATGATGATATCTTTTGTGGATTGGGGGCAGAAAAAACCTGAACATTGTTTCACCCACACTTTATTCTTTAAACAATCCTTTTTTTGATAGGGAAGGGAAAATTTTCTTTTTTTTTAGGTGAGCGATCAAGGGCCCCCCTTGGGCCCTTCCTTTTTTAGTAACAAATTTTTAAAACTTTTAAAACAACGTTTTTTGCCCATAATTTCCCCAAACAGGTTCAATTTTTAACTGATATTTACAATTAATTTTGGAGTTATGCCCTTTTTTACCCTAAAAAAAGCCAGATTTCAAAATTTACACTCTAGCATCTTTAAATTTTTTGAGCAAATCAACCTTTTCCCGGGGAACGACTAAAGGGCCATCTTTGGCCCCCTTTTGTTTTTTTTTTTTTGGACCCTTTTAAAATATTTTTTGGGAAAGGGATAATTAAGGGTTTTTTAAAATTTAAGGACATTAAGAGGGTTGGTGCAAAATATTTCAACCTTTAATTTTTTTTTTGTAATCAATTTTTGGGGGCTTTAGATATGGATTTTACACATTTGTCGGATTTAGGTGAGATTTCAGTTTTTTTTTAAATGGCAGCTTTTGGGGGCCCTTTCTCATTCACAGCTTTAGGAACAAATTTAATTTTTTTTTCCACCCTTTAATTTAAAGTTAAAGGGGAAAAAACTTTTTAAAATTCCTTTAACAGAAAAGTCCACTGAGAAGGGAAAAAGCTATAACAAATTGCATTTGGGGCCACTACAGGGTTTTCCCAAAAACATTATCACTAAAATTTGTTTTTCAGATTAAAAAATCAAAATATTTTTTAAATGAACATTTTTTTTTTCATTATTTTTTAAAAATTAATTTTAAGAAGAGGGGGCAAAATTCTATGGCACATTCGGGTTGGGCGTCCCTAAGGGCGGT
>CM037784.1:4188973-4200374 GCA_021229015.1 Solen grandis | reverse complement strand
GAATTCACCAATGAAGGAAAAAACTAAGATATATAAACGTTTTGCATTTTGTTGTTTTTCTGGTATTTTAACTTGGCTGATCAGGTTTGAAACTGTTGATCATCACGAAAACCGTTGCATTTGCAGTATGCAAATCTAGTTCTTTTTACTTTTCGTTGCCAAAGTTAATTTTAGCAACTTCTGTGAAGGTTCACCCTGCGAAGTTTAATCAAATTCCGTCCAGCGGTTTCAGAGGAGATGTCGTTTAAAGATTTCACTATATACATATAAGGCAAATTAGCCCCGCCCCTGGCGACCATTTTAGCAATCTTGGTAGAGTTACCCAAGTAACATCTGTACATTCTGAAATCTGGCCTGTAGTTTTGACTTGACTATTTGAGTTTACCGTCGCTTCGACAGTATTTCAGTCATATAGCGACGTTCAGCTAAATACAGGTGGAGGAAGACCCCGAAGGCATCCGGGTAGAACCACCGACCTACCGCAAGCCAGCTGGTAGGCTTCCTCACATGAAAATCCGAATGACCCTGCAGGGATTCGAACCCGCGTGGTAAGGGGCTGAGTGACTTGACTATTTGAGTTTACCATCGCTTCGATTTCAGTCATATAGCGACGCCCAGCTAATTACAGGTTGAAGAAGACCCTGATCATGGTGAACCATTAGGATCACCCTGCGTGCGTCATAAACGACATCTTCTCTGAAACGGCTACACAGAATTTGATTAAATTTGGCAGGGATGATCCTTGAGTGAACCTTCACTAAAGTTGCTAAATAAAATTGATCGAAGAATAAACTTGATTCAAGTAGAACTTATGGTTGCCATGGCAACGGAAAGAAAAAAATATGAAAACCTTTTAAAAAACATCTTCAGGCCAGATTTCAAAATGTTTAGTACAGATGTTCCGTGGGTAATCCTCTATCAAAATTGCTAAATTTATCCGTAAAAAAACATGGCCGCCAGGGGCGGGGCTAATTTGCCTTATATGTTTATAGTGAAACCTGTAAACGACATCTCTGAAGCCGCTGGACAAAAGTTTTGAAGGAGATTTCATATATCTTTCCGTTGCCTTGGCAACTAGAGTTCTACATGGATCAAGTTTATTTTAGCAACTTTTGTGAAGGTTCATCTAGTCTGTCCAGCGGTTTCAGGGGAGATGTCGTTTATGACGCACGCAGGGTGATCCTAATAGCTCACCATGAGCACATTCTGCTTAGGTGAGCTAAAAATGACATTTAGGCACCACATATAATGCACAATAGGCTAGGTGGATACACAGTACTAAATAATATTCATATAAGGTGCCCAACAAGCAAGCTATACAGTTAAGAGTGATGTAATATGAATAAATAACCAGTCATTTTAATTAAAAAGCATTTAAACTAGATTTTCACGTGTATATTGATTGCATTTATCTTTATAAAACTGCAGCCTGATTACATTTAAGTACAAAAATCTTCTACAGAATTAATTTCAATTCAATTACTGTTATTCTGCGGACAAAATGCCGATGGACGGATGGATGGACAGATGGATGTACATACAAATGATGCACTGTGGGGCTAGAAGTCATTATGTTTAGAACATCAATCAGTTTTTAGGGGCTTTTTTTCTTGTAACATTAAGCCATGGTCATTTATGCGTAGCCTATATTCACTACAGCATGTATATGTTGTAGGAGATATTGGATGTGCGAAGAGTGTTTGGGTGGTTTCACCCTTAATGCATAGGGTTTCAAGAAGGAAATGAGCCGGAGACATTCGTTTGCACATTTTGCAAAACAAAGGTAACAAAGCGGGTTCATTTGCTAACTATACTTACTTTGACTCTGAAAAACAACACTACCATACCACCGAATGGGTGAATAATACAATATAACCACATCCACGTTGTTTTTTATACGCCGCCGGAGGCGGCCGTTTATTGGCGTCATCTTCTCCGTCCGTACCTCCATTTCTTGTGAACGCAACTCCTCCTTTGTTTCTGAATGAATCTTTTCAAACCTTGGTCATTACTATAAAGGGTAGAATGTGCATGAAGTGGCAATTTTCCGGTTCATTGATTTTTAGCTCACCAGAGCACGAAGTGCTCAGGGTGAGCTATTGGGATCACCCTTCGTCCGTCGTCGTCCATCGTCCGTCGTCAACAATTTGCTTTAAAAGACATCTCCGTTGAAACCGCTGGACAGAATTTGTTAAAACGTGGCATGTATGATCCTTGGGTGGGCCTCTACAAAAATTGCTCAAATAAAGTTGATCCATGAAGAACTCTGGTTGCCATGGCAACAAATAGAAAAAATAATTGAAAACTTTGAAAATCATCTCCTCTGAAACAAATGGTCAGAATTTATTTTCCTTTGGCACAAATAGTCACCTCATAAATGTCTACCATAATTGCTAAAATAAAGTTGATCCCTTGAAAAATAAGGCCCCTAGGGGGTTGGCTAATTTCCTTATATACTCTATATAGAAAACATCAAAATACTTTTTTTATGAAGCCAGCTGTGAGAATTTAATTTCCTTTGGCCCAAATGGTCACCTCATGAATGTATACCAACATGGCTAAAAAAAAGTTAATTCCTAAAAAAATGAGGTCCCTAGGGGGTTGGCTAATTCCCTTATATACTCTATATAGAAAACATCAAAATTCTTCTTCTGTGCAAAGGCCAATTTGGGGCCGAAATTTGGCCCCATCTACTCTTCAATACACAATATTTTTCCCGATTTAGTGTGTTTCTGATTCCGTGATCCACCATTTTGGATTTAAATATATGAACAAAATAACACTTATCGGTTTGCGAAAAGTGTTTTCAAAACAAAAAGATAACCCAAGAATTTATTAACTTGTTGAAATGAATGAGATTACATGACCGTCGATTGTCCAGTGTCTTTTAAGTTGCATGATAACACTGTATTTTCTGAAAATGTTAGCGCTTGTGAATCACAACCGAACTGCTCCATAGAGTATATAGGGATGGAATTACTATGGTGTCGAGAGTATGTGGGACATTTAGGTAGAAAATTACTTCTAGGCTACTCATAGTTGTTTTGGCTGCTTTTTCCAGATTAAAAACTGTTACTGATTTAACCTTTTCCTTCATATAGACTCATATTGATACTCTCAAAAGGAACCACATAAAATAGTCACAGTTAAACATTCCTTGTTACAGAAAACAATTTGTTTCATTTTAAAATGCAGATGTACTCTGGTGAGCGTCTATGGCCCTTGGGCCTCTTGTTACAAGATTTCTGTCCCTTGAAACTTAAGTCACATTGCAGCCTTGTGAACGCAACTTCTCCTACGTTTCTGAACGAATCTTTTCAAAATTTGATCAGTGGCATTACTATAATGGGTAGATGTGCATGAAGTGGCGATTTTCCGGTTCATTAATCCCCCCCGCCGCGAAGCGGGAGGGGGGTTATAGGAATGGCCTTCGTCTGTCTGTCCGTCCGTAACGTTTTCGTGTCCGCTCCATATCTCATATACCGCTTGAAGGATTTTCGTGAAACTTGCCGGAAATGTAAACCTAGTTGAGACGATGTGCAGAACACAGATGGCAGCCATGTAGGCTCAAGGTCAAGGTCACACTAGAAGGTTATGTGTTTGAACCTTCAATTTCGTGTCCGCTCCATATCTCCTATACCCCTTTTAGTTTTTTTCATGAATCTTCATGAATCTTGCCTCAAATATATATCTAATTGAGACGATGTGCTGAACATACATAGGTTGCAGTCATGTTGGCTCAAGGTCACACTTTAGGGTCATGTGTTTGAACCTTCTATATCCTTACAATTTCATGTCCGCTCCATATCTCCTATACCCCTTGAAGGATTTAAATGAAACTTGCCTCAAATATAAATATAATTGAGATGATGTGCAGAACACAGGTTGCAGTCATGTCGGCTCAAGGTCAAGGTCACACTTGAAGGTCAAGTGTTTGAACCTTCAATTTCAATTTACAATTTTGTGTCCGCTCCATTACTCCTATACCTCTTCGAAGGATTTTAAAGAAACTTGCCTCAATTATAAACCAAATTGAGACGATGTGCAGAACACAGGTGACAGTCATGTTGGCTCAAGTTCAAGGGAACATTTGATGGTTCAGTGTCCATTCCTGGATATTTTTGTTTCCATGCTATATTTTCTGAACAACGGAAAGTTTTTCATAAGTCAACTACATCAAAATGTTGGCAGAAGCAGGGCAATTTCCATTAGAGGAAAAACATGTCTCCTCTGTCAGCGGCGGGGGATATAGCTGTCCTTTGGACTGTCTTGTTATTTTTGCAAGGTTTTTGTCCCTTGAAACTGAGTCTCTTTAGCTGATTGATAAATCAGCCTTATGAACGCCATTCCTTGTATGTTTCTGTATGTATGTAGGATACAGATAGTGAGTCTATAGACTTGATCTTCACAGACATTCAGGATGCTAGTAGTGGGACATTAGAGGTCTACTATTCTCCACATAAAGCCACATGGCTAGCTGTGTAACGCATACAATACAGTCCTGGCAGTTTAGTAGAGACAACTGGTGCTGAGATCATCTTCATGTTGACACTTTTAGGATACATATTTCATTGTATCAGTAAGACTGATTGGTTTTTTGTAAGTTTAAGAAATGTTCTTTTTTCACAATTTGATTTTTCATCAGAAAAAATAAATATGCTGGTTCAACCAATCCTAGCTTTCTTTTTCATTCTGCAGGTTATCAATTGGTCGACATAAAATATTATAATTCACATTACTAGTGCCTCTCTCGTGGATGGGGTGTGGCTTGGTGTTTAATAGGTTCAACAGGGCGTACCCCGGAGCCTCTTACTACTGCTGGTTTGAGTCCACTCAGGGACATGTTAGAAGGGATTACAATCCCTGCTGAAGTTTGGTGGTTATCATTTGGTAAAACAAATTCAAATATGGAGCTATGGGGTATTAGAAGAATGAAATCTGAACTTACATTCACCCTTTTAGGAGCAAACAGAGCTTTTCTGATTTAAGTTAATTCCAGTCAGCTAGGCTGGTTAGCAGAGTAAGACTTTCAACTCTGGACAAGTGTGGATAAACTGTTTTGCTCAAGAAAACACCCAGCTGCCCCTGCAGGGATCGAACCTACTACCCAGGCAACCACACTCTCAGGCCCCTGTCTTTTCATCATCTTTAGTGATTGCCTCACTTTCAGAAAAGTATATTCGCGAATATACTGCTCATTCAGCTAAATTAATTGGTCTCCCAGACTTCCTTATGAGCTTATGCTTACAGAAATGTTAAAATCAATAATTAAAAGGACCCTCTTGGCTTTATATTTTGTGGCGGCGTATATTGTGGCAGCACTGGCACTCTTGTTTTGTTTAGACATTAATTTCATATTTGTTTGAATGTAAAATCATATAATTATGAACTATTTAAAGGTATAATAAAATATATATTTACTGATCTGAAATCAAAGACCATTTTCCCATGAACGACCATTTTCCATTTAATCACGTTTCTTTCAACAAAACATCTATTTTTAAATATAATAAAGATTACACATTAATAGCAGTCACGTTTGATTATAATGGTTTGCAACCATATTAAACATGTTCAGACATTGCACGATATCATGAGTTACGTAGTAAATGGTTATAGTGATTTATGCAATATGTGATCCAACTGTAAAATCCACTTAGATCTGCAGTTATAAAAAGACAAAATCACAGTTTAGTTTGAATATAGTTTGTGGTTCATGGATGAGTGTAGACGACTCTTAATCTCAATCAGCCTCTTTTGAGTTTCAATCCTGTTATGCAATGTTCAAAAACCTTAATGTGTTTTCATGTCTTATAGTTCGGACTGCTGAAACAGCAGGAATATCATTATCTGATCCAGCAATGAGTGCGCACTTACTTTAAGTATTAGATTAGACCGTTTTTCTACGGCTGCATAGAGGGAACATGAGAGAAAAAAAATCTATTATTTCCACCGGGCAAGTTTTTTTTCACCTCTACCATATACACTAGGATATTAAATCATATATACTTCAGGTTGGAAATCTTAGCCCGGTGGAATCCAGCCCACTAACACGTCTGTGTTTCCATTGGGACAGTCTTTCCACCTCTACCATATACACTTAGGCTATTAATCATATACTTCAGGTTGAAATTAGCCCGGTGGAAATTTTCTTAGGCTATTAATAATATACTTCAGGTTGGAAATGTGAGCCCGGGTGGAAATCCCAGCCCACCTATACACGGTCTGGTGTTTCCACCGGGCCAGTCTTTCCACCTCTACCATATACACTTAGGCTATTAATCATATACTTCAGATTTCCCTTAGCCCGGCTGGAAATCTCAGCCCACCTATACACGGTCTGATGTTTCCACCGGGCCAGTCTTTCCATCTGAACTATATCTTTCTAGAATTTTACTCAAATACCTTAATTTGGCGAATCATAGTAATAATTTATATATGAAGCAAAAACTGCATTTTTTTTTATCTCGGGACTGTTATTCAAAAGGAATAACACAAACACGTCTCGTCTCCCTTTTTTCCGAGCTCTTTGTTTATTTTTATGAAGGGTAAACTGGTGAAATTAGCTTAAGATCAATTGATTGATATCAAGGATCATAGGAATCACGTATTTATCTTATTCGCTAAAAGATACTTACGTTACCTGCCGCAAAGATGTACGTAGATACGTAGTTGCAATTCAGGCTATATCTGTTCAAAATTTTTATCCAACAAATTATGTAAAACATTATGTTACGTATAAAAAATGTCGCTTAAGTATGTGATACGTGATTCAGTTTAATGAGTGGATCATGCGAGACTTTATCCATAAAACAGAAGTGCGTGGCGAAATCGAAAATATCGCTTCATAGAACCACGTGTTGGAAACTTAGCCCAGGTGGTTAAAATATATGTTGCTCACTAGCGCATGCGCACAATAGGCATGGAACCTTCAGCTTGGTGGTAATCTTAGCCCATGACAACGGTACCTGTGTGACAGGTGGACATGCTCTCGAGGCACATGATTAGGCGCGTTATTTCGCAAAAATGCCAATCTCTGTTTATAGGTCTCCGAATGTAGATATTCAACTGAAAATACAACTTGAAAGTAGCAAATGCTTAGACATATGTTAATCATGTTGTCAAGTCTAAATCCTGCAGCAACAGTATCAGAAACGTGAGCTTGCATATCAGGTGGTGTCTGTACCAAAAGTTTTCTTTCTCTAGTCAAAAAGACGGGTTAGGTCTCTTAGGCTACCAGACTGATATGGTAAGTGGATTTTGCCAGTAGCAGTAACTGGGAGGATATTTTTTTGAAACAGACTAAGAGTTTATTTCTCATCTACGTTGTACTGAATTGTTAATTTTGTTTCAGAACTTTTGTTCAACCATTTACCTCGTGAATATTCATGTGCAAATTTATGACTTGAATATAAATTAACTGAATTTAAAATGGAATATGAAATGAAATTATCTTTGCCTCACGGACCGTGTAGAAACTGAGCTACAATATCGTATGAACAAAGAAGACCCTCAGTTAACCATAACGCTCACGACTGTTATGATTTGATTCCCTACTTACACTCTATGCGCTACGATAATCAGGGATACAAATGCTAATGTTAGAGACTTTTGGACCGACTTCGGTTGATACCCGGTTATCAACTCTTGCGTAAAGTGAAGCGCCCGGATATTGTCGTTTGCGCATGTCATGAACTGAACGGCCGGTGTAGCGACCCGAGACGACCCTTTCGTCCCGTTGCTGTTTAATTTCACATAATTTCTATTTGACGATGACCTAACCTTTCAGTTGTGGTTTCGACAGAGTGAATCCTTTTATGAAAGCAAAAATCTCAACGTTGCGAAGATCATACATTCTGCGCGTCTCAAGATTTCTGGTCTAATCACCTAAATTAATCCATACTGGACCGAAGGACACGGACTGAACGGGACAAGGATAACTTACATGTAATTTAGAAGTTTTCGTCGTTAGCCGTCATCTTGCAAACTGCAGTAACCCTGCGTAAACGTTGGGTAAAAGGAGAGTAGAGTTCAAAGTTAAAACTGTGTCACTAGAGTGGCTACACATTGTGTTCTGTCCGTACTCTAGTTAAAATAGTTCTTACTTGGGTACCAAATAAAATCGGTCATGAAAGTAACTGAGTGCAGGGCAGGAATTGTAGGCTGCTATGCATGTGATACACATGACATCATGACATTGTTTATAGAAGTATGAAACTGAGTCAGTGTATGCCTTTGTAATGATATTTAGTTGCTTTTTTTGTTGTTGTTTTTTTTATAATAATTTCTTTATTTGATTTTCCCTCTTTCCTCAATACTCTCCCTATATACAGTTTCCTCACCTTTTCTTACTTCACATTTTACACGATTCTGCCATTCCTATGTAAATTCTTTTCTAAATATTTTGTGGCCATTGTATCGCTCTACCGTCGGAAAGGAAGGAGCATTCGCCAACAATCTAGTATGCTACACGCCATTAACACCAACTCATGCAGTTTTAGCTCACCAGAGTGCGTACGTTGTCCTTTGCTGTACGTCGTCATGAATGATCCTTTGGTAACCCTCCACAAAAATTGCTAAAATAAACTTGATCCACGAAGAATTCTAGTTGACATGGCAACCAACAGATTCTAATTTAAACAAAAAACCTTAATATTCTCCCCTGAAACAAATAGTCAAAATTTCATTTAGAACAAATGGTCACCCTGTAGCCCTTAACCACAAAAAAAAAATAGCCCGAATGAAGTTGATCCCTTGAAAAATTAGGCCCCTAGGGAGTCAGCTAGTTTCCTAAATTTTAAAGTTTCCTAAATTTTTAAATTCTTCTGTAAAATAATGGTCAGGTTTATTATATTTCATGTTGTGATTTAAAATAATTGGGAACAAATGGCCATATGGCTCACTACCATAATTGCTAAAATAAACAAGAGGGCCATTGAGTCCATGGACCGCTCACCCGAGTATACCGTTACCCAAGGAACATCAGTACGAAAATATTTGAAATCTTGCCAGTACTCTTGAAGGAGATGAGAAGGAGATGATTTTTAAAGTGTTTTTTTTCCGTTACTATGGTAACCAGAGTTCTGCATGGATCAGGTTCATTTTAGCAACTTTTGTGAAGTCTCACCCAAGGATCATCCCTGCCAAGGTTAATCAAATTCTGTCCAGCGGTTTCAGATGTGTCGTTTAAAGCAAATCGTTGACGACGGACGCAGGGTGATCCAAATAGCTCACCATGAGCACATTGTGCTCAGGTGAGCTAAAAAGTCAAACCATAAAAAAGTTAATCCTTTAAAAAATATGCCCCCCCCCCCTCGGGGTCGGCTAGTTTTCATGTATTCTGTATTGAAACTTTAAAATTCTTAAATTTAAAAGTTGAATCTGCTTGATACGGTACTCTGGTGAGTGATCCAGGACTTGGAGTGATCCAGGATTTGGACATCAGCGGTATACGACAATTAACAGGCTGCCACCGTATATTTCCATATATCCATAAAGCAATTCAGAAATAACACTAGCGACTGCTACATAAGTTAAAGGGATTTGGTGTGTCTAGGAATTTGCATAAATGGTTTACTTTCTTTCTTTTTGGTGATAGACGTAAATTGTATTTCATCAGAATGGTGCGACGTGATTTCTGGTATACATCAAAGATCAGTCCTGGGACCGATCATTTTCATATTGTTCAGTAATAAAGTTGGTTGTATCTAGTACTTGTCTTCATTTCGCGAATTCAAGTTATACTCAGACATATCAAAAGAAAATGATCAGAAAGCATTGCAGGAGAAAGCATTGCAGGAGGACATATCTAATATTTGTTGCTGGAGTAAAGAACGCCTTTTACAATTTAACGTTGTAAAGAGCAAAAAAGTTTCACTTTAGTAAAAAAAGACTGACAGTAAAATTAAAATAAATCCCACATTTTATCAGTTGAAAATTATTAAGATCTTTGTGTCCTCTTTATGAGAAGTAATACTTTGATGAACGTAAATACTGGTGGACATGCTTATTCATAAATACAGACCTGACTATTTGAGCTTACCGACGCTTCGATTGTACATGGATTTCAGTCATATAGCGACGTCCAGCTAATTACAGGTGGTTTGTTTGTTTTTAGCTCACCAGAGCACGAAGTGCTCAGGGTGAGCTATTGGGATCACCCTTCGTCCGTCGTCTCTCGTCAACAATTTGCTTTAAAAGACATCTCCTCTGAAACCGCTGGACAGAATTTGATAAAACTTGGCATGTATGATCCTTGGGTGGGCCTCTACAAAAATTGCTCAAATAACGTTGATCCATGAAGAACTCTGGTTGCCATGGCAACAAATAGAAAAAATAATTGAAAACTTTGAAAATCATCTCCTTTGAAACAAATGGTCAGAATTTATTTTCCTTTGGCACAAATAGTCATCTCATGAATGTCTACCATAATTGCTAAAATAAAGTTGATCCCTTGAAAATGAGGCCCCTAGGGGGTTGGCTAATTTCCTTATATACTCTATATAGAAAACATCAAAATACTTTTTTTATGAAGCAAGCTGTGAGAATTTAATTTCCTTTGTCCAAATGGTCACCTCATGAATGTATACCAATATGGCTAAAATAAAGTTAATTCCTAAAAAAATGAGGTCCCTAGGGGGTTGGCTAATTCCCTTATATATTCTATATAGAAAACATCAAAATTCTTATTCTGTGCAAAGGCCAATTTGGGGCCGAAATTTGGCCCCATTCCCATCCGTAAAAGTATATATTTTTCCTCAACTGTAGGTGAAAATCCCCCCCCCCCCAAGAAAATAATAATAAAAAAATAAAATAAAAGACCGTTAAATGATCCGCATTTTTGGCTTTTCTCCGCATTTTACACACTTCTCCTTCTCAATTTGTTTTGTTTTTTCTCATGTAACTGGTAATTCGCCTGGTAATCTAAAGAGAACTAAAAAGAGAGAGGAAAAAACTTGAAATGAGCTTATCTGTTTAACTTTTTTTCTCATTTTTTCCCACTTTTTCTATTTTTGCATAAAATTTTGCCAGATTCTTGGCGATGTCACGTACGCAAATTGCCGATTTTGTTACGAAAATATTTTAATGTAGAGATGCATTGTTTTGTGGATAAAAGCTAAAAAGACACACTGTAGGTAATTTGGAGAGTACTTTTAGTATTTTGCAAAATAGATTCACAACTTTCTCTGCCCATGTAAATAAAATTAATAACCATGTTCCTTGGGTAACCCTATACTCAGGTGAGCGAACCAGGGCCATAGCCAGGGCCTCTATTGCCCTCTTGTTTTTAACTCGTGACGTCACAGCTAATTGGTGCACGCGCTTTATACAAGGCTGTATGAGATGAGTTCAATGAATGACGTAATTCCTTTAAAAACATGCCTCCAATAATGAGTGAGTA
>CM037784.1:4162308-4188873 GCA_021229015.1 Solen grandis | reverse complement strand
TTGTTACAGTTACGACTGCTTCTCTTTAAATGGCAGATGGTAGGCAGATTTACTACTGATTTGTCTCCCTTGGTTTTATGTTGAACCAATGTTATCATCAGTACCTTGATTCCTATTACTTTATTTGATTCAGATAATATTTTAGGATGGAGGGAATATGTTATTCCTACATAATTTGTAGAAGTTGTTAGACATTGTTATAGTTTTATGTTTGTTTCTGTAAATAGATGACTTATTTTAAGCATGTTAGTTTTCCATGTATTACTGAAATATGTGGTTTTATGGTTTACAATGCTAGACTGACCTTAAAAAATTCTTTGTTTGGAGTTACCCGACTGACTTACTAAAATCTCCGCGACTCAACTTTTTTTTTCCTTTCAAGTGTCAGATTTTTTTTTCTTTGGCTAGATCAATCGTATATAGCAGTTGCAAAAAAAGAACTCTTACACAACAGGTAATGACCAGGTGTATAGCTGCTATAAATCCAAAGTCAAACAAATGCTAACACAAAACTCTTTTAAGTTTTGATAGGCAGCATCTCAAAGAAGCTGTCCAAGAGTTCAAAAGGAAACCGCACATTGGCTAGTTTCACACCCTTTAAACTTTACTGAGCACTGCAGTACGTTAATTTCTTCCAGTGTGTAGAATGGATGTACACAAGGTGAAATTGAAATCAGTGGAGGGGGCATAGAGGGGTGCATTTGGTGACACTTGTGCAAGCATTCCTCTCAGGATAATTGACAGCTTCTCATTCCATAATTAATACACAGACTTCTACAAATCTACGCATCCTGTTGACACTGACATACCCTTTTACCCTAATCATATTGCACCTTACAAAGTTTTAGTAAGTAAGTATATGAGACACCATAGCCCTCTGGGGATTATGACTGAAAACAACATCCGAATGAAATTAGTAAAAGAAACTGGTAAGAAACGCACAATAATTATTAGGTGTCTCCTAAACAAACTGACTTATTGTTTTTACTCTGTTTCTTCTTTTTCTTGTGCCGGCAACTTTGTATGAGCCATATCTCGGAGACCGCGAGACATATACTTCATATGATTATAGTCCTCAACGTGTAGTGGTGCCTCCCAGACTTTTGTAAATGGGGGCTTCCTGGGGGTCAGGCCCCACCCCCTCAAAGATGACTTTTTGCATAAAGAAATTATTTTGGTGAAATCATATATTTTTTCCTCATAGTGATAAGAATTGCAAAGTACTACTTTGGTGTCCCCTAAGTTTTACTTATGACCTTATATCTCAAAAACTGTTCAGATCCCCACCCCTAAACTATATATATTCTTGGTCCTCATGATAAGATAGATTGAATAGTACTTATTTTATGTTCACATGGGTCACCAAAGGGTCAGGCTCCACCCCCTGAATTTTATTTATGAATTTATATCTCAAGAAATGTTCAGATCCCCACCCCTAAACCCATAGGGGTTTTATTCATATTCTGAATTAACGGTAATGTGAATCAATGATACTGCTCATGATGCATTCTGGATTTCTTATCCCATCTTATAAGAGGGTCAAAGCATAAACCCACAGATTAGGGAAGTGAGAAAAGGGTCCCGTCTTATAGATGAATAGTCTTATAGGCGAGTTTTCTATGGTATTTTTTAGCTCACCTGAGCACTTGTGCTCAGGGTGAGCTTTTGTGACTGCTTTTTGTCCGTTGTCAACAATTGCTTTGTGAACACTCTAGAGGCCACAGTTTCGGCCCAATCTTCATGAAACTTGGTTAGGATGTTTGTCTACATAATATCTTGGATGAGTTTGAAATTGGGTCATGTGGGGTCAAAAACTAGGTAATCAGGTCAAATCTTAGAAAAACATTGTGAACTCCAGAGGCCACATATTTAGCCCAATCTTCATTAGATTTTGACAGGATGTTTGTCTACATGATACCTCGGATGAGTTTGAAAATGGGTCACTTAAGGTCAAAAACTAGGTCACCAGGTTAAATCTTAGAAAAACCTTGTGAACACTCTAGAGGCCACATATTCAGCCCAATCTCCATGTAACTTGGTCAGAATGTTTGTTTACATCAAATCTCGGATAAATTCAAAACTGGGCCACATGGGGTCAAAAAATAGGTCAGCAGGGCAAATTTTAGAAAGATCTTGTGAACACTCTAGGCGCCTTCATTTTTGTACTATCTTCATTAAACTTGATAAGAATGATGACTGCTTGAATTCCAGTTAAGTGCAAATTCAGGTAGGATCAAAATCTAGGTCACTTAGTCAAATGTTAGAAAAACACTTTAGATGCCACATTTTTTGTCATCATGCCTAACACAGCAATCTTACTCAGATGAGCGACACAGGGCCATCTTGGCCCTCTTGTTTTGATATACCAAGTATTTGATTAATCATGTGGTATGTTCACTTTAGTAATATAATTAGTCCCCTACCGGCTTCGCCGAAGGGGACTATAGGTTTGCACTCCGTCTGTCCGTCCGGCAGTCCGTCGGTCCGTCAGTCACACACATGTTTTTCGGACTTTTTTTCTAAACGCTTGCAGATATTCATCTAATTTTTGGTGTGTGAGTCTACCACCATGACTTACAGATCAAGTTTGAGTTTCGTTCCGGTCCACTGATTTTTGATGGAATTACAGCCCTTGGAATTAGAAAATTTCGTTAAAATAGCAGTTTTCCAGACTTTTTTTCTAAACGCTTGCAGATATTCATCTAATTTTTGGTGTGTGAGTCTACCACCATGACTTACAGATCAAGCTTGAGTTTTCGTTCAGGTCCACTGATTTTTGACGGAATTATAGCCCTTGGAATTAGAATATTTCGTTAAAATAGCAGTTTTCCGAATTTTTTTCTAAACTCTTGCAGATATTCATCTAATTTTTGGTGTGTGAGTCTACCACCATGACTTACAGATCAAGTTTGAGTTTCGTTCCGGTCCATTAATTTATGACGGAATTACGACCCTTGGAATTAGAAAATTTTGTTAAAATAGCAGTTTTCCGGATTTTTTTTCTAAACGCTTGCAGATATTCATCTAATTTTTGGTGTGTGAGTCTACTACCATGAGTTACAGATCAAGTTTGAGTTTCGTTCCGGTCCATTGATTTTTGACGGAATTACGGCCCTTGGAATTAGAAAATTTCGTTAAAATAGCAGTTTTCCAGACTTTTTTTCTAAACGCTTGCAGATATTCATCTAATTTTTGGTGTGTGAGTCTACCACCATGACTTACAGATCAAGCTTGAGTTTCGTTCCGGTCCATTAATTTATGACGGAATTACGACCTTGGAATTAGAATATTTCGTTAAAATAGCAGTTTTCCGAATTTTTTTCTAAACTCTTGCAGATATTCATCTAATTTTTGGTGTGTGAGTCTACCACCATGACTTACAGATCAAGTTTGAGTTTCGTTCCGGTCACTGATTTTTGATGGAATTACGGCCCTTGGAATTAGAAAATTTCATTAAAATAGAAGTTTTCCAGACTTTTTTTTCTAAACGCTTGCAGATATTCATCTAATTTTTGGTGTGTGAGTCTACCACCATGACTTACAGATCAAGTTTGATGAGTTTCGTTCCGGTCCATTGATTTATGACGGAATTACGACCCTTGGAATTAGAAAATTTTGTTAAAATAGCAGTTTTCCGGATTTTTTTTCTAAACGCTTGCAGATATTCATCTAATTTTTGGTGTGTTGAGTCTACTACCATGAGTTACAGATCAAGTTTGAGTTTCGTTCCGGTCCATTGATTTTTGACGGAATTACGGCCCTTGGAATTAGATTTTTTTTTTAAATAGCAGTTTCTCTGCACTCAGGTCTTCCTCCACCTGTAATTAGCTGGGTGTTGTTATATGACTGAAATAAACAGGTTGTGTTTGTGTTGGGGGGTCTTAGTTTTCCATTTGCCGGTAGGGGACTTAGTATTGCCTAAGCAATACTTTCATAATACTTGTTTTCCATAATTATTGTGTCAGATGGGAAAAAAAAAAATACCTACCTACCTACCCACCTAAAAAAATGTGGGTAGGGTATCTCCAAGCAAAGAATTTTTAAGGATAAATACGAAGTCAATCGAGGATTTTACAATTTATTTGGTCAAAACCAGAAAAACCTAAAATATAATTAAAACATTTCGTTAGACAGTTTACGGACACAAAGTAATAATAAATACGAAGTCAATCGAGGATTTTACAAATCATCGCGAGGAATTAATTACTTGGTAAATACATATTTAAATAACTTCAATACAAATATAAACTTACCAGGCACGTCTAAATAAAGTTACATTTTAATATAGAAAATGCTCAAAGGTAAGAGCGACATAATGTATCTAACAATATATATATGTATCCAACAATCAACTTGCGTCGACGGTGATCGATCGGTGAATGATTAGTAAGAAAGACGGAGGCTTATGAGCGGGAAAAAGGGACAAAGGGGCAGGGCCAACCAATCAGGGCATTTCCTTAAAATAGAACACTCACTCAACCAGTTTACATAAGAACTCACTCACGACATGCTCACTCTCTTGGACAATAGCAGACATGTACAAACATAGAGTAAACAAGGACAAGCGTACTAACAAGACACTACAATACAGAGGGACAAAACTGCACCTTGCTACACACTCCCCCTCTTGGTTGGAATGTCTCCGACATTCGTGACCTGTAACTATTATGAAAAATATCTACTATAAGGAAATATTAAAATACAATACTGTCACTATCAATGCACATTTGAGAAAAATATAAATTTATCTCAAACAATAAACTCTGGGTACGGCTAAGCACATCTTGCGACGAGATTGCCTAAGTCTTTTGTAAAGAAAAATATTGATATTCATTGCTAGGTACTCGAAGCTAAAAATTACTTGCATACATTATATGCATACATTAAAATCAAACAAATCTAAAATCACTTAACCATTCTTTCAAGTTGCTTCACTATTTAATATAATGACTACACAAAATATTCTGCAGTCTGCTGGTAAGCCCACTCACCGTACCTGTCAGGCGGGCGCACAGTGCGTCGTGGCGGGGGACAGGACAGGGGACTGGGTCGAGACACAGTGACAGGACTGGGCCGAGGAACGGGAACAGGACTGGGCCGAGCCACAGTGACGGGTGGTCTTGGCCGAGACAAGGGAATAGGACTGGACTGAAAATTGACTAGTCTACTGGGGTACACACTTGGTACAGAAGGAGAAGATAGAGCGTGAGGAGTGGCATGTGTGGATGATCATGGCCAATACGGTGAAGACCTCGAGCTGGGGAATGATGTATGCAGAGGAAGAACTTGACTCGGAAGAACTTGAGTCGGCATCATACTCCTTGTTCACAGGGACTGCTCTGGTCCTAGGTCTTGCTTTAGGAACAGGTTGAGGAGCAGGCGCTTCATCATCTGTAGGAATTGACTGGAAAGGTAGAAGCATGTTTCGGTGTAACGTTCTAATGGGCCCGTTGCCAGACTCCAGGCGAACTTTGAACACTGGTTGTCCATCATATGGAACGTCTACAATAACGTAGGGATTACGTTCCCCTTGGAAAGCGAGCTTCTGCTTCCTCGAAGATTGACGTTTCTGACCAGAACAATGTCACCAATAACCATTGTTCTCGCGAACACTGCGATCATAATTGGTCTTGTTCTGGCCAGCCCTCTTCTGCGCTGCCTCCCTGGCGACTTTGTATGCGTACTGCATACGCTTTTGCAGCTTTGCAGCATAACTGCCATGCTGAGTCTCTCCGAAGTTTCTGGGGCTGGTACCCAGAAAAGCGTCAACTGACAAGCGGGGGTGCCAGCCGAACATGAGGAAAAAGGGGAGAAAAACCCAGTAGCAGAGCTCTTGGTAGCATTATATGCTTGCCACAAGGGGTGGAACGAAGTCTTTCCAGTTGGCCTTGTGGTCATCGCTTAATGTACCGAGCATGCACAGAAGAGTGCGGTTGAAACGCTCCGCCGAAGGGTTGCCCATTGGGTGAAAAGGGGTGGTACGTGTTTTACGAACATTTGCAATTTTACACAGTTCCTTTATAACGCGAGACTCGAAGTTGCGACCTGATCAGAATGTAACTGTTCAGGAAAGCTATAGTGAACGATGAAGTTCTCATAGAGGGCCTTGGCTGTAGTATAAGCTTCTGATTGCAGCATGGAATGGCCTTGGCATAACGAGTGAAATGGTCTGTTATGACAAGAACATCCTCGTACCCACCCTTAGACTTCTCGAGCTTTAAGAAGTCAATGCAGACAAGTTGCATTGGCCTAGAAGTATTGATGGGCACAAGTCCTGCACGCGGAACCACAGGCTCCTTCCTACAGACACAGGAAAGACACGAGGAAACGCGGTCTTTGATATAAGACTCCATGCCAGGCCAAAAGAAACGCTGGCGCGCAAGCCAAAGAGTCTTATCGCAACAAGGATGGCAGCATCATGGTGAACACCACGAAATGCGACAGAACGGAAAGCAGAGGGAATGACCAACTGGTTGACCTGCTCACCATCCAAGGATGCGGTTCGAAACAAAACGCCATTGTCGAGAGATAGAGAAGACAGATCACGAAGTAAACATTTTACTTCACGAGAACAGCTCCTCCCCCTCGGCCGAGAACCGGACCGTAGGATGGAGATGACTTTTGAAATATCAGGGTCTTTGGCCTGCTCCTGTACCCAATTAACGGATTAACCGGTACAGTGTCTGCAGCAATGTCATCACCGAGAAGAACGTCACTGTCACAAGTCAGGCTCTCAACAGCAGCAACTGAAGAAGTTACTGCAGAAACAAACGCTTTAACTGTTTCAGAGAACATCTGTGGCATACGACTCAAAACCGTCGCAATCAGTGTTCGATCTACCTGTCTTATAGACAATATCGAAGTTATATGCTGACAGGGCTGCTACCCAGCGGTGACCTGTCGCATCAAGTTTGGCAGAAGAAAGAACGTAAGTCAACGGATTGTTATCCGTGAATACAGTGAAGGTGTTGCTATACAAATAGTCGTGGAATTTTATCAGTGACCGCCCACTTGAGTGCAAGGAACTCAAGTTTATGAGCAGGGTAGTTCCTCTCACTTTGTCGCAGTCCACGGCTCGCATAAGCGATAACCTTCTCCTCACCATCTTGATCTTGCAGAAGAACTGCGCCTATCCAGTCCCACACGCGTCAGTATGGACTATGATGAGGTTTTGCTGAAGTCAGCAAAGCCAAAACTGGAGAAGAAGTGAGTTTTTCTTTAAGTAGGTCAAAGGATTGTTGCTGGGCATCAAACCAGGACATGGGACAGGGGAGATTTTCTTAGATTTTTTGGACTTTTTAGAAGACTTGGTAGTGCCATGGCCCTCAAGGAGTTTATTAAGGGGATTGGCAATTTTAGAATAGTCCCTTAATGAATCTCCGTAAAACCAGCAGTTCCGAGAAAACTGCGTAATTCAGAGACATTCTTGGGGGTAGGCCAATTGGAAATAGCTGAGACTTTGTCAGGATCAGTAGAAATACCGTGTTCAGAGATGACATGACCAAGATAGGTGACAGAGGACTTGAAAAACTCGCATTTTGAACCTTTCAATTTAAGACCATGTGCTTGAAGACGCTGAAAGACAGATTGAAGACGGGCAATGTGCTCTTCGAAAGTCTCAGAAAATATAAGAATATCGTCAATGAAAACGAGACATTCTTTTAGATTAAGGTCACCCATGCACTTCTCCATGAGGCGCTGAAAAGTAGCACACTATTGGTTAAACGAATGGCATCCGGTTACACTCGTAGAAACCGAGATTTCCAACAAGAGAAGCGGTTTTGGCCTTGTCTTCTTCTTCCATCTCGACTGCCAGTAACCAGAACGCAAGTGCGAGCTTGGAGAAGAATTTGGAGCCAACCAAGGTGTCAACAGTGTCGTCGAACCTAGGAAGCATGTAGGCATCTTTACGTGTTCTGGAATTCAGCATGCGGAAATCCAGACAGAAGCGCAATGAGCCATCTTTCTTACGCACCAAAACCACGTTTGAAGAGAATGGGCTATCACTCTCACGAATAGCACCACACTCAAGCATGTCCTTAAATGCTGTCTAACCTCCTCATACATTCCAGGAGGGATCTTTCGATACGGCTGCTTGAATGGGGTGTCATTCTCAAGAACAATCTTGTGTTTGACAAGATTAGAACAACCAAGATCAGTGGACCAGTAGAAAAGATATGCTTCCAGTTCCCAAGAACCTGTCGGACTCGAAAGTATCTGATCTGATGACAAATTATCAGTTTCAATTTTGACACCAAGATCATCAACTGGGTCAAGACTAGGAGGACTGAAGGAGGTGGGAAAGAAGCAAGATTGTCAACAATCTTAACCTCGTTGACAATACATAAGTCAGACCTTGCCGAATGAAGACTGGCTTGGCTGTCATGTTACATAAACCTACGAGAACTTTGACGTAACTGCCGTGCTGAGGAACCTTAAGAACATGGGGCCTCACAAGACAGGGCTATCAGAGGAAATGTTCTCAGTGACAATTTTCTGAATACCATGACTAAGACCTCTGGCAATTCCATTGAGTGAAACAGACTCATACGGACCAAGTTCAACCGTATGTTCATTGGTTGATTTAACAGTGGACAGGTTCACAAATTAAAGAATCAAATGCAACTGCCAAGATTCAGGTAAAGGGTATGCGGGTGCAGCAGCAGCCGACTTACATCGTGTAATGACATTAGTACCAATGATCACAGGGCAAGACGCTGTGTCAGGCACTACCAATGCGGGAACTTGGAGTTCAAAGTTCAAAGTAGGGACACCTACAGTCACTTCAATGTAACCAAGTATGTCAAGCTTGTTACCATTTGCAACAGTGACATCATGTCAACACCAAAATCAGACAAGTCTTTCAAAGGGGGATTGCTGGGTAAAGATTTGAAGAAAGTATCTGAAACAGAAAATCCTTGTCCGGGGAGCCAATTTGTAGTGGGTGGAATTATAACCAACACCAGCGGTTAGTTCGATGTTTATTTGGTACAAAACCAGAAAAACCTAAAATATAATTAAAACATTTCGTTAGACAGTTTACGGACACAAAGTAATAATAAATACGAAGTCAATCGAGGATTTTACAAATCATCGCGAGGAATTAATTACTTGGTAAATACATATTTAAATAACTTCATACAAATATAATACTTACCAGGCACGTCTAAATAAAGTTACATTTTATTATAGAAAATGCTCAAAGGTAAGAGCGACATAATGTATCTAACAATATATATATGTATCAACAATCAACTTGCGTCGACGGTGATCGTTCGGTGAATGATTAGTAAGAAAGACGGAGGCTTATGAGCGGGAAAAAGGGACAAAGGGGCAGGGCCAACAATCAGGGCATTTCCTTAAAATAGAACACTCACTCAACCAGTTTACATAAGAACTCACTCACGACATGCTCACTCTCTTGGACAATTAGCAGACATGTACAAACATAGAGTAAACAAGGACAAGCGTACTAACAAGACACTACAATACAGAGGGACAAAACTGCACCTTGCTACATATGCCTTGTCACATAGGCATATCACTCTTACATGTTTATAGGTAATTGTTAAACATTGTACAGATCCCTGTGCTGAGTGGTTAGAGTGTTCCATCTGGTAATTGGGAGGTTGATGCTTATAGACATACCAAATTTATTAAAATTGTACTACTTGATGGTAGTTTTAGGACTGAATGGTAAGGTGTGGTATCATGCCACTTGGTTATGACTCATATTGCACTGAGGCAGAGCTATTATCTCTCTCATGTAGACAAATTTTCAAGACTGAAATTGCCATTGGTGGGATGCCAAACCAACAATCATGAAATATCGAAGTTTGAAGATCTTCAGAGTGATAAGCTATAGAAAACATGTTTACCCAAGCTGCTCTCTCTTTTACATGAATAGGTTTATTATGTTTTCTTCATTTGTGTGTTTTTTCTTTTCAATTTCTGATTTTGTATTTGTGTAATTTGATTAATTTGATTACCATTTAGGTCGATTTTTAGCTCACCTGGCATGAAGTGTGTGTTTTTGAGATCGCCCTGCGTCCATCGTCTGTCGTAAAACAATTTACTTTAAACGACATCTCCCCTCCAGGGGCGGGGCTTATTTGCCTTATATGTATATTGTGAAATCTTTAAACGACATCTCCTCTGAAACCACTGGGCAGAATTTTAGTAAATTTGGCAGGGATGATCCTTTGGTGAACCTTCACAAAAGTTGCTAAAATAAACTTGATCCATGTGGAACTCTGGTTACCATGGTAATGGAAAGAAAAACATGAAAACTTCAAAAATCGTCTCCTTCAAAACTATTGGCCAGATTTTAAATATTTGGTACAGATGTTCCTTGGGTAAAGTTCTTCCAAGATTGCTAAAATTATTCCGATCTGGAAAAAAAAACATGGCCGCCAGGGACAGGGCTGATTTGCCTTATATGTATATAGTGAAATCTTTAAATGACATTTCCTCTGAAACCACTCGACAGAATTTGATTAAATTTGGCACAGATGATCTTTGGGTGAAGCTTCACAAAAGTTGCTAAAATTATTCCGATCCGTAAAAAAACAAGGCCACCAGGGGTGGGTCTAATTTGCCTTTTATGTATATAGTGAAATCTTTAAATGACATTTCCTCTGAAACCACTGGACAGAATTCGATTAAATTTGGCAGGGATGATCCTTGGGTGAAGCTTCACAATGGTTGCTAAAATTATTCTGATCCGTAAAAAACATGGCTGCCCAGGGCAGGGCTAATTTGCCTGATATGTATATAGTGAAATCTTAAAATGACATCTCTGAAATCACTGGACAGAATTTGATTAAATTTGGCAGGAATGATCCTTGGGTGAAGCTTCACAAAATTTGCTGAAATTATTCAGATCCATAAAAAAAAACATGGCTGCCATGAGCGGGGCTAATTTGCCTTTTATGTATATAGTGAATTCTTTAAACAACATCTCTGAAACTGCTGGACAGAATTTGATAAAACTTTGCAGGGATCATCTCCTTCAAAACTACTGGCCAGATTCCAAAATGTTTTAATACAGATCATGTTCCTTGGATAATCCTATACTAGGTGAGCGATCCAGGGCCATAATGGCCCCCTTGTTTTTTCTTCTTGTTTTTTTCTTTTATCTATTTGAGGTCATAATGGTTTTAAACCTTAATCAATACATCAATTATTACAAATAGCATTTTGACCATACATTCAAAGAGAAGTTATCAATGTCACTTTGCAGGTGTCCTGGAAAATTAATTGCTATGTATTTATAAATATTGGTCAGTACTTTTCTAAATACAAATTCATGTCAAAATTGAATGTCTAATAAATACTTAATATGTAAGATATAAATGATTTAGAATGGTCTCTATATATGATTGTAATGGTTTTGGTCATGATAATTAAGAATTTCATAACAATATAATTTACTCAGGAAAATGAAGATAAAGAAATGAAGAATTGTAAGTATTATTTTTGTTCAAGTTGTATTTTTCTTTTGTATTTCTGTACAGTTGTTGAGTCACTGGATGTTTCAGTGAACCTCTGCATGTACTCACTCTTGTTCATTTGTTGTCACATTTCTTTTTCTGTTGCTAGATTCCAAGACTTATCTACTGAATACATGCTGTTGGGAAACTCTTTATCTTTGCTGTAATATTCCACCTGTCATCTTTGTAGCTTAGCAATTTTCATCTTCTCTCTCTCTCTCTCTCTCTCTCTCTCTAGTAAGCACAACAAGTCTGAGCATTTCAGATTAGTTGCAGACTTACTAGTTATATACTTGTCACATTGATCATTTCCTTTTAAAGACTTTGTTGCTTTCTGAAGAAAAAAATTGTTTATTGGGTGGGCTTTAATCTTTTCTTCTGAGTGCAACTCCTCCTACATTCTAAATGACCTGTGAACTCTCCGATTTTGAGCGGGAGCTACCGATAATTGCTTGCTCTCCCGGTCTACCGACCAACACCAGAATCTACCGCCTTGATCTCAAGGCCCCCAATATACCGCTTATAAAACTTTGTTTGGCGCATACGAAGAAGAAATCAGTAAATTAGTACCGCGGTTGTTTAAGTTCCGTAATGCACAAAAATACAGGTCGTTTCTACACTGTATATTACTTAAAGTAACAGCACCTGCTGTGGGATTATCCAATCAACACGCATTTTAAGGCTTCCTAATTATTCAAAGATTGGAATACTCGGATAGTATTGGCAGCTTATAACTTGTTTACATTTGTAAACACCCTCTACTGACTTTTGTTTATACCTGCACTGTGTTCAATAGGCGAACCCGCTAGGTTTCGCTAGATGTCGCTTCATGAACTCTAAATTATAAAGTATTTTTCTGGTAATGTAATCATCTACAAAATCTTTCGAAAGTTTCGTAAAATTGCTAAATTCAATTTGCCTCCGTTGTTTTGGATATCGGTAGTCAAAACCAAGTGTTCGTTTAAAACAATTTTCGATACAGAAGCGCTTAAATGTAGCGCTTCGCCTATTGAACACAGGGCTGCATTTGGAACTGTTATGAAATTGCGCAATCATCACAATGGCGGCCATTTGCGAAAAACATCAGCAATGGTTTACTACCGTTTCTTTTAAAACATTTAAATAGTTTAATTGGTTAAACCTAGCTAGATTCCAACTGGTAAATAGCATAGATTTTACCGATGTATATAAATGACTCGATGCTAATCGCTAATGGAGCGAGTCAAAACGTATCCAAACCAAAACGTACCCAATATTTAACGTACCCAAGTATCTTTTTTTTTTTTTCACTTGATATTTTCTTTATAATATTTTTAGTCAGGTTAATATTTATGATTTTGTATGAAAACTTTTTTTTTTTTTTGTCTTTTGTTGTGTTTGGTTATTAATGTTATCAAAATATTAATATACCTATTCTCATAAAAAATTCTCTATGATTTTTTTTATTTTTTTTAATGAAATTTTTTTTTTTGACAATTGAATGAAATATTTATTTGATAATTTATTTATAAAACTAAATGTGAATTAAATTCATTTAATTAACATTTAGAATTATATGACAGTTTTTGTAATGTTTTATTTTCAACATATTTTTAAATTTTTATTTTTAAATATTATGCACCAATTGAATATGTCTTTGACAGTCCAATTTAATAACAAATGCATTATATCATACCAGAAATATAAAGACAATAAAGTATTCTGAAAAACATATTGGAGCCACTTGTTTTAAAATTTGGCTCCAACTTCTTAAATTTGGCTCTAATTTTTCTCATTTGGCGAATGTGTTGGCGCAAACATTTTTACATGTTGTAAGTAATTAGTTAATAAGTAATAAAAAATGAAATAAAAGTAAATGAACAATAAAAAAAATGTGTTTTGTTATTACTGTAGTGAGAAAAAAACGCGCTGCGAAAAATCTCCCTCTCACACAACCCAATCTCCCACTTTGGGAGCACAGATCTCCCACTTTCAGACCGAATAAAGTTCACAGGTCTGATTAATTTTTTACTAAACTTTCACAGTATTATTGTCATCTACTGCCCTAGCACATAACAGTATTGTCAGGATTTTGTAATTTGATCATTTTTATTTTGTCCAAAATATCTTCCAAGCAAAATTCCTCCTATATTTCTGAAGGGATTTTGACCAAACTTCACAGGATTATTTTCATCAACTGCCCCAGGGCATATTGTAGGGCATTTGTGATTTGATCATTTTTTATGGAGCTAAGCCCCTTTATTAAATGGTAAAAACATATCTTCAGGGTGCAACTCCTTCTACATTTTGATCAAACTTTCAAGGGATTATTATCAAGTTCCCAGTGCATATTGTTAGGCGTCAGACATTTTTGGCAGAGTTTTGCCCCGTTGTTTATTTTGTCAATTTTAACTCTGAGCAAAAACTCATCCTCATTACTAGCTTCAAAAGATAGGAAATAGCTCAGTGTAGGAGATTGAAAACCTGGTTTTTGGATCATTTTATGACACTTGTTTTTCAATGCTTTGTTTTACTGACAGTTGGACTTCAAACTCAGGTAACATTACCAGTATGCCAGATCACCTTAAATAATAAATTAAATAATGGTATTTATTAAACAATGAAAATCTGAACACAAATACATGAATTGTAAACATTCCTTTGAACAGTTTCCTCTATCCAATAACCTTAGACAAACATTTAGGGTTGGGACTCCTTGAGTTTGGCATAATATCAGGTAATAGGAGGAGAAAAGTTACAAGTTAACAAACACAAACATTTCTAAACAACATAGAAAATAAACCCTAGGTCTGATTAAGAATATTTCAATATAGTTATTTCACACATCTAGTTTCATTTGACCTTTTTCCCTCAGCAGTCTCAGAATAAGATGGGAGAATGTAATTAATAAGGGGAGGAGGGGCTTGTTTTGATGCAGTATTTTATTGATCATGACTTACTTATTAAAATCAAACATCTTGCCTTGAAAATTATATAAAGATCTTTCGAAAAGGCTTAACAAATTACTTATTTGTTTCATACTAACCACATCAGTTCTTTTGAAAACAATTTAGTTGATTTAGTTATAATTAACATTTTCATCGTTATTTCTAACCTTTTTTTGTTGTTATACCCTCACTTAACAGAAGTGGGGACTGAATAGAAATTAAAGCATATCCTGTCACATCACATCCTGTCCTACTCTCCTTGTTTTTGAAGTTAAGTTGGGATACAGGGTATAAGTCACCTGTAGTGATAGTTCTAGTTCCTTTTGTAAAAGTTTTCTTACTTTCATCTATATATATATAATTATGTTCGTGCAATATTTCTGTTTGTGTATTTTAGTGCCTAGATAAATGATATATACGTATATCAGGGCTTTGAGTTTTGATAATAAAAAGTCTTGTTATGTTGATCAAATAAATGTGAACAAAAGGATATGACCTTTATGTGTTACTTAATGTTCATTCGATCCTTGCTCTTCAAACATACAGATACACAGTTTTCCAAAATGAGTTTGTTTCCTTTGATATTTCTATGGATTCATAAATCCAAACTTTGATGTTTAAAAAAAAAATCATTGTTTAAGCCTTTCCCTCATAGAGGACACCATGAAAAGACCTATGCAAACAGCATAAAACCAGATCAGCCTGTGAGTAACTCGCAGGCTGATCAGGTTTTATGCTGTTCGCTGCTCCTCAGTTGTCTGGAAATGAGGATTTTGTAATTAAATTTGGTAAGGTTTAACTGTGGTTTTCTGCAGATCGGGCTTTATGTGATACCTATTGTGGGCATGAAAATGTGTCTATATGAGGGAAAGGGTTAAAATGTGTCTATATGAGGGAAAGGGTTAAAGAACTAAGAAGTGCTTTAATGTTTACTTGTTTATGTGTATATGTCAGATATTAGAAATATGGCCATGTCTGTAGTAAACATAAAATATAATTCAATCCCAATACAGTGCTATATTTGGGCTCCATGTTTAGGTGACTCACATTTGACGGCATTATAGTGAACCATAAGTCAGATAAACATATTGTTTTGGATTTCATATCCAATGTTGATTCATGTTATATTGGATTGTGTGTTATCTTGTAGTTTATTTTAAGGGATTTACCAAGTAGTAAGTACATTCTCAAGTTATGGGAATTTTGTTATCACTTCTTAACCCTTTCCCTCATTAAGGACACCATGAAAAGACCTATGCGAACAGCATAAAACCAGATCAGCCTGCGAGTAACTCGCAGGCTGATCAAATTTTATGCTGTTCGCTACTCCTCAGTGGTCTGGAAATGAGGACTTTATAATTAAATTTGGTAAGGTTTAACTGTGGTTTTCTGCAGATCAGGCTTTTGTGGGACCTATTGAGTGCGTCAAAATGAGTCTATATGAGGGAAAGGTCAAAGACATCCGGTGACACAGGTAGAACCACAGACATACAGTGACACAGGTAGAACCACAGACACACAGTGACACAGGTAGAACCACAGACATCCAGTGACACAGGTAGAACCACAGACATACAGTGACACAGGTAGAACCACAGACATCCAGTGACACAGGTAGAACCAAAGACATCCGGTGACACAGGTAGAACCACAGACATCCAGTGACACAAGTAGAACCACAGACATACAGTGACACAGGTAGAACCACTGACATCCAGTGACACAGGTAGAACCACAGACATACAGTGACACAGGTAGAACCACAGACATCCAGTGACACAGGTAGAACCACAGACATCCAGTGACAGATTTACCGTATAAAGCCAGCTTGAAGGCTTCTTCACATGAAAAACCCCGTCAAGATTCGAACCCCAAGTAGCGATGGACTGAGTGATGTCAAGTTTAACATAGATAATTTATACAGTAGGCCTTAAAAGACAATTCTGTATAAATTAATTTGCAATATTGATTGCCCCGACTGACTTCCGCATAGAACGCATTTTCTTTTTTTTTTTTTTTTTTTTTTTTTTTTTTTACGGAATAAGCAGATCTGTCAATTTAGTCCCAATAGGCATAGTCCATCTCAAGTCAAAAATCTAACACAGCTGATTAAAAAAACTTATCATGCCGCCAAATGACCAAAGGTATATAATCGAAGAAGCCATTAATGGTGTTATAAACATTTAAAACAGTCGTGGATTGCGTCTGTAGACAGGTTGATAATACTACACCAAATCAGATTAATACATTATCCTAAGACAGGCTCAATCTAAACGCATTCCAACATTTCTGTTTTACGAAATATTCAAACACACGATTAAATCATTACCTTATAAGCTTAAAATATTTGATAAGAAATGACGAAATCCGCTTCTAAGTACGTAAGAATTACTTAAACTATCCTGTGTATTATGCTAAACTGTAGAAAGATACGTAGGCCAGTACCTTTAAATAACTGTCAGGGTAATCGTCAGGTTATTTGAATCTTGGTATGTCTCAGCTAGAGATAAAATAAATAAATAAATAAATAAATAAATAAATAAATAAATAAATAAATAAAACAACTCTTGACTGCTTCTTGAGAGTTGACACATCGTACACCTGATTAATTAAGATGCATATACATAAAACATAAATATCAGTCATATTCAGTTAATAGAATCAATAGATGCAAAAACATCAGTACCAGTACAATATGTAAGTCTGCGATATATTTTTTAACATAGCGACAAACTCGCATATATGAATCTAGCTGATACCCCTTGAATGAATTTAAAACTTGACTTGACTATTTGAGTTTACCGTCACTTCCGACAGTATTTCAGTCATATAGCGACGTCCAGCTAATTACAGGTGGAGGAAGACCACGAATGCACGGAGGCATCCGTGTAGAACCACCGACCGACCGCAAGCCAGCTTAAAGACTTCCTCACATGAAAATCCGAATGACCCTGCCGGGATTCGAACCCACGCATTGAGGGAATGAGTGAGTGTTAAAGTCAGCGACTTTACCCTCTCGACCACGGAGGCTCCAATTCATACTTTCAGATACTACTTGACATATAAAAACGTAAATAATAAAATAAGGATTCAGAAAGAGATTGATCTATCCATATATTCAGTGTGTAAAAGATAGGTCACCGATCGTTCTGAAACCGGGGAAGAAGTAGCATTAAATAGGTCATGTCAGTCCCTCGGGTCAGCTGAGGTGATGTGAGGCCACCTTTGTTTTTTGAGCGGTCACTAACCCCGGGATAAGAGGGGAAAAGCGACTGGAGGCTTTTAACCTTTCAGGAGTCACTGCTAACTGACGCTTGGCCGATATGTCACTAACCTATACACTGGTGTAGCGGTCAAAATATCGAAATAAATAAATAAATAATAAATAAAAGAACATGTATATTTGATTATAATGAAGATTCGATGTGGACTTTTGATGCCAGTCGCATATTCCAATAGCAAAACGTGGCGTTAAGTTTAACTTGAGTTCTTAAATTTGATAGAAACGCATTCTACCATTCCTGTGTAATGAAACTTAAATGCATGTCTTTATGACATAAATTGATGCCTCAATGGCTTATAATAATTTTTAAGAAAGGCAATATTTTGTGTTTTTATTAAAGAAAAACAAAAATTGTGAAGTCGTCCCTTAACATTACTGAACAGGCGTACACACGAGAGAGAGAAAGACCAACTTTTATACTTGACTATATGCTAGCAACAATTCGATGTCGTGTTCCATCTTTCATTTGTTTACTCCTCCCTTGCATCAACAAATTAAAGGCTGTAAGTAAAATTTAAGTGCAAAACCTCAACGTGCTGTTACTTCACACACACACACACACACACACACACTCCGTTCATTCGTCCTCTTTCTCCGTTCATTCTTCGCCTTCGCACTGGCGAATTAGCGATGACCACAAACAGCTTTACATGTATATTATTCATCTTTCCAATGTACCATGCCTGCTCTCACGTACTCTAACAATCAGGTATCTATGGTGGCTAATTTCTGCCATTTCGTGTGGCGGGTTTCGGGGCGAGATTTCGCAGCGAATGTCGAAATCTCGGGGCGAGATTTCGGGGCAAAATGTCGAAAACACGAAAAGTCGAAGTTTCGGGGCGAGATTTCGCAGCGAAAACACGAAATCTCGCCCCGCCACACGAAACATCAATATTTCGTATTTTTGACTTTTCGCTTGGCGCCCCGCCAACCCGCCAGACGAGAATCCAGTATTTCGCATTTCGCTGCGAAATCTCGTCCCGCAACACGAAAAATCAATATTTCGTCTTTTTGACTTTTCGCTTGGTGCCCCGCCAACCCGCCAGGCGAGAATTCAATATTTCGCATTTCGCCTTCCGATACGCATGCGCCGATAACACATGTTAGCGAAACAAATCAAAGAAATGTTTTCTTCTTTAAATGGAAATGTTTATGGTGAAAGTATCCTTTATAAAACAGTTCAAATTACTACATCTTGTGTCCAGAGCTATATATAAATAAACTATTAGATCTTGAGGTTGGGATGTGCACGAAGAACTAGTGAGAGTTGCATTCATAACCTGATTGCGTTTCTCATCAATATAGAAAACCAAGCCATTGTGAAACGAAATGATTAAAACATTATTGAATCAAAGGGAATTACTGTAAAGATTTTATTTATGATTTTTTTTTTTTTTTTTTTTTTTTTTGAAGATTTTAGTTTATACTGATTGCATACGTTACACGTATTGCACGTTATATGTACATGTACATGTGTTACGAAATGATTTTTGTGTCATGTCGACTCCAACCATACGTCACACACAGATGTAAATATCAAACATGTTTTCTGATTCTCTCTCCCTCTCTCTCCGCTCTTTCTTTCTTTCTTTCCTCTCTTTTTTTTCACCCCCCTCTTCTCTCTCTCTCTCTTTTCGCTCGCTCTCTCTCTCTTACATACTCTCATGTTCTTTTCTTTCAAGTCGTTATATACTCATGTACTACATATTAAACTACGTTTCACAGATTAGACCGTTTGAAAAATTGTATGCGAAAAGAGGGTTTATGGTGTTAAAAGTATGGGTATACCCAATATGATTTATATAATATGTTGGCATGGAAAAATACTTTACATATATGTATTGACAGAAAGTGATTTAATTAGTGAATACTTCTTTGCTGGTTTTTCATACACGGAGATTATCGGAATATTGAATGGCGTTCATGGTGTTGAAATCAGGTAACTATCCCTTGTGAGTTTTCTTGGCATTTGTTTATAAAATTCGTGCAAAAAATAAATGGAATCATATTATTAATGCGCATTTATTAATTTTCTTCAGACATAATTCTTCTCATCTTGAAATAATATATATGAATTAAAGTAAGGATGTAAAACAGAGTGGATTTGTATATTGAATATGTATGTAGATTATAAGTATAACATTTTAATTTACGGCAGTTGCACAGAGAGTTACGTAAACTCAACCTATTTCGTCATGCCACAGCGACTCGTCGTGAGCAAGCTCGATGCGCAATTGAGGTCTGTTTTCTTTAATCTATCAAAGCATTGGTTACCTGCAAGAACAGTTGTAGTTTTTTTTTCTTCAGATAAATCAAGCGCATTTGTATTTAATATTACAGTAAATGTAATAACAATTTATCTATTTAATTTCCATAATGCATACATTTAGTAAAAATCACCAATCATGTATCACTGTGTGCATGATGGCATAATGTTTGACTCGTAATGTATTAAATGTTATTTTCGAGAGAATAATTATTTATAAAAGAATTATTTAGGGGGTCCAATTGGTACGTAAACAGTTGTTTTTTTTTTATTTATGTTGCATTTCCTAATTAAATCTTAGAGGGGCGCAGTTTGGGCACTCGAGGATACATCTTGTCTGGAATCAGATATTTTTGCATCTTGAATTCAATATTAACAATAGGGGCTAAAATTAAATGGTCCTTTACGATGTCAATATAAAAGTTCTAGTAATGTTGACCTTTTAGATCTATCTAGCACCTTGATTACAAGAAATAACCGATAAAATCGCTTACCGTGCAGTAGTTTCAATATTAGAATTAACTGGACATTGGAAAGCGTCTGCGCCTGCACAAGGTGTCTGCGCATGCGTACAGGAAGGCGAAATGCGAAATATTGAATTCTCGCCTGGCGGGCTGGCGGGGCGCCAAGCGAAATGACGAAAAGACGAAATATTGATTTTTCGTGATGCGGGGCGAGATTTCGCAGCGAAATGCGAAATATTGGATTCTCGCCTGGCGGGTTGGCGGGGCGCCAAGCGAAAAGTTAAAAAGACGAAATATTGATTTTTTCGTGTGGCGGGGCGAGATTTCGCCGCGAAATGTCGAAATCTCGGGGCGAGATTTCGGGGCGAAATGACGAAAAGTCGAAATTTCGGGGCGAAAAGTCGAAATATTATGTTTCGCGTGGCGGGGCGAGGTTTCGTGTTTTCGCTGCGAAATCTCGCCCCGAAACTTCGACTTTTCGTGTTTTCGACTTTTGGCCCCGAAATCTCGCCCCGAAATTTCGAGATTCGCTGCGAAATCTCGCCCCGAAACCCGCCACACGAAATGGCAGAAATTAGCCACCATAGGTATCAAACAAAGAAAACTGTTTTAAGACATCGTTGACAAACATATACATGTACATGTATTGTGCATCACGTACGTTATAACTGGAAAATACATTAACATGCGTAAGTTATCAAACATAAAAACATATTTGAATATGAAATTATATCATAATTATATTAAATCAAATGTTAATTGCTGTTATTCAATGAAAATTAAGTTAATGTGTAATGTAGGTTCTTTACAAAGTAATCGCCCTAACATGTCTTAAAAATAAACCAAATTTCTCATCAAATTACGTGTATATATACGAAAACTATTTGGCCCTACATAGTCTACACAGTTGTGGTCCAGTGTTAACATATGACTGTGGACCCGAGGGTTGTGGGTTCAATCTCCGTTTTATTCTTCAAACCAGACGCCATCCAGAAGGATAGGCATAAGAACTAAGACCGTGTTTCTAAATATCGACAATTAGATTGAAAATCAGGTTGAATACAGAATGTACTCCTTTAAACAAGTTTATCTTAAAAAAGTTTATTGTTTAATACATGCATCTATGAATCTATGTGCATCAAATAAATTTATTTTAAGGCGTTGTGGTGAAAAACTTTCCTCCTGCGCTTATAAAAATCGATTTTACTCGTGCTTGACTGGACTAACCACCATGGTAACCAGCCCGAACATGTATGCCAATATTGATTTTCACGTAGCTCCGTTTGCAGACGAAACTTTTTGCACCCTCCATGGTATGGTATATATATATGTGTGTGTATGGCCCAAGTAAAATTTAAACGAAGTAGAGTTTTAGATGTAACATACATTTACTGTGTACTGCATATGTGTGAACTAGGTTTCGATAGAGAATTTCAATAAAGAAATATTTAACAACGGGCTGGAGAACGTAAATAAGTAAAGAAAGAAAAAATATCAATGAAGAAATAAACACATGTAAGGTTTAATCTTGATATTGTTGAACAAATACTCAAATCAAAATATTCGTCCCGTAGTTCATCTCCACGAGATGAAATACAGACAGGTCTGTAACACACATACACTATTCAGTTGACAATTTTAATTTAATATTATCATTGTTAATGTTATTTGTTGACAATATGTGTGTGCGTGCGATGAAAGAAAAGAGAGAAAGAGAATCGATTATTTGTTATCATACATGTGAATATATCAGCCCTCTAGCGATGTGTATTGGCTTTTCCAACAGGCACTGAAACTAGCAGTTTTACCGGTACTGGCTGTATACGTAATACAGGGATGGAGAGAGAGAAAAATTGGTAGATAGATAAATATATAGGAGCTCGTGATTGGGAGAAAGGGAAAAGAAAGAAGTTCCGTGGCGTCTTTGCAGGTTCTCTTTTTTCGTAGGGAGTCTGATCTCACCACCGGGCGGAAGAGGGACGTACAGCGAACACAAAATACAAGAGGGTAAAAATTCCCCCAACACATAACAAGGAAAAGAAAGGAGGTGTGTGGTTAGGAGTCATTCATGTTACTTGTCAGAGAGAGAGAGAGAGAGAGGGGAGGGGGGTAAATAATTTTATTGACGGAAATAAGGAGTGAAGAAGGACACAGCTAGCTAGCTTCTCGGATAGGAGTACATGAAAAATAAAGACAAAGGAAGTTAAGTGGTATAAACAAAAGCTAAAAGCTTCTATGTCAGAGAGATGAGGAGAGAGAGAGAGAGTCGTCCTGTAATTGTATTCCGGGATGAGAGTTGTGTTCCAGAGAAAGAGACAGTTATCTATTAAATCAAATGTATTTGTGTTATACATACTTTGCTGCTTGAGAGATGGGGGGTGGGGGCGTGTTATCGAGAGATAGTTGGTTGTTAAGGATCATAACAGACTTGGGAGGGAGTGGGGGTAGAGTATTAAAAACACCTTTAAGAGTAAATATTTTTCAGAGAAAGGATGCGAGTGGTTATTGATCACAAAATGACTGTAAAACGTTACTTAGCCCTCACCGCAGCCAGTCGACGCACCCTCTATATTACTCATAATGAAGGCTGCTTTACTGCCCTAGCTGTGTCATGTACACAACTCGTTGGCTTACACTTTGTAATACACACACACACACACCGGCACACGGCTGATCAACTTCACATACTTGTGCAACCAGATCAACCTGCGCTTAACGTGGCTTGACAAACGTCAAATTATATATGACAAATAATACAATGTAATAGGTTAATTGTCTTTGTGAATACGATTCTGTTTTAAATAATGATGATTTCTATATATATACATTAAATGCAAGCAAATGAACTCAAAACTCTTAACAAATAAGAATATAATTATAGGCACTTGCATAGACATACATGTATCAGTAAATGGTATCTATTTACGTTTCTTTTTAAATTAGAATTTAATTGATATGGATACAGATCTAGATTTGTCAAAGCTCCAATGAAGTTTGAAAAGAAACATTTCTTCGATGAGCATATGACAGGAAATAGGCAAGGGGAAAATAAATATTAAATGCGTCTATACATATCATTTAGATTTGGCGTGTCAGGCCGAAACATGAAATGAAACAAAGCACATAAAATAAATGAAATAAAAAAGCACAACTCATATAATCAATAAATTCCAGAGAGAAGGGGGGGGGGGGGGGGGGGGGGAATGCTATATATGCATGGCTAAGTAGGTTTACAGCATGAATGAAAGATGTACCAGATCACCGTGCCGTTCCCTCGACGAGGCAGTGATTTTAAGTACGTAAGATCGACCGAGTGTGGCAAGTTGTTTTAAAATATATGTACATGTATTACCTAATGTACCAGGCTATAATTTATGTTTTTTGTCTCAGCCCCGAGTACATTTAGGTGAGATAGACCAACGGAATGAAGCCAGGTTTTCAGTACGGTTGACATTTTGTCTATTTCACTTACAAAATCAGACACCTATAAATCTAAATATAACCATGCAACCGTGTTTATTCACCCCTAAAACGAAGACACTGTGTCAGTATCGCCAGTATAAACCAGGCGCATGGTCTGTTGTTTTTTCATTAATGACACGGTATACCCTAAATAGTAAGACACTTTAATTGTCTACTTCACCTATACATAATCATTGGTCTATTCTATGTATCCTATTTAACAAGACTCGTTGATTACCCTTCACTTGGTCTATTCACCCTAAATAACCCAACACTTATCCTATATAACAGACTCTTTCATAACCCAACACTTTATCTATTTATCCAGCATCGGATACCCACTGCCTATTACATCTGTCGATGAATTAATGGTGTAACAGAATGAGCGCTCGTGAGTTTTCGACGGTGCTATTTATCCTAAATGACCGGACGTTTGATAATCAATCACTTACCCTATATAACCAGACGCTCGGATAACTCAACACTTGGTCTATTACCCCTATATAACCAGACGCTCGGATAACTCAACACTTGGTCTATTAACCCTATATAACCAGACGCTCGGATAACTTGTTGAACACTTGGTCTGTTTACCTTTTATAACCAGACGCTCGGATAACTCAACACTTGGTCTATTAACCTTATATTACCAGACGATTTGATAACTTGTTGAACACTTGGTCTATTAACCCTATATAACCAGACGCTCGGATAACTCAACACTTGGTCTGTTTACCTTATATTACCAGACGATTTGATAACTTGTTTAACACTTGGTCTTTAACCTATATAACCATAAAGTTTCTATTTACTCAAAACCTAAACATATATATACCGTGAATCGCTGATAACTAACACTTGTCTGTAACCTTTCGCTCGTCTCAGATACTTGTCTATTATACTTAAAAAGGATTGAAAACTGTTTAAATGTACGGCCTTTATTTATAACCAGACGCTCGGATAACTCAACACTTGGTCTGTTTACCTTATATTACCAGACGATTTGATAACTTGTTGAACACTTGGTCTTTACCAAGGTAACTAATGGACGATTTGATAACTTGTTGAACACTTGGTCTGTTTAACCTATATAACCATAAAGTTTTCCTATTTACTCTATATAACCTAACATTTATATACCCGGTTTTGTGTCTAATTACGCTGTATAAAGAAACATTTTGTCTGTTCCTACATAGCCAGATACTTTGCCTATTATACGTTACAAGAAAAGATTAAAACAAAATGTTTTAATGTACGGCCTATAATAAGCATACTGCCCCCCTCTATTTCTCTTTTCTACTGTTTTGACCTAACCTGTCTATGCACAGAACCTTTATATTACATATAAAATAAAAATAAAAATAAATAAATAATGATAATAATGACAGCTCATAATATTAATATTATTTATATATAGAGAGGCAGTTATTATTATAATTTTCCCTGCACGAGTCCCGAGTCTCTCTAGGCTTAAAAAATATGACTCCCAATTAAGTAGCATTTTCCATATATTTTATGGCATCTTGTGGATGCATTGAAATTTAAACTTTGAATCATGACAGCGAAACATAACATCTAAGATGAAAAGTGCATGGGTAAAAAATAATTGGAGTGGTCATTTTTTTTAACCTTTTTTAAACTAGGAATTTAAAGTTTATAACAATCGACCTCTCCATACATTATTTTTACATACAGAGGCCGTTTTTTATTATTATTTTTGGTTATTTTTTATGTTTAAATAAAAAGGAAGCAAATACAAATTAACAAAAACAAAATAAAGGATGTATAAAATTACTATTTAAACAAACTATACAAATATAACTCAAGAATTTCAAAAAAAAATAAGAATTCGGAAAAAGAAAACGTTCTCAGCTGGTATTGAACCCATGACCTCTTGAGGGGGAAAATAAAATACCGACCGACGCTCTTACCAACTGAGCTATTTCTGCAAGTGTATAAGAAGTATGTAAATAAGGCTATAGAAAAAACAACCTGATCAAAACAGCAGGACTAGCACTACACAGACAATTGTACTGCACCATGCGTTTTTTTATATTACGTTTAAATGCTGAAAAAGAAATCAGAACAGATGAAAGCATCCATTGACTTATTTTTGCTTAAAGGCATGCTTTTACTATAAAATTCACATGATCACTTGATGGACATTGATCACAATTTAATGATGGATGGATTACCTTAGCTCGATACTCATAATTGATTATGAGCTTGAAAAAACATACTCAAATGTATTACACTGTATATATTTTCGACAACACGGGACCATGTCTGACACGCATGTCGAGAATAATCTCGATCCAGCATATTATATGGGAGACACAGATTATAATTCTGTAACATAAACAATATACTCGCATATTTTACTAATTGTTTGACATAATTTGGCTGTAAAAGAAGCTTCTCATCTTTTGTAAACATTATATAGTTACCCAGAACCAATCAGAATAGCCAATGTCGACCACATGACACAGAAACTGTCAAACAAATGAGTATAACGCGTGACAGTCCACTTGACGCCGACATATGACGCTCGCCTTTACGCGGATAGAGGCCATATTTTCTGACCTGATGTAGTAGGATTTTCATGACGTCAGGTACAAATCGTAATTAAACAGAATAAGAGCTTTGTTTACCTTAAGATTTCTATATACGT